>JAHLJT010000631.1:238993528-239536028 GCA_031308135.1 Acheta domesticus
TGCTTTTACTATGCAAAAGCGAAAAATGGGGGCTTAGAAATAGATTGAATTGATAGATTAATTAAGGTTTAGAGGGCGCTTCAACTGCCAAGGTCATTGGCGCCCATGGTCCGAAGTATTTTAAAAAAAGGGATAGGTTCAGTATGTGTTACAGTATGAGCCCTACCCCTAATTAAAAATCATATACATAAAGGAGACTTGAATTCTACATCGAGTATTCAAGTATAAGACAGAAAGAATATATAACAAACACGTAAAATTCATAGTAAGCTAAAAGTTGGCTGTAAAGGGGCCAAAAATAAAACAACAAAAAAGTAAAACACTATTCTATTCTCTCAAATAAGATTAATATTCCGCTTTCCCTCAAGAAGCAAAAAAGTTTTGAGAGCGCGGAATCGTCATCCCGAGCACCTCCCTTAGCGAGTTGCCCAGCCATGTCTTCGTCGGTTGCCTAAATGTTTCCTGCATTCAGGAGGACGTGTTCCACAGACAGAACCGTCCCACATGAGTCCATATACGGGAGGAGTTTCTCCTCGAAAGGAGGAAACCGTGGGAAAAATGGCAGTGTCCAATTCGAAGACGAGTTAAAATTACTTCCTCACGCCTAGAGTAGCCAGAGGATGAGGAACGCCAGGGAATTACAGAATTCTTTATCCCACTTAGTTTAAAATTGGTATTGTGCCACTCTGTTTGCCACGCTCTAAACAAAGATCGTTTCAAGTAAGCCTTAACATCGGACAATGGCACAGCAGGAACGTCGATACGAGTATTACGAGTAGCTGATTTCGCCGCCAGGTCGGCCAGCTCATTCCCTGTGATTCCCACATGGCCTGGAACCCAACTAAGAACCAGGTCATAGTTGCGGGACATGAGACTATGAATCAGGTTTTGAACTGATTTTGTCAGGTAGTCTGACGAAGGCCGGGAGACAGCCTGAAGAGAACTGAGAGAATCAGAACAGAGAACTACTCGCTGCAACGTCGTTGACTCGATGTACTTTAGGGCTTTGAGTATTGCATACATTTCAGCAGTGAATGTACTGCACTGTGAATGAAGACGATATGATTTGGTGGCCCAGATGCAATGAAAACTACACGCCACTGCGTCATTGTGCGATGACCCGTCCGTGTACAAGAATAGATGATCCGGATAGGCTTCCCTCATACCCTGAAACTGCTTCTGGTAAACCAGAGGACTAGTATTTTGTTTGGAAAGATTGGAGAGTCTGAGGTCAATATTGGGGAGAAGGAGTTTCCAAAGGGGGAATCAGGTCATTTGGGGGTTTCACAGGAGTGGGAAGATCGACATTAAGTCCCCGCAAAAGATTCGCAATCGAATGCCTGGGGGCTGGGGTAGCGATGTTCGAAGAATATAAGAAGATTCATATTTTGGGCGAGTGATTATTCGGCGACAAGGATGATTAAGAGTCCTGACACTTTAGCACCATAAGACGCCAATAGAATATCTCGCCTTATTTTTAGGATGGCTCCCCAGCGTCAGCTAGAATGCACTCGATTCGGCTGGTGCGATACGCGCCTGTTGAGAGGCGAATACCTGCGTGGTGTATGCTGTTGAATAGGTCTAAGGGTGGAAGGAGCTGCAGAACCATACACTTCACTACCGTAATCCAATGCTGAGCGAATGAGTGCTCTGTATAAACCGCAGTAGGGTAATGCGGTCGGCTCCCCATGAAGTGCCCACTAAGCATTCGAAGTAAGATTGAGGGGGGAGACGCATCTGGTTTGCAATATGCGGATATGAGAGCGCCGACGTGAGGGACTTGTCAAAACGTCAGCCCCAGAAACCTGGCAGAGTCAGTGAATGGAAGCTATTTCCTCCCAAGTACAGGGTTGGGTCGCTATGCAAGTGGTATATTTCTGCAGAAGTGCACTCCAGTGCATTTAGTAGGTGAGAACTTGAAACCTGTCAACATGCTCCATTCATGCAGCTTGTTGAGCACCAGTTGGAGTTGCCTCTGGATCACACTTATGCTGCTGGATGAACAAAAAATGGCAAAATCATCTACAAACAGCGATGCCTTCACAGGTTCCCTCACGACCGACGCATACTATTTATGGCTATGGCAAACAGAGTGACACTCAGCACCGAGCCTGGGGGATGCCGTTTTCAAGGGGGTGACTGTTAGACAGTTTGTCACCAATGCGAACTCTGAAATATCTGTCCGATAAGAAATTTTGGAGGATAAGGGAGCTTCCCCCTGAATCCCCAAAGAGTGCAAGGTCGCAGAATGCCATACCTCCAGTGGTGTCATACGCCTTTTCTATATCGAATAGTACGGCGAAAAGGTGTTGTCTCAGAACGAACGAGGTTGAAATTTCCGTTGCCAAAGCGACGAGATGGTCAAGGGTTGACCGGTGTTTCCTGAAACCGCACTGAATTGGAGCGAGTAGGTTTCTGCACTCCAAGGTCCAGACCAAGCGCTGGTTTACCATCCGTTCCAGCACTTTGCAAACGCAGCGGGTGAGAGCAAGAGGTCGGTAGCTCGATGACAGCGACCGATCCTTTCCTTCCTTCAGAGCTGGGATAACTATGGCTTCTCGCCATACAGCAGGGATGGTGTGCTCTTCCCAGATGCGATTATAAAGGCGGAGGAGAAATTGCATCGCCACATCAGGAAGATGTTGTAACATTAGGTTGTGTATTTCATCAGGACCTGGGGCAGTTCTTCTGGCCAATGCAAGAGCAGAGCGCAATTCCGATATGGAGAAAGGTGTGTTGTAATCTTCAGACGCTCTGCAGAAGAAATCCAACGGACGGCTCTCCATCCTTTCTTTGATCAAAAGAAAGTCAGGAGCGTAGTTCGCCGAACTTGACATGGCTTCATAGTGCGCGGCGAGTTCCTCTACAATCATATCTGGAGATGTGATCATTTCTCCGTTTTTCAGAAGACCTGGCACCGTATTTGGTGAAGAGTGTCCTTTGATCTGTCGAATTTTTCTCCATACCAGGCGTGGTGGCGTGTGACAATTCAGAGACGAAACGTACGCTCTCCACGATGCATTTTTGCTCTCTAAGGTAGTTCTTCTAGCCTTCGCCCTGTATCTTTTATACTCGATTAAGTTATCCACTGTTGAATAGTGTCTGAGACGTGCCAGTGCCTTTTTTCGAGCACTGACCGCTCTCGAGCAGTTCTCATTCCACCACGGAACGAAAGGGTGTCGCGGTTTACCGCTTGCCTTCGGAATTGCGATGGAAGCAGCAGCGAGTACAGCGCTATTAAAATGTTCTGTCATTTCATCCACATTTCCGAAGGGACCGTCTGACAGGTTAACATTATTTTGGTATGTCGACCAGTCAGCTCGTCGCACGATCCATTGAGGGGGCCGTGCACAACTACGGCGAAGATGATCAATGTGGACAAGCGTGGGGTAATGGTCGCTTCCATAAAGATCTTCTAATATGGTCCACCGCATAGCAGTAGCAAGTGAAGAGCTGCAAAGGGCTACATCAATAGCCGTGCTAGAATTCGTAGCTACGGCAAAATGAGTTGGTTCCCCAGTGTTGAGAATAGCCAAATTCATGGTGTTGATGACAGACTCCAAAATAGCACCTCTTTGACACGTGCGAGAGGAACCCCAAAGAGGGCTGTGAGCGTTTACATCACCCACAACCAAGAAAGGTGTGGGCAATTGGTTTATTAGATTTACGAGGTCATCAACCGACACCGTTTGTCTTGGGGGAATATAGATATTACATACGGTGAGAGAGAGGGACGGCAGATACACCTGCACACAAACTGTTTGAAGGTCGGTGTGAACAGGGATTTCTGCAGAATGCAGCGAATCCTGGACCAAAGTAGTAACTCCGCCGTGAGCGCGGAGGCCGTCATCGACATCAACCCTATAAGGAGTGAAACCGCGAAAGTGTATGGACCGTGGTGGAGAAAGATGCGTTTCCTGTAAGCAGAAAATTGATGGTGTATAACGGGACAATAAGAGTTTTAATTCGTCCCGTCGGAGAGAAAATCCGTTCAGATTCCAGGATAGGAGAGCCGTTGTTTAAGAAGTTAAGGGGATTTCTTCTTTTCTTTTTTCGCCTCTGCCGCCCGAAGGAGCGAGTGTCCACCCCGGCTGAAGTTTCCTCCGAGGCAGACTCATCCTGACCACAGGCTGAGAGATCGCTCAGAGCGAGTTTCAGGAGTCGGGGTAGGTGGTCGAAGTTTGGAGGATCTATCATTTTTCTTGTCCAGGCCAGCAGGCCGTGTGACATCAGCCTTCTTGCGCGGCTGAGAGGTGGATACTTGTTCTGTCTTCGTCTGTGTTGCCTTCTTGGGTGGTATTTTGTATTTTGTGGGGATTATTATTTTCCCACCTTGCAGAGGCGATGTCTCCTCAGGGAAGTCCACTGGGGATACCTGGCAACAAAAGTTCGCTACTGGGGGAGTAGCAGGGGAAGACTGAATGCTTGTCGCTTTGACCGTGTTCGCCAGAGTGCTAGAAAAAGAACGCCTGAGATCCACAGGGTTCTTCACCAGGTATCGGCGTTTCGCTTCCGGAAAAGATACCTTCTCCGTCACCCTAATCCTTTGAATCTCCCTCTCTCTCAGATATGTGGGGCACTTATTAGAGTTGGCCGCATGGTCTCCTTCACAATTTACACAGTGGGCTGGTGATGAACAAGGGTTGGGATCATGCGCGTAATTACCGCACTTTGCGCAAGCAGGGCTTACGGCCATGCACCTTTGTTGTGTATGACCGAACCTCTGACACTTAAAGCAGCGCAGGGGGTTCGGTACATACTGCCGCACGCGAAGGTTATAGTACCCACAGCTAATTTTCTCTGGGAGAGAAGGGAGATTAAAAGTCAGGATCAAGGTGGGAGTGGGAATCTCTTTCCCATTCTCCTTCCTCCTGATCCTATATACCTCCGTAACGCCATGGCTCTTAAAAAAGGAGAGAAGTTCGTCCTCACTTTCCGTGATTGACCACTCCCTTACATAAGTTAAGGGTAGGGTGAGTGGTCACTTCCACTTGGAGGCCGGCAATCTGCTTGGTTTTTTGGATCTTGTCAATCTGCTCGTCGGTGCGCGCTTCGAAAAGAATGGTACCATTCCTCTGTCGCACGACCGCTTGCAGCTTTCCAAAACAGTCTTCAATGGCTCGCGCGAGGCGGACCGCACTAACGCTTTTGAAGGATTTTTCAACATCAACACATGACATTAAGAGAAACCGAGGTTTCTTTGGTTTGTTCTCCTCCCGAAGGAAGAAACTATTCAAATCTTCCGTCTCACATCGCCTCTTCCTTGCGGAAGAGGGCAAGGGGTTTGTTTTGGGCTCCATACGATTGAAGCAGATTCGTCTCCGTGCTCCCCACCTACCATGGAGCCCAACAAGGGGACACCCCACTGGGGTGCCAGGGCTGACACGGAGATATAGTAGGGGAATGTCACAGCGCTGCACCGCCGTGGATCCCCCCGCTCACCCTGGAGTTCAGTGCAAGACCTAGTCCGAGCCGATTGATCGGGAGTGGGTTAGCTCCCGACCGCCCATCTAGAAGAGTCCGAGGCCAAAGCGAGTGTATTGACACCTACAAGGAATGTTCCCCAAAAATACGTAGACGTACCCCTTAGTGCAAGCCAAAAAGTGTAGCACCAGGACTAGTTGGGAAACAAACAGGTCTCTCAACTGCCAGGACACCCATTCCCTCCGACACGGGTCGCCATGCACGGCAAACACATGGGTGGGCGTTCAGCATACAGAGAAGGCCAGTGAGGAAGAAAAAGGAGTGAAAAGAATATACGTGACATGAAATGAAAAGCAAGACGATGAAAAAAAAATGGAGAAAGGAACACTTGAGAGCCTTCTCTGCATCCCCCCGTCAGGACGTGGACCAACCCACCTCGACGGGACAGAAATAGAAGTTTTTAAGATATGGAGAGAGCGGAACCCAGATATGAGACCTACCATAGATTCAAAGAAGCTTGCCACTCAACGACGATACATACTCAGCAGTGGAAAATTCACAGCAGAACAACTTGCAGACATCCAGAGAAACGCAGAGTATGTTCATCGTTCAAACCATCCACATGACGAACATTTAGAACCATCTAATATCCCTGAAAACGATGATCCACTTCAAGGTTCATCTCTTCCAAATGAAACATCCGTCAGTGGTGAAAATTCATCTGGCCATGAGTCACACGATAAGGACATGATGCGGGACCTCCTCCGAAGCGACATAGAACGAGTTCGTCTACTTCCATTCGAATCCCGTGCACCGTTGAGGAGAATTTACGAAAATGCTAAAGCTAAGAGAGTGATAGAAACAGCGAATTCTGTCTTAAATGAGGTTGTACAGACCTCAAGTAGAGATCTAGATATTACTGAAATCAATCACATCGTGTATGCAACTGGATATCTAGTACCTCAGATAATCTTGGGACCAGCCAAGAACACCGACGGCCGACAGACAGACAGAGTAAAAAGCTCCATACCTCCGTGGATGAAAAGAATTATGAAACGGATAGCCGACACACGGCGTGAAATATCACTCCTAGCCGAGGCATCTTCTAAGTCAAACCACACGTATAAAGTTCAACAAAAAATACTCCATGTTGAACAAAAATACCTAATTGACAATGACACAACAAGGCTAATGGTAGCTGAAAAGCTAAAAGAAAAAATCCAAGCATGGGCTCAACGAATAAGTAGAAAACGTAGAATAAGAAAAAACGTAGAATCGATTTCCGTGTACAGAACCGGTTGTTTGAAACAGACGCGAAGAGATTCTATGGCAGTCTGACTGAAAAACCGAATGGCAATGCTGCCCCTCCTTCAAAAGATGACGTTGAAACATTTTGGCCAGGAATCTGGGAGGAAACCAGATTCTACAACAAAGACGCATCGTGGCTCCAATCTGAAGTTGATGCTGCCAATGGACTCGTGGAAACAGTGGAACATGTTCAAGGATTCTCGAAAGAGGACCTATGCCAAACAATTAAGAATATGGGAAACTGGAAATCCCCTGGGGTTGATAAGATCCAGATTTATTGGATTAAGAAATTAACAGCACTACATTCTCATTTAGCAAAGGCTGTTAATAAAATTTTAGAAAACCCTAAGGAACTCCCCGAATGGCTCACTCGCGGCATTACGTATTTGCTACCCAAAGGAGGAGACAGCTCTTTGGCGAAGAACTACAGGCCAATTACTTGCTTGCCAGTAATGTACAAACTTATAACTGCAGCCATTGCTGACAAAATGTATAGGCACCTAGGCACCATCTGTTGCCAGTTGAACAGAAAGGATGTCGTAAAGGTTCCTATGGCTGTAAGGAAATCTTGCTTCTGAATAAAATAATTTTGAATGATGTAAAGAAACGAAAACGTAATTTAAGCATGGCTTGGATTGACTACCAGAAAGCCTTTGACAGTGTACCACACGATTGGATTTTGAAGACTCTGGAGATCTATCGATTTCATCCTAGACTTGTTGAGTTTTGCAAGGCTAGTATGAAGTCGTGGAGCACCAGGTTACTAATCCACAGCGGAAAGGGAGTAGTAGAAACAAGAAGTATTCATATTAACAGGGGAATTTTTCAAGAAGATTCACTATCCCCTCTGCTGTTTTGCATTAGTTTGATTCCTCTAACAAGACAGCTGTCGCACACTGACTTTGGTTACAAGCTCCATGGTGATGAAATGCCTGTATCACATTTATTTTACATGGATGATCTTAAAGTGTTTGCTAAGAATGAAGCGATTCTCTCCCAAATGCTGTCTGTCATCAATGATTTTAGCAATGACATCTGCATGAAGTTTGGTCTTGACAAGTGTGCAAAAGCCAACTTAAAAAGAGGCAAAATGACCACGTCCGAGAACATTGAAGTTGATAGACACACTGTGATTCAAGATCTTGAGCCAGGTAAAACTTACAAATATCTGGGCATTGAAGAATGTGAGACCATCTCGAACGACACAATGAAAGAGAGAATTTGCAGGGAGTTGTATAGGCGAGTGAGACTTGTCCTGCAGTCCGCTCTAAACTCAAGGAATAAAATATCAGCAATAGGTAGTTTGGCGGTGCCTGTAGCCGCATACAGTTTCGGACTATTAGACTGGACTGAACAGGAAATTCTCATCATCGATCGAAAAACCAGAAAATAGCTTACAATGCATCATGTTGCTCACCCCCTAGCTGACGTACATAGACTTCATGTGTCACGTAAGGAAGGAGGAAGAGGCCTGAGACAAATTGAAGCCTCCTGGCACAATGCAATAACCGGGATGGGAAAGTATGTAGTCAGCCATCAAGATGATCTACTAATGAGGCAGGTCATGAAATCTGACCGAAGAATGGGAAACAGAGGCATTGTAAGTGTAGCAAGAAGCATTGCGAACAAGACTATGCAAGACAACCAGAATGACAGAGACACTGAACTTCTGATGCTACTTAACATGAAATTTGAGACACAGAAAATGTTAAAGAAATCGTGGAGAGACAAACCACTCCACGGACAATATCTAAAAAGAATGGACAAGGTGCAGATCAATAAAGATCAATCATTTATGTGGCTTAAAAGGGGAAGAATAAAGCCAGAATCGGAAGCACTTGTAATAGCTGCCCAAGATCAGGCCTTGAGAACACGACATTATGATAAAACGGTTCTCAAAATTTCCCAAGATGATAAATGCCGCATTTGTCAGGAACACGTAGAAACCATCGATCATATTGTCTCAGCTTGTCCAATCCTAGCAAAGACCGAGTACTTGAAAAGACACGACAGGATGTGTAGCTACCTCCACTGACATATCTGTACCGCCCTCGAAGTTCCGAACACAAGCCCCAAGTGGTACGAACACTCACCGAAACCGGTGACGTCTGTTGGATTGTGTACGATATTGTACGACCAACAAATTCAAACTGATCGCACGATAGCAGCAAACAAACCGGATATAGTCATCCGGGATTTGGAGAACAAATCGTGTTTACTTGTGGATGTTGCTGTACCTTGCGATCAAAACGTCGTTACCAAGGAGGCAGAGAAACGTCTTAAATACAAGAGTTTGGAAATAGAGATCAGCCGAATGTGGGGCGTAAAAGCACAGGTCGTCCCGATAGTTATCGGAGCTCTGGGATTTGTTCCGCAAGATTTGTGTAAGAACTTATCTAAACTCCCAGGTAATCCAAAAAACTGGGAAGTGCAAGAAATAGCTTTATCTGGCACAGCTCACATTTTGCGCAAAGTATTGTAGAGGCACCGACAGCCCCTAGATCTGCTCCTTAGGTAGCTGGTTGCAACCTGGAGTAGATTTTATATTCAGCCGACTCATAACATCTTTAGTCGTGATATGGAGCAATAATAATAATAATAATAATAATAATAATAATAATAATAATAATAATAATTCTGGAAGGAAACTATGAAATAGCAAACCCAATCGGGATGAAAGACGCCTCGCGTGTCCGAAACGTAAACAGGAATTCACTAAAACTATCTTTTAGATCAGGGAGCTTTACTTGCATAGTGTCTTTTTAAAATAGCGGCTTGCTTCATTGATCATCTTCAGTTTATTTCTAGTTTGTTATGCAGCAAACAACATAATAATAACAAAATTACTTAAATGCATAAATAGAAGTATGTAAATAACATAACGATAACAATTAGTCAAAGAATGTTGTACAAAAGTTTTGAAAAAATTGTTTACTACATTTTATTTATTTCTGATATATCTTTTTTCACTTTTACAAATATGAGGAAGATATATTGGAGGTTTTTACAAGAAGACAATTAATTATAAACTTCAGTAACATTTTTGTATAATGAATATGATATTGATTATACCGATCAGTGGCTGAGGCATAGAGGACTAGTGGCTACTACCGACTAGTGGCTGAGGCACTGACTCCCAACTAACTCATTGATCATCATTGATTTCTCTGAAAATGGTGCCGATTCCCAATGGGTCGATACCGATCTCATTGGAAATCCCTGGTCTAGTCCTTGAATGGATATTTTGTTCGGCCATGCCACTGGGACTTCAGAACTATTTCCTTTAGACCCGTTTCTTGGCTGTACAACGCTAAGCCTTTCAGACCCTGCGAAGAGCCTGCGCTTTACACTGATACCCAAATTATTCCAAAATAAGCGATCTAAACACTCTTAATAAACGAATTTATGTTCTGTCTCTGCAAGTATTGACAACCAAATGTAACTCTATTATTTGTGCAGGTCTTCTAGATTTCAGTGGAGATATAGTCATTCAAATCATCATTCTCCTTGTTGCGGCAGGAAGTATTATTCCTTCTCAAAGGACATGAGAAGGGTTAATTTGAAAATATATATTTTTAGATCGGAGCGAATATTTTTTTAACAATCTTTGCAAAAAACGATCATTAATTTCTGTGTTCAAAATTCAACTGGTATATGACTTAAGGTAAGGTTCACAGAATTATGAAAACGTGCACAGAATTCACTTCTCCCCGTAGCAAGTCACACAGTTTTGAACGGTTTTGACGTAAAAAAATGAAATGTTCACAAATTTAACAAAATATGCATGAATTATTCAAATACTTCTTTCTTTGCAGGATTGCAAAGCAGCAAATAAACTAAAATAGAGGCAATAGTCTACAAATATTCTTCTGGAAATACAATAGAATATCTTGATCAATACTGATTAATGTAACTTTCACACCGTGTTCACTGTTACAACAGTGTAACGTGCTGCCATATGATGATACACTCGTATTGTTGTGCGTTCCAACAAAATGAACTGACAGGGTAATTTACGTATTTAGTATCAAAAATCATATTTGTGTTCCTATTTCATTGGAGATATTAGGTTCTTTGTAATATCTTGTTAATCACAATAAAAAGTTAGTAAACATTACGACACATCAATAAGTATTTTATTAGTTTATCAGTTTACATTTTCTTATTGTTTTGCATTTTGTTATATCTATGTACTAATTTTGTTTCACTTTCCTGAAAATTGCATTTTTAAAATGTCCCTTCCCTAGTTGTTGAAGATCCCACTGACGATGAGGAAAAGGTATCCCCTAAAGCCACAAAATATATCGTTCATGGACTGCAATGTGGCACAACTCGAAAATGGACTTTTGAGATAAACGAGTTTAAAATTGTAACTGGTGGTTGAATTACAAGTACCACATTCTTCATGATGGGGTGAGGTATGTAAGTGAATTACAGGATTACACACTGGTGCATTAAGAAGTGATCATTACTAAAAGGCTTCTTAGGAGTCCTGGTAATAATAACAATTATAAAATATTTTAAAATGAATGTCATAAGTCGAAATTCGTATTTTTCGAGTTGTGACAGAGCCGCAGCCCACGAACGAGCCATCAACTTGAAAATAACATTCAGCGTTTATTACAGCCCTTAAAAATAATTCAATGAGCTCTCCGTAAGTTCGCAAGAAAGGTCAGGCAAAGCGACCTGCATCTGATCTCGCCACTAACTAGGAAACGCCAGGGCTCGCATTACAAACACACTCCGCGAATTAACAACGCCGCGCGCAAGTCATTCACGTGAGGGGCGATATTAATAAAATAGACGCACACACAAAGCCTTCCCGCGGGAACTGAGGCCCACCGCCCGGGAGCGGCGACTGGCATGCAAACGACGCCCTGCGCCGCCCAGCGCCGCCACTGCATAAATCTCCGCCCACGCCATTGTTGCAGGCGGCGGCAGCCACCTAAGTGCATAATGCCAAACAAGAACGTGTATTTTAATCAGACCTCCCGATAGGATAAGTCACTTAACGGAACAATGGGATCTTAATTATTCACCATCGAAGGAGGCAGCTACTTGCACGGAGCTCCCTCGGTTTAAGGCGAATACACACGCCACTGTGCGTAAACGAGATATCGACAGCCCGTGATGCAACTCAGAATTTGAATAGTATTTGCCAATTCCTCATTGTTATTATAAGTAAATTAATACAAAGAATACAATTGAATTGCGTAATACTGAAATGCTGCGGAGTTTTCTGAAAAATTCTGACTATGAGATATTGGAAAAAATAATATAAATTTTTAAAATAAAAATTATTGCCAAATGGATTTATAGAAACGAACTTACCTTGTTCTCAGTACAACACGAAAGAAGTTTTGAGCCTAGGATGTGCCTGAGGATTATTTGATTGTGAGATTGACGGTGTTGAGGAACAATCAGAAATCACCAAGAAAATTCTATACAATGGTTTACAATATATTTAAATAATCCCTCAGACGTAATGTTAGTCAAACCGTATCGAAAGGATTTCAATTAAACGAAAAAGGCCCTTCAGTGTTGTGTCCCGAGCAAGGCATTATACCGAACGTTACCTCGATTCTGCCTTGGCAGCGTAATATATGAAGCCATTAAGGAAATATTTCCGCAACCGCCTCGTTACATTCCTCGCGATAAAGTTCCAGAAAGGAAGAAGTCCAATTATCACCTCTCTACGTGGCGTCTCCCCGCGCGCATGCGCATCTGCATGAAATATCCCAACGGCGCGAGCACAGGTCGTGCCGCGGACACAAGAACATCTACGTGGAAGAATGCGCCTCAAGAGGACACATTCTTAAGCGCAGAGAGCCTGTTCTACATTCTCCACGATACTTTAATGATTCCTAATTCTTCAGAATGTGTACCTGACGCCGACGTTTTACAGATTGCATTAAATAACAAACAGAAAATGCTCTTGCTCGAAGGGCTGAATTCTAATGCAAAAGGACTGCTAATATTCACGTCGTCGTTTCAGTTTCCTATGCAGCACGCACGAACAACAATAACATATTCTATTTGTTTCAATCTGTTATAACACTGATCATTACCGGAGCACTGATCTTTACCGACCATTACCAGCATTGTCGTGAATACGAATAGTAGTTGAAATAAAATATGTTAAAGCATTATTATTATTATTATTGTTATTATTATTATTATTGTTATTATTATTCGCGACCTACTATGTTTTGAGTCGGATGATTATAAAGTCTACTCCGGGTTGCAACCAACCTCCTAAGGAGCAGATACAAGGACTATCGATGCCTTTACACTACTTTGCGCAAAATGTGGGCCATTCCAAACAAAACAATGTTCTTCTTCATTATTATTATTATTATTATTATTATTATTATTATTATTATTCTAACAGAGGAAAATACGTGAATGTTTATGCTATTAAAGATGATTTCACCGAACATTACAATTAGACAAGACGATTGTAATCAGTTTCGACGACTTGATAAATTTACTTCTTTTGTAATGTGATGCTAACTAATGCAATGCCTACGTCTGTATATTATCTTCTGCAATAACAAATTTCATGAGCAAGAATAAAAATCTATGAAACATGATTAACCTAACATTGTAAATTGCATGAAACATTACGTTTTGAGAGTTCAAATGTGAACTTCGAATTTAGTTGCCACCTTCTCCGGCACCTCTGAAGTCTCTCTGGATAGGTTTAAAACAACAAAAATGTTATGCAAGGATGACAGAAAATACTCCACTCCTCAAACAGTGCATTAAGAATTATCTCCCCTTTAAGAGCAAATAAGAAACTATATTGTTTCATATCTTGCCAGGTTTATCACACAAAAATGGACAACAACGAGAACAGGATAGCAACGTGAGAACTCAGAACGGAGAGACCTCAATGGCCTCTTCGTTCGGAGGGCAGTAAATTAATGTAAGCGATTAAAAAAAAATTTTTTTGTTTTACAATGACAGACAATACAACGTTCAGCCGCAAGGCTTCTCAGTTGACGGTTCGAGTGATTTTATATCAGCAAAGTGTGAAGGGAGCAACTTGTTGTCACCTCCCTGATAGTAATTTTGTTAGCTGAAACCTTCAACCAAGGTTATTGAGAGGATAAATCTGGAAACTATCGTTAGAGGGATACAAGAGGGGTACGTTGACAAGGATGAAGAAAAAATGCGGTAGATGAGACATAAGAAATATTCTATCCTCATCTCATGTGAGAGAGGTATTGAAAAAAAATGTGAGAATGGGGTTTTTTCAGTTTCTGTTTCGTAAGTGGCAGCTCCTTTTATCTTATTCATATTATTGTAGAAATTGAGTCATTTTCGTAATATAGAAAGTAATTGGTTCTATTTCAATGTCGTTGTGGAGTGTCTTATTTCTGATCAACCAGGGGGCATTTACTGTTATTCATTAGCAGAGATCGGATTCTGATATGTCATCTATTCATTGGTGCATTCGAGACGTAGCTAACTTGTAAATGACTACCATGACAAGTCGGTGATAGAAATGTATATTTTTGGGTATATTTTAATATTTTATTCCACTTTTACTCTTATGTCATTTTAATCATTTCCGTAATTTTGGTAATTTTTACGCATTTTTTTCCTTTTCGTGTGCTTTGTTAATGAATTTTTCTTCAATTTACAATGGCACACTAAAAAAAGTCTTATTGTATCGTCAGTTCATGACGAAATTCACTACACTACTACGACTCTGTTTCTCGAACTGTCAAAATTACGTGGACCTTTGGTAACTTCTTTGACCTTTGAAAACTGACGGTTGGGATAACTATGCTAATGGCTAAGGATAACATTTCTTCCTAAAATAAAGACTTTATATTCGATATAATATTTTTACAAAGTAATTTTATTTAAAAATGTAAAATTCGTTGAATACATAAACATTTTCTTACACATTATTTAGTATTTTTTAAGAAATTAGATCATTTTCCTTTCATTTTTAAGTCCTGTTACAGGTCATTTTCTTCTTATTTTTAAGTCATTTGGTAGGTTCTTTCAAAGAAGTTTTAGGTCATCACTAGGGCCCGGATAATTATGTACTAAAAATTGGGAAAATATGTACATATATATGTATTATAATATACAGAAATGTGTACTCAAAAGTATAAAATATGTAACATTAAGTATTATTATATCAATTAATTTTTATTAAAATACCTTTATCTTAGTATATATTGCTCTGTGTACTTAATATAAAGACCAGAATTAAACATTATAGTTCTCATAATCCTATTATTTACAACGATCTCCGTATCAAAATGAAACATATATCGTCTCCGATATTATTTCAGTAGTATACCTTCCCTTTGTCGCTCTACCACGCAACCAATCTTTATAAGTGAGGTCTAAAGAAAGAGAATTTTGAGGAACGTGACGAATTGCATTTTGAGTTAAAAAATATGAAGGATTTGTTTTAAACACATCTAAAAAATCATGTCAAATACACTTTCGAGTCTTCTCCGTGTTTTGTGGATCCAGTGTGACGGAATTGTCCCCTCATTGCACTGCACTAATAGCACAAATTGTTTCGAATCTTGGGTTTTTCTCCAGAAAGGAAGACCTCGTTTTCTTCACTCGATCCCCCTATTGACCCTCGAATGATAAATGAACAGTTTTTAAAGAAGCGTCTGCTGATTGGGTAATTTCAAAGCTACCAGAAAGTTCCAGGGAAGATGTTTACAAAAATTTAATTATAGTGCTTACTGAAAAAGGGGGAAATATAGTTGTTCAGCTTTTGAATATCAAACAATTGCTTCGATGTGCCTATAGATGCTGCAGCTTCAGAATCAAATTGATGTATAACTTGTATTTCAAAATCAAAATTTTGAGTATTGTAGCTCATAGCGTCAATTCAGGTGCCCCATCTCGTTAATCCTTTTTTGTATTGGAAATCAATGCGTGAACTTTATCAGACTGTGATCTAATCAGTTCTGCAAACGCAACGCACGCACAAGATAGGTTAGAAGAAGTAATTTTAGAAAAATACCTGCAGGGCTTCTGCTGCCTTGCACATGTACGGCGCTGCTCTAGTACCGGAAGGAAGACATTATGTTTAACTTCATTAGGCCACAAAAATTCCGTTGTATCGTTAAAACGTTTTGTAATAGTTCGATGGTTGCATTTGGGTAACACTTCTCAAGTTAACAAAATAAGACTTACACTTTTAAACGTTCATTAGACCTATCACAACCTTGCCAATATGATTTCCTTGTACATCAGTACGACGAGATTTTACTTCAGATTTTTGGTCGAAAGACATAATTTACGAACAATGGTAGAGGGATGCATGTACAAATCAGGGAAAGAAAAACTTCAACGGCCTTTCTTGAGATGGTGCGTGTAGTTTCTGGTGAAGGGTATCAAGGTCAAAGGAGACCTCTAAAATATGCGAAGTGGGTGCGCGATATCGCCTGCTAAAGATATCATTTTCACAAATCAAACTTCCTTTCTGTTCTCCGCGATACTCGCGCTGAAAACTAACAGAAGAGAAGCTATGAATTGCATCGTCGCCTTCCCCTTTCACTTCCAATACCGTTGGCATTTATGGATACACTCATTTCAGCGCGTAATGCTAGCTTCATTTTAGAGGAGGCTACAGAAAAAATGTTTGATAATGTTGAATTGTTTGTTTGGATGATTCTTTATCAAAAACAGTTCGGAAAAAATAAAGAATTAAATTTTTTAATGTAGGATAATGAAAAAGTTCAGTAATATGTAAAAATATGTTCATTTGTGTAAAATATGTAAATATATGTAATTTCGGGCAAAATATGTAAATATATGTACTAAAAACTCAACGTTTTTGGTCACTAACCGATGTGAAACGTGAACATATCGTTGATTGGACTTGCTGGATTTACTTTAGCAAAATATGGAATTACATAATTATCCGGGCCCTAGTCATCACAATCCGAGCCCTGTTCGTAAGATTTTGTTTTGAAAGATTTGTAATTGATTTAATACGGTTACGGCAGCTGAAATACACGCCGGAGGACACGCGTAAGTTATTATCGGGCGAAGAAATGTAAGCGGTTGCACCGAGCGGCGAACAGAAACCGAACCGAGTCCGCGAAACACGGTTACTCTGGTGGTTTTGCGCGTGACGAGGCAACCAGCAAAAGACGCCGCCGCGGCCGCGCCTCCGTTACTAGACAATGAGCGCGGCCCCGAGATAAACCCCGGAGACGCTGGAAAGTGAGGCAGGGCGAGCGAACGACGCGGCGCGACGCGACTCGACGCGCCAGCTAGCGGAGGGGAAGGGGTGAGGAGGGCGGAGGAATAGGAGGAGGAGGGCTGCAGCAACAGCACAAGTTCGTGTTATCGCGTCTTTCCTCTCTTCGTGGACATTTATCTTCGTCCTTTATCTGGCTAGTCCCTCTTCTCGCTCAGGTGGCGCGCGCGATAACATCGGAGGATTGTTGCTGTCGAGATTTACCGCCGGTCGCCGCCGCCGCCGCCGCCGCCGCCGCCGCCGCCGCCCTCGGGGCCGTCGCCATCCCGTGCGCAGGGAACAGGTGAGGAGGGTTGGGCCATGGGGGAAGCTGCGGTGAGGGAGGAGACTGACAAAGTGAAACGACGGCAACGGAGATGATAGAAAAGAGTAGCTATAGTGAAAGAAATCGGCACACCAAGAGTGGAAACGAATGAGGAGGAAAAAATCGAAGAATTAGTGTCAGGAGAGGTCTACTAGAAGAGTCGGGAATTGTGCGATAAATAATAATAATAATAATAATAATAATAATAATAATAATAATAATAATAATAACAGAAACAAAGTACAGGCGATTAATACATATGCAATACCACTACTTACTTACTCATTCGGATTAGTTAAATGGTCAGCGACAGACCTGGAAGATCTATCAAGACTAGTCAGAACACAACTGACAAAACACCGAATGAAACATCCAAAATCAGCAATAGAACGGGTGACTCTTCCAATACTGATGGGTGGCATAGGAATCACCGATATTCCGCGACTCCATAGCAAACAAATTAACGACCTCAGATGCTACTTTCACGAGAAGCAAACCGACAATAGAATGTTTGATGTCATTTGTAAAGCCGATGTAAAGGCAACTCCACTGCATCTATCAGAGGCTACCACATTCACTCCAAAGAGTACATCAATAGAGGATCAGAAAAAGAACTGGAAGCAAAAAGAATTGCATGGTACATTTCCGAATCAATTAGACAAAGATAATATAGATAAGGATGCAACAAGCCTCTGGCTCAAAAATGGAAACCTCTTTGGCGAAACAACTGGATTCATGATGGCGATCCAAGATAGAGTAATAGCCACTAGAAATTACCGGAAATACATAATCAAAGAAGCAATCTCAGATGATAAATGCCGAAAATGTCATGAAACAGCAGAAACAATAGAACACATCACAGGATCCTGCCGTACACTTGCAAACACAGAATATACCAAAAGACACAATAATGTAGCAAAAATCATCCATCAAAATTTAGCAGGAGGCACAGCTTCAGCATCACCGTATTATAAATATGAACCGTCGCCAGTAGTTGATAACAGCGATTTCAAACTCTATTGGGATAGAGAAATAAGGACTGACCTCACCATACCAGCCAACAGACCCGACATCACCTTGCTAGATAAAATGAAACAAGAAGTCCATCTGATTGACATTGCCATTCCACTCTCCCACAATATCGACAATAGCTATAGCAACAAGATCAGCAAATACAAGGATCTAGCAGATGAAGTAAAGAAAATGTGGAAAGTCAAGAAAGTTTATATTAGACCCATTATCATTTCGGCCACAGGACTAATTCCTACAAGCACAAAGAAACACTTGAAAATCCTTCAATTAGAAAGCTATCTATCAAAAATTCACAAATCTGTGATACTGGACACTTGCCATATTGTGAGGAAGTTCTTAGGAGACGAGATTGACTGATATCAACTCAACTGTTATACAATACGTCTTGAATCTCAATTCCGACGTATTGTCTCATGTCCAACAGTGTTGAGATTTTGTATCTTATAATAATAATAATAATAATAATAATAATAATAATAATAATAATAATAATAATAATACGTATTGTATCAATAACGAGTTCATTGCATTCACTGCAAGGGAAGTTTGAGGCAGAATAAAGCCATGTATATTTGCTAATCGGAAGGACACAAAAAGCCTTTTCAGCATTTGGTCTCAGGATCTTTAGGAAACTGGACGGAAACTGTGATCAAGATGAGCGTCATATACACACACTTTTTAAAAGAAAACATTTGATGAAAATAATGGCAAAAATTGATTGACTTCCAAATAATAATGACTTTAATAATGAATAAGGAGCGTTCATATAGTTTTTCTCGAATATTTATCCTTTTTTTTCAATATAAGCATTTTCCAGTGATTTTGAAATACTATTTTCTTGCTACAATAATAGTTTTGAACGCTTTTCGCTGTCTTTGAGGCTAGTAACCTTCATCTATGTAATATGTTTGTATAATAAATTATTAATTATTAAATTTTGTCTCAATTTTAATTTACATAATTCTTTAAAAAATATGTTCACTGAAATTTCACTAAAGGGGAAGCACATCCTTTGAGCGTATTACAGTCGTGAATGTGGATCTGAGAACCCAGAGGAGTAACGTGATTCTCTTTTTATTTCCCTTTTTTTTTCCAAAGTTTCCATTGCCGTTATGAATTCCTTTCGATCTAACATAATAATCGGCGCCAGAAATTACGTTGCTTTCTCTTCTGCTTTGGCTGGTTATAATGTTTTTAGTCCTGATAACTCAGGATCATGATTCATGACAGACATTCTGCATATGCCAAAGGATCGCATTTTCTAGAAGAAAGGAGAAAGCCGTTTTCAAGTTATAGCGTCGACAGGTCACGATGTTGTACACAGGCTTTAATTATTTTATTCTGCAAATGAAAGAACTTATAGAGGCTTTCATTTGGTGCCCTAGAATGAAAGAGCTGTTTGTTATCGTTTGTTCACTGCCCCACAGCACAGTGAAAGAAGACACTAGAAGAAAACCAGAAATGTTATTTTACCACCAACATGTCAAAATAATCTCTTGTGCGGATAAAATGTGCAGATTTCTCGATTTTGTGGAATTTCATCAATCTGGAAAATGCTCTTGTTTTTTTTATCTGCTTCGAAAACAGCACACAACTAAAAATATATTCAGTTTGGAAACCTTGTCTCTTAACATTATGATGTCTCATATTTTCTGTCTCGAAAAAACAAGTCTGTGATTAGAATTAGAAAATCTTGAAACGCCTTTTTATCGGTAGAATCTCTTTTTAGTTTATATCATTTTAATTTCAATTCTTTCCTATCAATTGAATAATTACCACTATTTATTTTAATTCGGCTATTATTATTTTTATTTTCTCTGTATCCGAAAGACAACGATTGGTTCCTACAACCTATGATCACCAATATCACAATATTGTACGACAAGAAAAGTAAACTTAAACGTATGACAGAAGGTACAGTAAAAAGAAACAAGAGGAGAGCTTCACATGTAACATCTCGAAGTTAAAACCAAAACTGAAATTTTGAGATCCTGAATGTACTCTTGGTAGAACCATTAATATCATTTTACAACAGCTCCGCGGAAATCTCCACTGTGGTATAAGATATCAAAGACGAATCCTCGGTTTCATGTACGACATGAGGAACAAAATGTACAAAGCATTGTGTGAATTGCTGCTAAACGTACCCATGCGTGTCCAGTAGTGACATCGAAACGGGAGTCCTTAATGTAACGGTAAGACTCTCGTAATATTCCGCAGCGATCCACTATAACTTCAGTATTAATTAAGGAAGAACAACCAACACTTCAAATATCGAATTCCTATAATGACAACAATATGCGACGTGTCTATGGAAAATGTATTGAAATACCTTAGCAAGCCGGAGAGATACCAGCAAGTCAAGATCAGCTCTTTCATGGAATACAAACGACAAATCAGTAAACTTCTCACAAGAAACCGATCTCATCCACGCCATCAGCACGTGCTAAGAGTGCTGCTCTGATAACGAGAGCAAAAATCCTGGCTAACCCCCTTTATCAAATGACAAAGTTAACTGAACTCTACCCGTGCAGTGTCGTTGACAGACTACACTCTCACAGATTTATAGACCCTGGGCGGTCAGAAAATAAAAAAAACTGTTCACGTAAAAATGCAAGCGCCAGAATACATCATGACAAGGGGGCATGTGGACAAAAAATAAAACCAAACATGTCAGTAAACTTCACAATAATAAACGAACTTTAATGATTTTTATAACCACCGCATATTTTTTTCTCATGGGAACACTCTAGACCCAATTTCTCTACTGCTCTCTACTGCTCTCTTGTGGCGGTGGAGGTCAACTGTATCAAGATACCGACTTCATTGGGCAACCGCGTACACTAGTGGGTGGGTTACTACTATACTGCAAGAAAAGGAGGTTCATGGCAGACTCAACACCAGCAGCTTCTAGCGATTATTCTTCCGTCCTGGAGGGAGTGTTGTCCCGGCCAGCTGACTCTCCAGCGATCCAACATTCCTCCAGCCTGGCGATTCTACTCGAGGAAATACCACCCCTGGATTAGTATAAAGAAATTAAACTCTACAGAAATTGAAAATCACATCGTCTCAATTAGGTTAATTATTCTGACCAAGATATTGCTTTAAGAGAAAGTGTTATTTAAACTGAAATTACCGCGAGAGGGTAATCTCAGGCCATCAACGGATGTCACTGCAGTGCCTTTAGCTGGGAGGCCCTGGGATTGGAGTCCTGACGGTATTAGGATTTTCGACACTAGGCAGACAGGTAGGTCAAGTTCTCTCGGTATCTGGAGGAGAATTCTACCGGCCGGTAGTTTTCGTTGATTTCTCCTATCAATACTTGGTGAATGCTGGAGCAATATTTCCTCAAACGGGCCACGGACTGCGCGCGATCCTTTCTTCTCATGCCCTGTTTCTACAACTTACGCTCTCTTACACATATGTGCACTACACTACCACACATGCCGGGAGACCGGTCGGGAGCTTAGTGCTTGACCCGGCTGGGGCGGTGCCTCTCTGGTGGGAGATACCTGGTTAAGGAAAAACCCCGCTATCCGACGGTAGGTCGTCGCCGGATCTCACGATCCAGCGGGGCAAGATCACAGCCACCGAGCAAGAAAACATGCCCTACACTTACGGGACTAATGTCCTCAGTATTTGACGCGGTCGGAATCACTAGTAATTATTAAACTGATTTTGAAATACGTTAAATGTTTTGTAATATTTTCCGTCAGCAACCACAATTTTTTATCAGGTTCCGACCCTTAATTCCAGTAAGACTAATTGTCCCCAAACGACATGTGTACGCCTCTACCTGCGAAGTGCAAGACCCCAGTCGAAGGAAGGGGACGGTGATCTTCGAACGTCACGGCGCGGCGGCGAAGCATTTCCCACGCGTCCTGCGGGAGACGCACCTGGCCCCAGGGGCGCGGGCGGGGCGACACCCCGCCAGGCCGTAAAAGTAATAAGATGCTCCTCCGGACACGACCGCGCCCCGACGCGACGCGATGCGACGCGACGCGACGCGATGCGACGCAAGGGGCACCGGAGGCGGCGGCGGCGACTACGCAGCGGGAATGCCGAGAAAGGATTGGGGACCGGGAGGGCTCGGAACTGAAGCCTCTCGGAATTCCTCCGACTGATTTTTTCAGTGTCCTCACCTCCTTCGACACCGCTCTCAGATAGACGGGGCCCGGGACGTGGGGTGGGGGTGGGGGGGTCGGAAGGGGGACGCGCCTCCAAAATAATGGCCCGCGTCGCGCGGCGACGGGCGACAAGACCGCTTATCAGTGGGAGCCACCCGTAACAAGGGTGTATTTAGAAAAGAAATTATGTCCGCTTCAAGTTATTTTAAGTTCCTCCCGGGGGTCCTTCGCTGGTTAGTAACGACACGCGGCGCTCGTTAGGGTGCTGGTGGCGCCACGCGTGGTCACTGTCCGAAGCAGGAATTCCCCTACAGGCTCGTCACGTGGCGCCGGTAGCTAGAACAAGCACCTTCCGCTCGGGGAACGGCTTTCATACGCAGTCTGCCACTTGAATGCACCTCTAGCGGCGATTCCAGAGATTTTCTGAGCTTTTTACGCCTTCTGCTACCAAAGCGGGTTACTTCTCTCATCAGGGCTTGATGTTATCCTTACGTTGTCGTCATAATTGTGTCACGTGGTCAATGGAAACCTATTCACGTTCATTCAGTTGCAGCCTAATGTTATTGTCCATTCATTCGCCCTGAACAAAGAAAATGGACGTAAATCTCGCAAAAGGTAGCCCAAAACACTGCCACTCCATTACACACCAACAAATGATATAATTGTGAGCCACAGTATGCAGCTGAGGCCTGGTCAAGCATTTTAGCATAGTCAATCATCTTAAAGAGACATTCATGCTCTCCATCAAGTCACCTTTTATAATATAATACTTCTATCCTCCTCTACCTTCTATAATATAATGCTCTTAACCTTCTACCATAGCATTCTCGTTCAATCCATTAAGGTTCTCCTAGGAATCGAACAAAATCTACATGGCTTTCAAATTTCCCAACAACCAAATCAGCTGCTTTCCTCAAATCAACAGTAACAAACGCCAGCTATTATACAAATAAGGTGTCAAACGGACACTGCATGAGTACAAATAGCTCCATCAATCACGATCCTCTCAATCCGCAGCAGGAATTACAATCTCAACTACAACAACAGATTCCTCAGCAACGAAGTCAGAAACAAGAAGCTAAATCTGCAGAGTCTGCAAATTCATAACCGACAAAGGCATTGCCAACAACTGTAGACATAGCAAGTACATGTTAACCTGTTCACCTGAGGCAGGAACCTCCAAGAAAGCTACAATACTGGTAAACTTTTTACCTTCATTAACTTCACAAATCGCTTTAGCGTTCGAACTGAAGTTAACAATCTAAACTCCGCTTCCTACGTCATTTGTACAGAAATATTTCAAGAACATTGTATTCCAACTCTATTATTTACATAGATCCTACGTCTTTAAGAATCCAGAGGTGATTATATTAATTCAACATCTCTGTAAAAATGACTTCCCAATACATCTCTCGGAATAAAGAGAAAAGTAATTTTGAAAGCACCCAGTGCTAAAGGAATGTGACAAAAGATTTATCTAAACATTTAAACTTCCACACCTATGATGATTCAGCTGTAAAGCAATAAGACATTTCCACCCCAGTGTAACCAAACAAGAAAATACACACGTATCTAAAATAAACATTTTTAAATTCAAAAAGTGTCAAGAATACCAGAGGAATGTTTAGCCATATCGTAAAAATTTGGATGTATTCTAATTTTTTATTCAATTTCACTCTGTATTCTACAACAGGTGACAAAACTGATATTGATAGTAGTTAATTGGAGCCGTTGGATGTATTAGAACACGTATGTGTTTTTTTCTTTTGAATAACTGTAGATAACCAAAAATATTTTTAATGCGAAATGAAGTGCAAGCGAAATGAAGCAAGGGAAAGTAGACACACTGCTCGGATGCGTGATGGTCCGAAAATGGCGGAAGTCAAATTAGGAGTATCTTTCCTCCGTGAATGTAATTTCTGTGATTATCTTTGCAGGCAGACTGAACCCTGTTGAACACACGTCATATGCTGCGAGGCATGGCCCTTTTGGGCCCTCAGAATCTAAGCCCGCCAGCCGGCAGTCAGAGTTGCAGTGCACTTGCTGTTCACTAACGCTAATAACAGGCCGAGTCTACAATTGCGCTTCGAGTCTTGGAGATACAGACTGCGTGAAAATCGATAAACTGAAATATTATGAGGAACTCTATGGTGCATTTTTTATCCCCTGAAATGACCTACTCTGCATAAATATGTAAAATAAATGAAAAATTTGAGGATATAGAGAATCAAGCGGTGGCCATTTGGAAAGAATTCAGCGACAGTTATGGAGTATCGGTTGAAGGGAAAAGGGGTTGTCAGGAGACCCAGGATGGCGTTGATGCGCAAAGAGAGCCGGAACAGGTATTCATGTATAATCCTCGAACGTAAAAAGAAAAAGAAGTAGAAATATTCAGACACAACCCTGGGTAATCAGCAGTAGCCTTGATTGATTAATTAGTAACTTGTCTACGTCGGCTTGTGGGGATTTTCCCCAACTAAGTATCCCCCATCAGCGCAGCCGGGCATCGCCTCAATGGGGATAAGCTCTAAACTCCCGACTGGTCTCGCGACATGTGTGTGGTATTGTAATGCATGTGAGTGCAAGTTGGTGTAAATAAGGGGTGAGGAAAGGACAAGGAAGAGGAAAGTAAGATCGCGCATCGTTCGTGGCCTTTTTTTAAGAGGATTGCTTCGGCATTCTCCCGGTGTTGATGGGAGAAACCACGAGAAATTATCGATCAGAGCATCCGGCTGCTAAAATTCTCCTCCCGACAGCGGCGGGTACATTCGGCCCCGCTATCAGCCTAGTGTCGGAAATCCTGCCTCAGTCGGGACTCGAACCCTAGGACCTCCCGGTCTGAGGTACTACAGTGATAGTTGACGCTCTGAACCACCTTTGCCGGTATCAGTAGTAACACATACTGCGTAGTTGAATGATGTTATGCATCAACCTGCAACCGATGTTATGCATAAGCTCCAGTTTTGAAAAAAATGAGATACGGACGCCATCAGTTGCATTGGACCGTGTTCTAAGTGTACGCAAAATTTTGGCGCCAAATCTGTAAAAGTAGCCTTATAATTAGTGAAAAATGTAAACGCCATCAGTCACGTCAGGGATTTTATGTTTCGCAACAACCAGCTATAAACCTAGATCTTCAAATTTGCTGTTCTTAATTTGACATTATGCAGGTAAGCACCAGATATTCCACTCGTGTTTATGTAAGTTTGGCGCTTCAATGAATGAAATAATTAAATTACAGTTTCTAGAGCTGAAAATGTAATAAAACCTTTGAACATGATTATCTCATAACTTGTATGATGTCGCATAGCCGGTTGATGCATAACACCGTCCAATTGAGATAAGTCGTTTTAACACAGATCCAATGCAATTTCAGCAAGTTGTTCCCATTCCAACTAGTGTTTGAGAAGGAAGAAGGGGAAGGGGTGGGGGCGGGGGCGGGGGCGGGGCGTGCCGCGGTGCTGCAACGGCCGGTGGGTGCACAGCTCGGCGCGGGCGGTGCCTGCGTCAGTTGCACGCGGGATCCATTGCACTAGGCTATCGCGCGTAATTGCTATTAATTTTTCAAGTTAATTAGCCCGTTATTTCAAATCGCGTTAAGTTTGCCGCTCTGCAGTAATGACTGTGTTGCTCCCTCTCGAAATTATAGCCCAGAATAGGCCCTTGTTTACATGATAAAACCAATTTAACATAAAGCTGAAAAATGAATGTGGCAATAAAATTTTGAAAATTACATTCTGTTTCAAAAGCGAGTTCTGTTGCGGCGACAAAATCATGAGGTTAAAAAGTAGAACATGTATTCCACCAACAACTCAACATAATTACTTCGCCATGTATTTGTCAGATGCAGCTACGCACGGTCTACGCAGCGGAGTGAAGTGAAAAGGTGGCTTGACAGTAGAAGGTTCAATTGCGTTTCAGTTATGTATTCATGAGCCTGTGCTTCTATATCGCCTGTGATCTACTGCGCGCTTTACTAATTGCAATAGCAGGAGTGACGATAAACAGAACTGAAATAAATTGTACCAAGTTCACTTTTTATTTACCAACAAAAAATCTATTTTCCGATTATTCACAATAAAAATATTACCTTAACGTATTTTTTATAATTACAATGAAGACGAGCAATATATTTGCTTAATACGTCTCTCATCATAATATTGTGCAATCAATTTTGTTCGAAACGGCTGAAAATTTTCCGCTCTAGGATATTAAGCTTCAACAAAAACTTTATCAATTGAAAGATTTTTGTTCTAATATTTTTTTTTTAAAATATCACCTCGTATTTGAGCGCGTAATGCCTGAAATATGTTACAAGTTACTTAATAAATCTCGCTTTTAATTAATAGTTTCACAAATTCTTGGAGTAGCAGAGTATGGTCAATATTAGGCTTATGGTTACTAATATTTGTATCATTGTTAAACATTCAGTGTAAACAAGTAGTAAAGTTCAGTAAACAGATACAAAAAGTTTGGTCACTAAATGAAGTAGGGATCGTGCTTGGAACTTTCGGAAAACCCTTCACTGAATTTGTTGAAATTCATATAAAATATACAGGCTTAATCACACGTTGTTGACACATCAAATGCATTTTGCATTGAAATTTGACGCCAAGGCGCTGGTCAGTCGATTACGAGTCGTCTTATGAGCTTAAAAACCATTGAGGTTCGTGTAATTTTGATTGTCCCGCTTCGGATATTTTATTTTAATCTCCCAGATCTGCGAATTCTCCTCAAAAAGGCTTGTTCACATTAAATGCAAGACATCCAAAAGATTATGCAGAAAATACATTCTTCGTTACTTCGCCACCAGATTGCACCACTTCTCAGACTGGTACACACTACAAGGTATCTGACCGTGAGGTCAGAATCTCTCGAAAATCATATAGACGATAACACTTCTGAAAAAGAGATGCGACTTCAGCCAATTCGAATCATTGTAAAGTGATCTGCTGTTTCATTTTTTTCTTTTAAACAGTTTTCACTCCGTTAATGGTTCCAGAATAGTACTACAGTAATCCCTCAAATCCGCGAATTCGCTATTCGCAAGTTCCGAACATTCGCGACTAGAAAAATGCTACTGGTTTTAACATTCACGACTTCAAGATTCGCGATTGCGTCTTTTGGTCGTACTACATTTTTTGAAAGCGAGCACATTTCATTTCCTTTATCGGAGTCATCTGGGAAACAAACTCTGCAGACACCGGATCTCAAAGTATCATGTTCAACAAAAATGTCCAAGTTGGAATGACAATTCACATTACTCGTAATAAAATAACGCAATTGTAAAATAATTCAATTCAGTTGCGTTAAATTGAAGGTAAGGGTTTTGTCCATATGAACAGAAAAGACATTCAGGATCTGTGCAACTCTTTAATGACCTCATTGAAGAGGAATCGGGAAATCATCAGGGAAGAAAACCTCCTGGAACGTAATGCAGTAACGGAAGCGAAACTGCGTCCTAGAGCAACTTCAATGTCTAAACTGCTAGTGGCGTTCTACAACTTCAACAATCTCTGGTGTTAAGGGCATTCGAATGTGATCCGAGCATGCACATAACTTTGAAATTTGAGAGATAAACAGAAGCAGCAACTCTTCCATATTTGGATATTAGAATAACAAAGAGGGTAATGAAAGAAAAAGAATGCTGTATCCAATAACTTTCAACTTTGAAATAAGTTGCGAATATTGTTTCATTTCTTCTCTTTGTGATGTAATTGTGAATTCTGTTTGTATTAGGGTTTACTCTGTTCTACTGCAATTGTTTGTCAGATATTTTTGTCTTTATTTTTTAAACAATTTTTCGATATTCGGGAACCAAACCCACCTTTCTTCATAAAGAGATAGACTCAACAATCGTGGATTTGACATTCACAATGTTTTTTGGGAACCTAACTCTCGCGAGGGATGATGTTGAGGGATTACTGTATTTATTTTAATTTCCGGGAGCCACAATGATGTTATTCCGCTTGATTCACCATAATTTTCCCCAGAAGAGCGTGACACCAATCAGTGGCAGGTATAGCCTTCCCATGCACTGATTTATAAACTGATAATAGTGAATCGCCAAATGAGAGATGATATCTCAACTATTCTTAAATGTTTTTGGTGCTTACGGCATTTTAATAATTTTCTGAGTTTACAATATTTGTAAAGGTATGAAATGAGCGGCATAAGCTGCCGACTCTAAAGGGTATGCTTTATAACAAGACGAGACACTGCGTCAAAGATTTCGCATTATTTCACATCTTACAATGCTCTCCCAAATCTATAATGCTTTTGGAAGCTTTGACTGATTAGTGATTCCAACTGCTAAAGTCATTAGTTCCGTAAATATAGTGCATGTTTCATTGCGGGGGAATTTACGTTGATCTTCCCCCGCTAGATGGCTAGCTCCAGTGCCGATGTACACGTCACATGCCGATGTACAGCGTATTACACAAACAGGTAAATGCGGGCACCGATCCATCCGGGTCAAGCTATAAGCTCTCGACATGTAGTTTTGTGCATGTAAGTGTGTGTGAGGTAGGTGGGCTGATAAGAAGAGAGAAGAGGAAGGAAAGATCGCTTGCCGTCCGTCGCCCGTTTGTCAGGGAACTGCTCCGGCAGGCACCTGGCGTTGATCTTAGAAACCAGGAAAACTACCAATCAGAGCAGCCGGCCGCTAGATTTCCCCTCCAGACAGCGGCTGAATTCGACCAAGCTATGTAGCTCAAGTCGAAAATCCTGCCACCGTGGGGACTGGAACCCGAGAATCTCGCAGTTAGAGGCGCAGCTGAAGGGGCTTTCGAGGCGTCCACGCGCGTGCTTCTTTCGCTGGCCCGCAGCGTGCGCCGGCGCCGAGCGGCGCGCAAGAGCAGCCACCAACTGCGCCGATCATCTCCGCGGGCAGCGGTTTGCCGCACAACCCCATCTCGTTCCCATCGCTCGCCCCAACCATTCATTCCTGGCTGTCCTCTTTGTTTTTAGCCTTGTCGCCATATCTCGAACACATCCCCCGCGCGACCCGCATCCCATCCTTCGGCGACGCTGACGTTCTGTCTCGGGTCACCCGCCCCCGCCATCGCCACCGCCACCGCCACCGCCACCGCCACCGTCACCGCCCCCGCCCCGCCCAGCGCCGCACATGACCGCAACCGCATCGCATCAACCCCCCGCCCCACCTGCTCTGCCCCCCCCACGCCTCGCACCTCCCCGTTCCACCCCAGTCTGCCCCGCTCCGCCATCCACCAATCCGCTCCGCCCCGTCCCGCCCCACCCCGCACATCACCACCCCGCTCCTCACCACCCCCACCCCGCCCTGCTTTGTCCCACTCCACCGCCTAGGCCCCGGTCCCCTCTCCCCGCAAAACCCGCTCCGCCCTGTTCCGCCTGGCCACGCACCGCCCCGTGCACTCGGCTCTGCCCCGCTCCGCCCCGCACTACTCCGCCCCGCACCATCCCGTTTCGCACCGCTCCACACCCCCCGCACCGCACAACCCCGCCCCGTCCCGCCCCGCCCCGCACCTGACCATCCAGCTCCCGCCCCGTCCAACCCGCTTTGCCCCACTCCCACCCCGCTCCGCTCCGCCTCGCTTGGCCCGCTCCACCCTGTCGGCCCGGCCCCGCCCCGCTCCGCCCCACTCCTCCCCGCCCCATCCCGCCCCGCCCCTGCTCCGCTCCGCCCACCCCTCCACGCCCCATCCCGCACCTCACCATCCTGCTCCGCCCCGCCCCCGCTTTGCCCCACTCCACCCCGCTCCGCCTTGCTCCACCCTGTCGGCCCGGCCCCGCCCCGCTCCGCCCCGCGCCGCCTCACGCACAGCCCGGTGCGACGCGCGTCGCCCGTCCTCTTTTTGTGAGGCCGCGCCGCCGTACATCTCCGGCCGCATTTCGGCTGCTCCGCCTCCGCCCGCTGCCCGCTCGCCGCCGCGCCGCGCCGCGCCGCGCATTCCTCTTCGGCGGTCCGTCTCGGGTCGATTTTTTCCCGCCTCCGCCCGAGCCGTCCCGCTTCGCTCCCTCACCTCTGCTCTCAAACCTCCCCGCCGTTATTTATTGCGACTTTTTAGGCAGCAGATTCTTTTCATTGAGTTGTGGGTTTCAAAACTTCTACGTTTGATGCGCGGCCAGCCACCGAACTTGAAGGGCGAAATTAAGAACTGTCCGCAATTCGCCTTCTTTTGATGTCGCGGGAACATTTTTATTCGAAGACTGAAGGATAAAATAGGAATTGTTGGTAGGAATAATCAACGCGCCTTGTTTGTCTCAGCCGCATAATTCTAGATATTTATGTTCCGCACAAAGAAATTAATTGCCGGTTTTATTTCAGGTCTCTACGAAATTGATGAAAAGTCTGGGCTAACAATCTACCTCCACAATGAAGATGTAACGATGAAGAATCTGCTAACCCAGGACATATACTGACTTCACAGTCTATGGACACAATTAGAATAAATTGTCCTGCTGACATGTTATGTTTCCACTCTCAAGATAAATTGCAAGAAAACATGAAATTTTCTCCAAATTTTGAATATGTCTAGGGTTGGTTATGTTACAAACACCATTAAGTCCTTGGAAATTTAAAGAACTTTCGTGAAAACTAACATTGATAGCTGTTCTAATAAAATGTGAATAATTCGCAAATTCATTTTCCTTATTACACCTTATTGTGGTTTCAATGTGTTGGTACTATTGTTATACATTCGCAATAAAGAAAAAACAAATGCTAAAATAAAGAAAAATTCCCCGTAGTAGAAGGAATTTAAAAGAAATGAACCTGTCAGAAAACGAAAAGAAACGTAAAATATTACTCCTTATATTAATCATCTACGAATGTCCGTATTAACCGTCTTATACTTAAACCAATATTCTTGAAACGCGGACGGGGGACCGTCTTTCATGAATACCCGTGCTCCATTAGCATTTTAATGAATCAATTACCACACCCGTCTCATATCCGAGGCGAGAATGCGATAATTTATTTCCCGGAGAGCACTCCCATTTCCTTGGAAGCATTGACGCCGGATTCCACAATCACGTCGCGATTTAGTGCTAATGACAAACGGGTGGCCGCCACGCCGCGCCGAGCCGCCCCGCCCGCCCGCCCGCTGCCCTGCCAGCCCAGAAGGTGAACTGCATTCAGGGCCGTTGTAACATGCTTTTGGGCCCTAGGCTGTAAAATGTAATGGGCCCTTGGGCCCTGTAATAATCAATGTACATCCCAACATAATTAAGTCTATGAATATTTATTTTATTAATAAATATTATTATTAAATAGTAATAATATATATTATATATAATAATATATTAAATTTTTCAACTTTTGAGTGCTTATTGCGGCTCAACCATTGGGAATCTTATTACGATTAAAATCCTATACAAATTGAGAAAAAAATCTACAAATTTCAGGGCCTCCAAAAGTTCCGGGCCCTAGGCTGCAGCCTAGTCAGCCTAGTGGATACAATGGCTCTGACTGCACTGCCCGCCGCCTCTGCACCCCACGCCCCACAGCGCTCCTGGCGCCGGCCACGGACAGCTCCTTCTCTTTCAGAATCTAACGAAATATTTGCTACAAGAAGTCTTAAACATTTTACCTAATTGGTTCAATAAATGGAAAATTAATATGCATTTTCTAAATGTCAAGAAACGTTTTTTGTTTTGGTTTTTTCACTTCGAAGGTTACGAGCATAAACGTGTTAACACTTTACAATTCCCTATTCAATGGCTTCCTTCTTCCACCCCTGTGCAATATTTAATCGATCGCAGACTCCCTGGAAATCACCTCACTTCAACAGATTATAAAAACATTCATAAAAATGCGAAAATTATATCGTTTCATTAACAGAAAATCCTGTACAAGTATATAGGGTGTCCGAGGAGGAAACGTAGAAACTTCGCAAATAAGCTCTTAAGACAATTCTAAGCATATTTTGCCTAATAAACTACCTGGATATTCCCACGTAGTATTCCCATTAACAAGTAAGTAGTCTAAACTGCCTGGTCTAAACTTCAGGGCTGGTCAGACTAGCCCTGAAGAAGACAGCGAAATGACGATCGAAACGTCGGCTACACAGCCTGGCACACGGCGTCACCCGAACAACCGAGATCTGTATTTCCAAACGTGTTAAATATTCTAGAACATTAAATGCCGATCAAGTGAAATAAATTATTTAAAAAAATTAAATATGTTTACAACGTCTCATATTTATCTACAACGGGATATGCCACTTTTTGTAGAAAAAAAAGAATATCGGCGTTCCTCACAATATTAGTAACAAATACTTCGTTTTCCGTTTCGACCTGAGAAGCTTAGATGCCCGTAGAAACTACTTTATGCAATTTTCAAATTAAGAAACTGCTGTGCACAAGCGAAGCGTCTCTCAGCAAAATTATATACGAAAAATATGTTCATCTAATTGAAGAGAAAACGATGTTGCCTTTTTTACTATCCCGCTTACCACGTACTTACGCATTAAACAGAAAATATGCTAAAGCTTCACCGAAAAGTGCGATTTGTCGCCAGAGAACTCATATGTTGATAATAATACATAAATTTTGTTTCATGTGTAAAAGCAAGAAAGGACTACTGTTTCTGACTATCGAAATAAACGCACATATGCACCACAGGCGCTTGATTTGAATTAACTTCAAATTAGAGCTCAGGTGTTAGTAAAGCAGGATTACGAATGTCTAATAATGCGAGAAAATATGTGCTGTTGTAGCATCTCATCTCTAGTTTGTCGTTCTTGAGCAGTGTGGGTGCTACTTTTTCAGCAACCATTTTGTGTGCTTTTGTACAGCAGCATTTTCGCTACTACAGGCATACACGCTTCTATCGTGACCGTCTCTACAACCACAACCTTCCCCCCCACCCCACCTCCGCCCCCACCATCGCTCCCACCCCTACGCAAGCGCTCGCCCCTGGCGGAATACAAGCCGAGGCGACCCGTCCCGTCCCGCGCCGTCTCGTGCCGTTGTAACGCAGCCAAATTAATGCCGGGTTTGTGTGCCTATTTCTGGACAGGGGCAATTGACCATAAAGCGTCGTGTTGACGGCGCTGCGCGACGGCGCGACCCCAAGCAGCGAGGAAAACGCTCGTATTTAACATCGGGATTCATCAGATAGAGCCGCTGCGAGACGCTGGGGAGCGGAGTTTAAGAGGATTGCAAAGGCAAACTCACTTGGAAATGGTAGAGCCGTTGTTTTACTTGCATTTGACACAGTAGGGATATAATTTAAATCGTTCCCATTTCTGTTAAATTTATCTCATATTGTTTTTTTTTTTTGATAAGTAAAAATAGAAATTCAGGTATCTTATTTCAAACCAATGCGATTTTTATTTCACTAGAAATATCCAAAAATAACCGAAATTAGCAGCCCCCCCAAAAATATGTCAAATTAATGCTGAGAATCGTGGTAATGTGGATACTACGATGGCGTGTTAAAAAGGAAAACGATTGTGCCACATCACTTCAATGGAAATTCCACCATTGACAATAGAATGATGTTGATTGTCATAAAGACGACGGACGACATTTGCCGAAAGATTAAAGTTCACAAATGCTTACGAAAGTTGCTTAAGAATTACAAAGCCGTAAAATGTTTATAAAAAATATAAATACAAATAATTTTTAAATTGTTTCACGTCGAATATAGGAAATACTTTACAATTAGTAAATGTCAGCAGAAATCATATTGTTCTCGAAAAGCGAGAGACAATGAAATTCTGGTTCTGTGTTTTGTGTCTTCGAATTATGAACATGTCAACTCAATACCTTAAACAATTTACCACGAACCTACAAGAAAGTTTCTTGCTCGTTATCTTTAGTATTTCCAAAAAGAAAGCGTTCTTCGTACTTAAGAGCCAGAATGATAATTTGTAAGTGATACTTTCTGGTAAAAGAGTCTAATTGAAAAGAAATTTTAAAAAAAATATTTCCTCTAATGAAGGTAGCATAAAATGTAATGTTCGATTCTAATCTTGAATCGAAGGAAGCCAGAGAACAAATATGTTCAATGAGTTTACGTAAACGCGGCACGCCGTGAGGGAGGATTCCCTCTGTTGCGGGCCCTACGTCAGGGGAGGAAAAACGGGAGGGGCGGTAGGATATTTTACCCGTCAAGGACAAAAACGGTTTTCGGGAAGTGCTTACACTCACAGCAGTGGGGACACGGCCTTCGCACTCCCCATCAAAATCGGAGACAAAGCTTCAGAGTGCTACTACAGGAGGCGCTAGTGCAGCCGGGTACAGCTGCAGGTTAAGCTCGCCAACTTCCGCAAATAAAAATGGACTGATTTCTGAGAAATACGAAAAGTGTCTTTTAAATTTTCAAATATTCATAATAAATACATATAGTTTATATACTTTCTTCAGCGGTTTATATATATATATATATATATATATATATATATATATATATATATATGTATATATAAACCGCTGAAGAAAGCGGTTTATATATGTATATATAAACCGCTGAAGAAAGCGCGAACATCGGTGCTATCTTTTTAGAAACATGCGCGGCTGCTTATGTCCCGCGGAACCACGCAGCAGCCACGGACGTTTTAGGTATCGTTGGCAGCAGTTGGCAAGTAGCGTATTTTAGTTCCTGTAAAAGGTGCTAGAGGAGAGGCTCGCCACTGTAATGGTGTCCACCACGTTATATGCGAGTTGAAAGGCCCTGAGCGGAATCTCGCCTATAGTGTGAATTTTCTAACTTTGCCTCTCAAGCCCCTATAGCCACGATGGAATATCACAAGGCATTTCGCGCCTTTCTCGGTCATGCCGGTAGAAGTTGCATGATCGCAAAAGCATTGCTTGACAAAGTCGCGATCATGCGATATCTGCGCCAGTGGGCGTAGCTTCAGTTGGTGTCACCCGGGGCAAAACTAATGGTATCACCACCCCCAAAATTAAATCAAAAACTATTAATGAATAGTTTATACCTTATTTAATGAAAATATATTTTCACTTGACATTTATTTATAATATATTAAAAAACCTGCATTTAATTCAGAATAATTGAAATTTAATTTTTAAGTAAACAACCTAAAACGAAGTATAACTAATTAATAAGTGCATGTTTTTATAAAAATATAATTTTTAAATAAATCATTAAAATGATATAATACCAATTATAAAATTTTCTAATTACTGTCACCCTAAAATGGTGTCACCCGGGGCGGACCGCCTCCGTTGCCCCCACCTGGCTACGCCACTGATCTGCGCCACGACTGAGAAAGACGCGAAATACTGTGACATATTCCATCGGGAAGACAGGCCTTGAGAGGCAAAGTTAGAAAAATCGCAGTATAACCACGGACCGCCGTCAGAGTGTTCAAATAGGCAGCGTCCACTCAAGAAGCAGGTGGATGGCGCACGCGTTCACCAGGTCTGCCACTACAGCCGCTCAAGTCTTATGGCATTAAATGCAAGCTTCCTGTTGCCCTAAGCAATACGTTCAAGATGAGCAGCGTATTCATTTTCGTCATGTAACAGGATTCGTAATGCAGCCTACAGCACCACGTGCTATCAAGTCTACAATACGATTGTTTCCGTAACATTTTCTAGTCCAGTATGCAGGTTCTACTGCAGACAGTTTGCATTCAGCGTTACATTCGTACTTGGGCATCAATTACGCATGGTATTGAAAATGTGCTTCGTGTTAACAAGGCTGCATTGGTTGGTGGAGACGATCTTTCAATCAGTGGAAATCTGACAGCTGCATTCATCGCTTGTAATTTCATTTACTATCTTTTAGCACAAGATGCTACCTGTACATTCCTGATGTACATCATGTAAGCATGTACACGTCTCTTATAAATTCATGAAATACAAGATGTGGTTGAAGTAGAGAACATGGTACACCCTATTGAAGCGAGTGGTGAAGAGAAGAAGGGGAAGGGGAGGGGAAGAGGATGGAGAGGGAGTGGGGAACGGGAAAAAATAGAAGGGGTGTCTCCTCACGCCCTCGCTGTAATATTACGAAAGGCACTTTGAAATAAATTAATAAAACTTACCTAAGTGCGATTTCTTCATGTTTCGTTTCAGTTGGAGAAGGAAAGGCAAGAATCTTTCATATTTAATTTGCTTCTCGCCAACTTCGCCCCATCCTCACAGAACACTTACGCATATGTATGACCTCTCTGTTACTCTACTCGAAATTATCACACAACGCATTCCATTTGGACAGCGTCATAGGACACATGTACATTGTAGAAGTAATCACTAGATGGTTTCGAATCCACATAATCGCGGCCAAATGCCCCTTTCAACAACACGCATAAAGAACTACATTTGTTCTCACCAACGTTACACAAACACTTGATCACAAACCACAAAATAATTAGAAGAGCGCAAGAAACGTAACTGTTCGACAAAACTTAGCGAATCACTTTGACAGCTACCTCGGCCTCGACAAGAAAATTAAAATCAAACTGCAAACTTACCGCAAAGCAACTTTCGCGTCAACCGACAGAATAGTTATGGCGCTCTGACAAGGTTCTAGGAACTGAAATGACGTAAGGAGGAAAGTAACCAATCATCAAGCTTTTAAAATTATTTTACCGCAATCTATATTCATTAACCTGTAGTGTAAGTTGCTCCAGTCCTTGAAGTTTATGCGAACAAAAAATAAAATAAAATTTAAAAAAAGAATCCATCCAATATGTTATTGTATATTAACATTCCACATTATAACAGCTTCTGGGCCATGTACACCCGAACAGTAAAGTGTGGTTAAGCTCCCACACGTACTGCAGGGTAGGCGTCGGAGCCTGGAGGCGAAATTTGAATTGTAGGATGCGGAGTGTGGCGGCGCGCTGGGGGGGGGGTGACAGGATGTGGCGGGAGTGGCATGGCGGGAAGTGAGGGGCTTGGCGGGGTGGAGCAAGGAGTGAGGGTGCTTTGGCGGGGTATGGCGAAGCGGGGCGGGGCGAGGCGGAGCAAGGCGGGGCGGGGCGGGGCAGAGCGGGGCGGGGCAGAGCGGGGCGGGGCAGGTGAGGGCGGAGGGCGGGGCAGGGCGGGGAGGGGCGAGGAGGGGCGGGGCAGGGCGGGGCGGGGCAGGGCGGGGAGGGTCGGGGCAGGGCGTGGCGGGGCAGGGCGGGGCAGGGCGGGGCAGGGCGGGGAGGAGCAGGGCGGGGAGGTGCGGGGAAGGGCGGGGTGGAGAGTGAGGGTGCTTGGCGGGGTGTGGCGAGCCGGGGCTGGGTGGGGGTAGGGTGGGGCGGAGCGGGGCGGGGCGGGGCGGGGCTGGACGGGGCTGGGCGGAGGTGGACGGGGCTGGACGGGGTAGTGTTACACCCTGCTGCAAAGTCCCGCAGCGTCTCTCGCGCAGTGACACGCGGGTTAAGGTCCCTCTGCCCCAAGGCCAAGCTCCGCACAGGCAGGCGCATGCGCTCCTATTGATAGATGGGTTGCTTGATTCCAGGTGTCAAAGTCACGGCCAATAGTCCCGTTAGTGTGATAAATGTTTTATCCTGGGTAGTGGCAGTATTCCCTTCCAACTGGAACGTAAGATACGGCACAGACTTCATGTCGACTTGCGGTGGATTTCTCCCTCCAAGTACCTTCTCCCAGCGGCCCACTCCACTCCCACCCGCGGATGGGCTATAATCTCCCAATTTCAACTACAGACATATGTGGTAATGCAAGTCTAAGTGTGTGTAACAGGAGGCAATTGGGAAAGGAAGAGGAAGAAAAGATCGCGCGCGGTCACTGGCCCGTTTGTTAAGGTACTTCTCCAACATTCGCCTGGTATTGATCGGAGAAACCACGAAAAACTACTAAATGATCTCAAGCACTGCCTAGTCGCACTACGGTCGCGATAATGCGATATCTAGCTGCACGGCCGAGAAAGATGCGAAATGCCGTGACATATTCCATCGTGAAGACGGGCCTTGAGAGGCAGTTACAAAAATCTCACTTTGGTACCTCGCAGTCCGAGTCGCTGTAGAAACAACGGTAATGCTGGCTCAGAGCTCACTCTGCCGGTTTGGCGCTTCTGTTATTAGAGGCGCCAGGAAATGGATAAGGGAAGACGCAGCACTGATCAAGGGGTCGAAAATCAAGGGAATATGTCGAAAAATGTGCTTCATTAACTGTCACTAAATTGGTACTATTAAATTGCAAAACAACAGCAGAGGGTTTAAAATGAGTAAAAATTAAAAGTTTTCCTACTTTTCCGATTGTAATTAAATTTTTCAATTGGAATAATTTAGTGATTGTAGATTAAGATTTCTATTTCTGAACGCTAATTATGTTTTAATATCTATTTATTTTATTTTGCCCCCGAAGTACAAATGTGTTTAATTTTCTTCGAAAATATAGAAATTAACATTTGGCATAAAGTCAAATCATTTGTTTTAATTGTCTAAATTCGTATGTTTTAATTATTTGATATACTTGCCCTTAGATTGATGGAACCATATTGGAGACTCATGTCCTTTAACATTGCACTTGTGGATTAGAAGTGTGTCAACATCATTTCAAAAGCAGTCTATGTTGAAAAAAAAAGTTACCTGAAGTGTTACGTGCATTGAAATTTGAATTCAACAACCGACACGAAATAACTCCAGAAAGGTAATCACCACCTGCCGCCTGCTCTCGCATTCGTAATGGAATCGCCCGTCCATGAGAGTTAGGGTTTCATATGACTGTGATGAAGTGGCGAGAGAGTGGTGATGCTGAGTTGCACCGCGCAGGCATCATCGCGAGCTGCCAAGGAGGCGATCTCCTCCCCACACCGCCTCCCCCAGCGATGCGCCGGGAACAATGGCTCGTACAAACAAATCACCCACAAGAAAAGCATAAGGCGGTGACAGCGCGGGGCGGGAGAGGCAATGAAGAGGTGGTTAAGGGGCGAGGAGTGGTAGTAATAGTAAAGGCGGTCGTGTTGGTCGAGGTGGAAATGGAGAACCAGGCCACGACGTGGGCACGAGGGGCGAGGGCGGCGGCGTGTGAAGTCGTGGCGATTGAGCCATCAGAGGAGCGCCGCGCGAAGACGACTAGGAACGAGGCGGCGCATTGACGCGTAGCAAATATGTTTTTAGTCATACGGGTCGGTTACAATGGCCGCCGCCGTTTGTTTTATGAGAGCGCGAGAGGGGGCGGCGGGGTGGCGGCGGCGGGGGCGGCGAGGGCGGCGGGGCCGCGGGGGTGGCGGGGGTGGTGGGGCGGGCAGGGGTGGCCAATGCAAGATGGCCGGTCACGAGGCGCAACCCCCAGGGGTCGTGGATGACTGAATAAAGCAGTCATTCAAGACGCCATTTGTCGCGTTCGCGTCATCCACTGGGACCTTTGGCCTTCGCCAGATTGTCTTTGATGCGGGACGTAATGAGTTTCGGTATTAGGAAACGACTGCCGTGGGAATTTTCGAATCTCGAGAACTGTACTGTTGCAACTTGTCATACTTTAATTTCCATTGTGTGCTGTAGTATATGTATACATAAATATTCTTTAGATTCATAATAAAAAGACTCATATTAGTAAATACTTTAAGGAAACAAATACCTAACTTCTTAATTACCGTCAGCCAATCATTGAGAAATATTGTTGAGTTGTAAAATGCAAGCATATTACCTTCCCATTAACAATGATAATTCTCTTAGTTGGACAGCTTCATTTTCTTGAAAAATATACAATTTTAAAAGGTGACAAAATTAGAAATGTAAATGAAATGTTTAATATTTAGCCCGGTCCCATGAAAATTAAAAAATAGTTCACAAACTGAGATGTTTTATTGCATTTCAGTTAAAAGAGTAAAAATATCATTTTACTGTTATATGTCTCAAATTCCTTTATCACGCCAAAAGAAAAAAAGCCGCGAATAACCTCAAATTTATATACATTTGCTCAGAAAAAATTTAAATGTATAATTAATAAACAGGGGTGAAAATATGTAAGACTTTTTTATACGAATATGTTTCAAGAACCAAAGACTTAAGTAAGCTCTGCTTAACAGAAAGTTACTTTTTATATAAATATGAATAGTTCTTTGTAAGTTGTTCTTGTTACAATACAATTTTCGGAAACTATATTTATATTCTGCAAGAGTGCAGAAAATACGGATTTTTGAAACGTTCATCCATAAACTACTTCCACTTTCAACACACAAGGCATCTTACATCTGCTTTTCACTGGCAGTGCACCTGAATAAAGGACGTTATTTTAAAATTAAGGCGTTCGCGCAACATAAACAATAAAAACCCAATAAATTGCTGGTTCATTAGTCGAGCATATAGTAAGGTACACCAGTGAGAGATATCTTAATTTACCCGGTGATCAAGGGCAGGAAACGGCAACCCTGTCGGCCTTCAATGTGTAAATTCGAGCGGCCATACATCTTCGCAGCCGCCGCAGTCACGCACGCAAATTTACGCACCCGGTTCTCCTAACCTGCTGCTCGACACTGCTGTAATAAATAGGGCACATTTGGGGAAACGAGGAGTGTAGAAACGATGCTTTCTAGAACGTTTTTGGATGTAGTATATTGTTGAAGAAGTGAGGTAGGTATTGTAATTGAATGCTCACAAGCCTCTATGTATCTCAACTTTTCTTGTCGTTTTACTGTAATTTTAAAGCTATCATTGGAAAACCACTCATTCTCACCTAAACCGCGTCCCGTCCAGATTCCCCAAAGATAAATCCCGTCCTCAGTAACTCCTACTCGATTTCCACATCATAAGTCCTGTCATCTCAGTCACTTTACAAACCACCAGCAATAACTCCTATACGCCCCACCCTGATTTCCCATTGAGGAGCCCAATAGGGTCATCCTCCTTATTTTCACTTTCCCGTATAGGTACGTATACACGGAGTAATATACGAAGTATAGGGAAAGTTATGTAATGCTGCGCGGAAAAAACGGCAAATTTTGGGCAAAAAAAAAAAAAAAATTCGTTGCCGGGCCGTGATAACGAAAAAGTGGATAAATCCAGTTACTAAATTAAGGAAAAAATCCCTAACACGTGGTGTAGCCAGAATCACTGTTTTGTGGGTCCTTGATGCAGAAAAACCAATTGAAAGCAAAACGTCCGTCCGTCTGCGTCTAAACAAGTTGCCTGGGAACACGAGAAAGCAAATCATTTCGCAAGCGGTTTATCTTTTCATTCTCAATTTCGACACCGTAGAATAAATACGTAAAAGTGCAGGGCGCCACCAAATGTCGAAGTCAAAACAATGCCTAAAATGACCCCTGCAAGGGTGCATATTTAACAGACATATTTGGTATCACGTAACTTTGGGAGCATTGGAGACGAGGTAAATTTCCTCCAAACATGTATACTGGAAAGTAAGATCTGAATTTGGTGTAAAATGCACATTCCATTACGTAATATTGTTACTATTTTACCTATCCAAATGGATCCCCAATATTTCTGCGGTAACCACAGTGTTTTTTACACCACTGTATTGATAAACAAGTTATTCTCCTTCTCACCAGCAAAATCAAATTGATTCCAGCAATGCGATTGATAGTTTCCAAATACCCAATGTGATATTATCTTTGTCGAACGTATTTCTAAATATCAAAAACCCATTTGTAAATCGATAATTTTGATATAATATAGCTGGATTAAGCTGTTCCTGTCACGCAGGACAAAGTAATTTTTTGAAGGGCGGAACCTATTAAACGCAGAAAAGCCCGCAGCGAGCGGTGTCAATGGAAACTGTTCACCATTGGCAGACATCATTGTGTTATATTTTATTCATCAAGGTTTTCCGTGATGTTGAAGGTTTATTTCTTTCCTGGTGCACAAAAATTTTTGATTTATGATAGTCGGAACGAATGACAATCGTTGACATGCCGCGATCATTAATCACGTATTGTCCATGTTTACAGGACACGAACGGGCTGTATGGGTGTACGGGCCGACAACGGCAAGCTGCAACATGGAGGTGGAGGGTGGTGGCGGCGGCGGCGGCAGCGGTGATGGGGGTAACAGAGGAGGGCGACGAGTATGGTGAAAGGGATTTGTTGTCAGCGAAACTGATTAAGCAATTCGTTGCATCAAGAGGAAGGACGAGTATGTAAGAACGGAACAGTTAGCTGTGAACCATATCGCCAAGAAAGGCGAGGATGGCTTTGGTCTACGAAGATTGTGAGGTTAGCGCCGTAGAATAAAAACTTATGTTTTAGAATAAACGGGTTTAGGGGGAGGGTTCAAGCAGAGAAGAAAGAAATTCAGTGCGGAACCATAAACACAATATCGCACCTTGAAGCAGTCATGAAGCACTTGGAATCGAATAGGAAGATCAACCTATTTCTGATTAATCTAGGGGTGTTGTAAGATTATCATTACCATCATGTATCATCATACATCTATATTGTCAGTTCAGTAATGTGAACAATATTTTGACACTCATTCATGCCAAACAAAATTTGAGACGTGGCCGATAATTACTGCTTAGAAATTATTGACATTTATCTCAGAAAAAATGGCCAACATGTATTTGCGAGGTATTATTCCATATAATTCTTATCGCCAACTGCAAACTATTCGAGTGATGCAGATACATTTACGTAGCTTGAATGCAAACAGGTAAATTTCAAAACTTCATTTTTAAGACATTATTTAAATATACAATTCTGTAATTAAAATTTATTCTGTCGCGAGTTAAATTAAAAGCATGATAAAAGTAAACAACGCGGACTCTTTGAAAGTCATTATTTGTGAAATGTCGGGTAGTAGTACATTGTACATAATAACAACTCTATTTTAATTTGTGCACTGGAGACTGCTTCCCAATGAACACAATTGCCATATACGTGTTACATCAGTTTGGGGTAGTTTATGTGGCTTAAAACGTCAATCCTGGACATTCCAATTTGTCGTCATGTTTAGAAAATGCAGCCTTTCCACGACATAAAAACCGTATATGGACAGGGTTTTACGACAACTAAGAAAAACACTAAAATGTAAGTGTGACTTAAAAACGGTATAGCCATGGGAGTGACTAAACGAACTTGATTTACAGAACGTCAGAGGGATCAGCTCTAATGGGAATTCTTAGAGAACTGACAACGGCAATAGTTGTGCAGGAAGAGCGGGAGACAAAGGTGTCTACAAGTAATTATAACTCCCCTAAGATTCTATAAAAAGAGTCTTGGGGAGAAATACATTGGACTTACGAAAAACTTGATGTTTCCTTCAGAGACATTATTGGAATTAGATATTATTAATACCACATTACATAGCCTTTTTTCCGTTTATTTATTAAAATTCTATCGAACCTTTTTGAAATAAATAAAATGATTGTCAATTATTGTTACTATTGTTCAATTTTATAACAGAAATCTACGTTTTACAATATTTCAATATTCTACCTGCAGTCAATATCACATCTCACTGCGCCTCGACAATGTGCTAAAACCGTGTTGTGAATCGTATTACCCTTTCCTCTCTTGCGGTGACAAACGAGTTTCCAGCTTTTGCAAATCATTTCGTTTTTCAGTTTTTCTACAAAACTTCCTAGTTTGTGTATTTTGTTGCAAATAATGTAAATGGAATATTGTGACGAAATATGATAATAAAGGTTTGCAATTATTTGTTGATTTTCCCATGCTTCCTTCTATTGTTTCATTACCCTTCTTCCGGCATTGTTTAACAACACATAAAAGGTAACTTCACGAAAATAGGTTCGAAGAATGAAGGTGGTGGGACGCGGGAACGCACTCGATCCTTTGTCAGCACAATCGGAGCCCTGCGAGCGCCTTTGCCCACAAGGGGGCAGGGATGGATTAATTGGGCTTTCCGGGCGTGTCAACACCTAATTTCCCTTCAGTACAGAGAATGTTTTATCGCGGTAGCTGTCGGTGAAGTTCCCCAGCTAAATAGCGAGATCCGGCGGCGTCCTACACTTCGACTTGCGGAGTTTACCCAAAGAGATGTCTCCACCAGTGGGACAGAGTCGTCCCAAGCTCTAAACTCCCGACCGGTCTCCCGACAAGTGGGGTAGCTTAGTGCATGTAAATGTAAATATGTGTAAGTAAGGAATGATGACAGGACAAGGAAGAGGACGGAAAGATCTCGCGCAGTCCGTGGCGTTTTTTACGGTAATGCTCCGGCCTTCGCCTGGAGTTGATAGGAGAAACCACGGAAAAACTACCGAGCAGAGCAGCCGGCCACTCGAATTCTTCTCCAGACAGCAGCTGAATTCGACCTAGCTATGACGTTAGTGTCGAGAACCATGCCACCGTCGCGACTGGAACCCTGTGGTCCGTTAATGTACCTTGGTGATTGACAGTTGCAAATGGAAGGGAGCGACGTTGACAGTTTGCGTACCACTGACCACGTGCTCCGGGGACACGACAATAAACATTTGAAATAAATACTTATTAAAGTAACAAAATCATACACTCATATTGTACGAAGCTACAGCTTCAGAAGCACAACTGTCAATCACCAATTTATTTTAATCGGACCATAGGAACTGCAGTGATATGAAGTGATGCCCTGCCGAGGCCCGCGTGGTGGCAGCAGCGGCGCCGGGAGGGGGGAGGGCGCGTGACGGCGCGTTGAAGGCGCGTGCGGCGCCGCGCGTGGTGGCACGCGTGGTGGCGCACGCAACCGCACGCGCGTGGGGTCCGCATTTAAAAAAAGTAAGTGAATTCGCACTGCCCGGCGCAGCGCGCGGGGAGCGAAAGCGCCCAAGCGAAATGCACAATCGGCGAGCGCAGCGCGGCGTGGCGGCGCATCGAAAAAGCGCCGCTAATTTCCTTTTAATCAATTGCACGTGCGAGTGGACGCTAGCGGGCGCGGGCGGCGGCGCGGGCGGCGGCGCGGGCGGCGGCGCGGGCGGCGGCGCGGGCGGCGGCGCGGGCGGCGGCGCGGGCGGCGGCGCGGGCGGCGGCGCGGGCGGCGGCGCGGGCGGCGGCGCGGGCGGCGGCGCGGGCGGCGGCGCGGGCGGCGGCGCGGGCGGCGGCGCGGGCGGCGGCGCGGGCGGCGGCGCGGGCGGCGGCGCGGGCGGCGGCGCGGGCGGCGGCGCGGGCGGCGGCGCGGGCGGCGGCGCGGGGCGGCGGCGCGGGCGGCGGCGCGGGCGGCGGCGCGGGCGGCGGCGCGGGCGGCGGCGCGGGCGGCGGCGCGGGCGGCGGCGCGGGCGGCGGCGGCGGGCGGCGGCGCGGGCGGCGGCGCGGGCGGCGGCGCGGGCGGCGGCGCGGGCGGCGGCGCGGGCGGCGGCGCGGGCGGCGGCGCGGGCGGCGGCGCGGGCGGCGGCGCGGGCGGCGGCGCGGGCGGCGGCGCGGGCGGCGGCGCGGGCGGCGGCGCGGGCGGCGGCGCGGGGCGGCGGCGCGGGCGGCGGCGCGGGCGGCGGCGCGGGCGGCGGCGCGGGCGGCGGCGCGGGCGGCGGCGCGGGCGGCGGCGCGGGCGGCGGCGCGGGCGGCGGCGCGGGCGGCGGCGCGGGCGGCGGCGCGGGCGGCGGCGCGGGCGGCGGCGCGGGCGGCGGCGCGGGCGGCGGCGCGGGCGGCGGCGCGGGCGGCGGCGCGGGCGGCGGCGCGGGCGGCGGCGCGGGCGGCGGCGCGGGCGGCGGCGCGGGCGGCGGCGCGGGCGGCGGCGCGGGCGGCGGCGCGGGCGGCGGCGCGGGCGGCGGCGCGGGCGGCGGCGCGGGCGGCGGCGCGGGCGGCGGCGCGGGCGGCGGCGCGGGGCGGCGGCGCGGGCGGCGGCGCGGGCGGCGGCGCGGGCGGCGGCGCGGGCGGCGGCGCGGGCGGCGGCGCGGGGCGGCGGCGCGGGCGGCGGCGCGGGCGGCGGCGCGGGCGGCGGCGCGGGCGGCGGCGCGGGCGGCGGCGCGGGCGGCGGCGCGGGCGGCGGCGCGGGCGGCGGCGCGGGCGGCGGCGCGGGCGACGGGGACGGAGGGCGACGAGGGCGGTGAGGGAAGGCGAGGGCGATGGGGACGGAGGCGGAGACGGAGAGCGACGGGGACGGAGGGCGACGGAAACGGAGGGCGACGGGGACGGAGGGCGACGGAGACGGAGAGACGGGGACGGAGGGCGACGGGAGACGGAGGGCGACGGGGACAGAGACGGAGAGCGACGGGGACGGAGGGCGACGGAGACGGAGGGCGACGGGGACGGAGGGCGACGGGAACGGAGGGTGACGGGGACGGAGGGTGACGGGGACGGAGGGCGACGAGGGCGGTGAGGGATGGCGTGGGGACGCTCAAGAGGACGAGGACGATGGTCAGGGGGGCCTATAACTCTTCTTAGACACTTGCCAACAGTCGGTTTATTGTTTTTATTCGATTTTTCAGGTATAAAACATGCCATGATGAGAAATTTTTGTTTTCTGATACACGAAAATTAATAATTTTCGTCCTTTCGGCCTACTTGCAGCGAAGACACAATATCGGTGACTGGAAAGGTACATTCGTACATACATTTGAGAATAGTAGTTTATGCAATTAGTTTATAATATTAAGCTTTGCATGAGCATTTTATTGCATGAGTACATGTTTTGAAAACGGGTCACGCGAGTTTTCAAATTTGTACGAATTCATGTAGCAGCATTATAAACGAGTAGCACACGCTATTTTTTATATGACAGCGTTATAAATTTGTAAGACTTATATAACTTTCTTTTATGTGTCGGGTATTTGATTTCCTTGCGAGAAATCTGTGGTCAGCTGTTCCGCTTATCTCTTCCTCCCCCAATTCTCTCGCTGCGATTGGCTGAATGTGTGAAGACGTAATCATTCGTGCCGTAAAATCTAACACATCATCATTTGTGCCGTAAAACTTCCGATTATGAACAATTTCTTGCAATAGAAAAGGTAGGTTGTAATGCTAGAATACAAAAAAAGATATTAACCCATTGTTTTGAATTTGACCTTTTTCTTTTACCAGATTCTTAGTATTTATTTAATTATATTTAATTTTAGTGCCCAAATTCTGAGATTGAAGACAAATGTAGTTCTATTAAATCTGCAAATTCAGTTTCCTCCCATAGTCCTACTCTGTGTTGGTTTTCTTGTCACTTTATTTCACATGCTCCCAAGATCAACTCCTCTTTTTTTGTTGAACATTTTCCAACTTTCGCAATCCCAACGTTTTCATCATCATTTTTCTAAGCGTATGGAGATCTTTTGAATGCATTGTAACACGTGATTATGCCAATGCATGTAATGCAAAAAAAAAAATAATCACCTTCATTTCTCATTATCCGTTCAGCGTGCCAGGTACGTCTTCAGGTTCCCCGGTCTGATCTTTCCACAAGGGCTTCCGCAGGACCGCAGCCTCGTCAGCTGTCGCAAGGCCCGACGCTCCCCACGCGCTGTCTTCGCCCGCACACGCAACCGCGCGCCGCGCCGGTCGTGACATCCCGCCGCCGCACGGGTCACCGCCGGCACGCGCGCGCCGCCCGCCCGCCCGCCCGCCCGCAATATCACGCGGGCGGGGGCGTGACACGCGGTGAGCGCGGCGCCGGCCGCAGCGCTTCGCCCGCCGCGGGCGTCCTGCGGCCGGCGCGGGGCGGCGCGGGGCGGCGCGGGGCGGCGCGGGGCGGCGCGGGGCGGCGGGGGGCTGCGGCCGCGCCCGTCACACGCCGCACCCGCAAGCGGGATCGCCAGATCAGCACGCGCGGCGGCAGGCCACGCGAATGGGCGACGCGGTGCGGGAACGATTGAAACTAAGGAGACTGCTTAAGGCGGAATCAACGCAGATCAGTAGCGACCGGAAAAATATGTAGTATTAAACTTCAAAATATGTACATATATATGTAATGAAAACAGTAAGAATATGTAATAAATATGTAAAATCCGATGTAATAAGTAATATTAAAATTCACTAAGCAAGAAATTACATTTAGGAAAACTGGTCACTTTACATCATACAACTTTCTCGTTAGTAGTAAAAGCTTAATCTATTGTAATCCAGGACCCTAGTTTAGCAGCCGGACGAATCGCAATAGAAGCCATTGCACAAACTGGTGAGAACTACGACCAGCAAACATACACTGTAGAATCATCATCGAAGTAGTACACATCGGCGAGCGCAAATTTTTCTCGGAAATTAAGGTTACAGATCAGAAAACGCGGTGTCGATGATATTTTGGACACCTAGATTACTCCAATAATGTAGGGAAAATGCTTAAAAAATGTTTTTTCACAAAACATATGTAATTAAATTGAAGAAAATTAATGAAATAAGAAAATATATTGTGAAAACAGCAAAATACGTAAAATATGTAATATAGTTCTAAATATGTAAAAATATGTAACGAAAACATTTGATATTGAGATAGGAGGGCAATGATTCGCCAAGATTCCAATTTTGAGAACGGTAAGTAGAAAGACAAAAAAAATGTAATTACATAAAAATCCGGTCTCTAAAGATCAGTAGTTCTATGGAGTTAGCAATGAGAAAGGATGCGTGTGAGCAAGCGAAAATGGCGTCAAAAAGAGATGAGAACGAGGGGAGAGCCGACACAATTTACAATTGATGGATCCACTGATTCTTTTGTTTCCGGGGCGTCGGCTGCTATGGTCATTAGTCCCGTAAGGAATGAAAGTTTTGTTGTGGAGTGTGATGGCGCTTCTCCCCTACTTCAAAACGTGAGGTCCGGCGCCGGCCAACACTTCGTCTAGACTCCGCCACAACTAGGAGAAGACCTTAACTCCGGACTGGTCTCCCCACATGTGCGGCTGTGAAGTGCATGGAAGTGTGTGTGTATAACGGGTCAGAAGGGAACAAGGGCGACATATATATATATATATATATATATATATATATATAAAAAATAAATGATGTAAATAACGCGCAAGGTATATAACCCGTTTCCTAAGGTACTGCTTTGGCATTCATGTGGTGTTTATGGAAGAATTATTTTTATCTTTATTTGATTTTATGTCAAAAACTGTTAAAACTGAATGTGACGTTCTACGGGGAGAAAGGTGCACGTTTTCTTAATTCTGGGGTCCCACACTAAGCCATTTACCGGTTGAATTCTGAATACAGAAAGAAATGATCGTTTCTGGCAGCAATCGATTATAGAATATTCACTCTGATGTAATAAAATATATTTTCAAAGGCAAACCAGCTTCAGATTTGGGCTTTAAAATCTCATCCTTCGTGGAGTAATACACTTCCTACCGCGAAATGGAGAACACAATAATTTGAATAACTATATTTGCCATTGAATTCTAGAAGACGTGCCGAAAATACTGTGGAAATGGCAGCCAGCCACCAATCGAGGGAGATGAAGACCTAGACTTACGTGGGGAGAAGGAGTGGAAGAGGCAATGGTCGGAAGAGGACTGAAAAATGAAGACTTCAGCAACAGAGAGATATAAAGGCTGGGATGCGAGAGACACCCTAGGGTGTAGAACAACTCGCTATACTACTACTACTTAAACGTTTTCTAAAAATAGAGACAACACACTGGATTGAATAGTACACAGTAATTTTCATTTAAACGTTTGAATTAAAAAAATATATATACATACTTCTTTTTTCAAACCCTTCGCCTTTCGCGTTGTTTGGGTACATACGAGAATGTATGCTGTTATAGCCACACTAGTTTCATATTGGTTTCAATGAAGTATTCAATTTCTTTATTCACACAAAGACACGTAAATCCTTCTCTGATACAATAAGACCCTCTTATGACTTTATAAATGAATATCCACAAGACATAATCAAGAGACTGCATTAATATTCAGCTCAGCATAAGAAAACGTACATTTCTTATTTACCGTTAATGTAACTAGCACACACACACACACACACACACACACACACACACACACACACACACACACACACACACACACACTTTTTATCACTTGCTTAACCCTCTAGAGAGTTATTAGTAATATCAAAGGTATTCCCATGTCATAGTAACGGTTAAATTGTGAGAACACGTATGTTCCTTCATTCTGCGTCTTGGTACCTCTTAAAAATATGGCTGAGACAATATTTTCTGTGGGTATGTGATGGTTTTGGAATGATGTCAGACTAAATCGCTTCGGTGGCCATTTTAACGACTCTCTTTGCTCAGCAATTATGGAGCGCGAACAGGAGAAACGCATTAACTACGAGATTCGTTAGGAGCTAATTTTCAGTTTCGAATCCATTCAATGCAAATTTAAACTCACACGTCTACGCACTGAGAGTTGCTCACATGGGAAAGATATTCATTGAAAGTGTCTATTTGCATCCTAATTTTCAACACCCCAGAGCCGGAAACGTAGATTTGATCAACTCTTAGCCGTGAAACAGAAATAAAGTGTTTACATTAATCCCAGAACATTTCTATTCAATTATCGAAAAATATCCCTCAAGTGCAGTATCAATATTTTCATTTAGTTTGTTAAATGGATAAACGACCCAATGTGTACTCAAGAGAGACTCAGTACTTCAGCATGTCAACAATCATTATTTTCAATCCAACGAAACTCTCAAGATATTTTAAAGATTATGTCTTAATGGTTTTCATTAACATTATAAACAAATTATGATAATATTATTGTGTACGTGAAGGAGAATGTTCATTTTAGTCTTGTTCACATATCTTCTCATCAATCGTCATACAATTTCACACAACTCCAAACACTTTTCATTTCATCGACATAGCACTAAAATTCAAATTAAACATAATATTACTTTTATTAATTTACTTTGTGTTAACACTAGGTGTCTAGTAGGTCAAGTGTCTTCATTTCGTATAAATTACATCGATGTGTCAACCTTTAAATAACTGAATTTTTCTTAAATATTTTTTTTATTTTTTATTTTTCCATTTACTTTCATTACCCGTTTATAAAAAATGGAAATAGAGATTATAGCGCTGCGTCTATGGAAGAAACAATGTCTGAATTCAAAAAAATTGTTTAAACAAAGACGAAGAGAATATTGCTAAGTATCCAAATTTGAAAGATATTAAAGAAATAACTTACGTGGAGCCGAAGTTAAATGCTGCAGACTTTTTGTCTTTTGAGAATATTGTAGATTGCCTTGTACCTGTAATATATGAACAAACGTTGTCAGTTCTTTCATTTATTGGTTTATTTAGTGTCAACCTAACTTATACGGTTCTTGTTAAGATCAGGAAAAAAAGTATTTAGCTAAATAAATTAATTTGTAGTCACTTCAACATTATTTACACAGAAATCTCGCTAAAATATTTTAGTGCAATTTGTTATGCTAAATATTAGTTGGTGTCAAAACTATTATAATTTTTTAAAATATAATTCCTGCAAAGATAGTAAACATTTTTAAAAATTCTCTAAATGGTAATAATGAATATATTTAAACATCCTTAGTTAAGTTAATAGACAAAATTATATGAAATAATACAAAATTGTCCAGGAAGACTCTCAGGCATACTTGCGTTCGGATACATTCAAGCTTTATAGACTCTGAAAATCATAGAATTCAAATAAAAAAAACTCAATAAGTTAATAAAACATCAATTGGCAATTGTTATTGCTTCGCCAATTTGACAAAGAAGAAAGAGAATAAGCAGCGAGTGTCGCAGCGCCGCCGCCGTCCCTTTGGTCGGCGAGAGGGGGTGGTGGTGGGGTAGGGGTGGGGGGAGCGACCTGGTGAAGCAGTAAACCTCGCGCGTCTCACGCCGACGTCGCGCTGACATGTTTACGGCGGCAATAATTCGGCGAAACAGAATAAAACTTGTAAATGAGTATAAATAGGAAGCAACCCCTTGTAAAGCGCGGGTCCGGTGCACACGTCCCCGTTACAATACGATCATTGCGGCGCGGCTTAATGTGAACGCCCGCACGCTTAATGAATTCTGCTTAACGCCCCAATGAAAAGATCCTTGCCGCGCCGCGGCTCAGGAGCGAAGTAAACTACGGACGGGCGCGGGCGGGTAAATAACGAGACGTGTGCGGTGTCGGAGCAAAGGCTGTTGAGGGATAAATCGTCAACTTCCTATATACAAATATTTGTACCCAAAAAGAGTCTTAAATTTCGCTTAAAAAACGGTTTAATAAAATTTCGTGGTGTAGCCTGTCACAGAACGGCCGTTAACTTATTTAATGTGCCGGAATACTCGTAGCCAGCGTTTATAGGGCTCCTGTCTTACGGTGAAATTAAACCGTACTAATTCGTGGGGACGTGCTACCTCGGAGTTATCTGGCGAGTTCGCGAGTAATGGATGCTCGCAAGTTATGGTCTATGGACTTTTGTCCACTACCAGAGAGAGAAAGGTAATCTAGCGGAGAAAACTCACATGTTAGTGACAAATTCGGGCTACATGCTAATATTAAGAATTCATCATGAATCAGAAAATACCCTACCGTGCGTTCAGTAGAAATACTTAAAAATTAAACTTTCTGAATATATTGCCATGCATTAAATATGTTCCGACATGGCGGAAATTTAAATCGAACCACGTCTACCCCGGATATTACCAAAGTAGCCCTTACTTTGTCGCATTGTTTGTAACGGCTACGCAATATTATATTAACATATGAACTTGGGAATGTGTTTCCATTGTTTAAAAATTGCCTATATTTCACATAAAATTATGAAAAAAACTACACACGTTGTCGAAAATTAGCGCATGATTTTATTTAAAGATCTGTTATTGAAAAATAGATTTAATTAAGGAAAAAAGCTCTGAATATCGTAGCTGTAGGAAGGCGCCCAAAAAAGTGTGAACTTTTGCCAAATTTCGAAAATTTGGAAATTTTAACAAAAATGAGATGTGTGCCATTGTTTTAAGCATTTTCCAAGATCTCCGAAGACAAAGTTTAATAAAAAGTGTGGCGACATTTTTCAGAAAAAAAAATTAAAATATTGTTGAGGGGTTATGTAAAGTGATTCCCAAAACCAAAAAAATCCATTTGAAACTTGAAGGGCCTCGAATTCGATTATGCGGTTAGGGAAATATCAAATTTGGAGAAAATCGTCAGATCTCGTCTTAGAAGTTAGCGTTGACCATAGATGGACAAACGGACGGGCAAACACTTTTTGTCGTCAACCGATGTTTAGATATCAAGGCCCCACAAAACGTAGATTCTGACTGTGCAAGGTATTAGAGGTAGTAATGTACTGCATGTAGGAACGATATTTATGCACTCTTTCATTACCGGGGGCCGGCAAGAGGTTTTTCTGTCGAAATATCTTCTATTTCCCCCGCACGATTACAATACTGGGCACGTAGTATTCCGGATATGTAATACAAATGCTTATGCTTAAAGAGTGAGTAAATAAAACAAATGAAAACGTGTAAATTAATATTTATTTCTTCCCAGATTTCACTATCTATCTCCTCTGAATGCATCTCATTTCGACACATTCTCTTTGGAGTTCTTGCTCTCACGGTCAAAAATGACCCTTCCGCAAATAAACACGGATCTAATCCACGTGAATCTACCCATAAATTGTCCAGAGCCTAATAATTTCACTCGTATCTTCCCCACATCCTCCCTTTCTCTGACATCAATAGCCCCCGCCGCGCGTTGCATGGCGGCAGCGGCGGCGCACGCAGAGCGCTCGGCGTTTGTTTTTAACGCGACGCTCCTGCACCGGAAGCGCGTCCGCGCCGCGCCGGACGTCCGCGCGGGCAGGGCTGCCAACTGCGCGGCGGGGCGAGCGGGCGGCCGCCGGACCCCGCGTCTAAATGGAAGCTGCAAAGCCTCGGAAATTAGCCATCAAACACAATATTTGGCCGCGCACGAACTAATTAACGGGGATTGCTGGCGACAGGGCGGGCGATAACACGCCCGCCTAAATGCGCCCGGATATCCCTCCTGAAACCATTGAACCGAAAAGAACTTACTTTTTAACCCTTGTTGCTCGGTAATAACTCCTAATTAGTTGCGAACACGGGTACATAAACGTTGCTTAAAAAGCACGAATGGGATAATGATGTCCATCACGGGAACTAACAATGAAAGCTCCAAGAGAGAAATTAGACTTGGCCCGAGTAGTGAATGTTGCAAAGCCTGTGTGTGTGATTTTGTTAGCAAAATTAAAGCGACTGACAGCGAGAATATTGGAAAAAATCAAAGGCAATTATTTTTCATAAGTTGCACTTCACGTGATGAAATCGATTGTCAATGAAGTGAAATTGCTGCCAGTCAATATATGGACGAAAGGCCATTTAAACACATCATGGAACGAGAGGAGAACAGTTTTTTCTGTGTACATTAAACGACAGAGCAATGAAAACGTTGAGAAGCATTGTTGGCTGTCATTGAACGAGAATTTTAACACGGAAGTCTCTCCAGCTGACAATTAATTATTTCAAAGTTGTCATCCCAAATAAAACGAATATAATGAATTATCTCACATTGTAATCTACACTGTAGCCCTGAATTAAATCACAAAAAATAGTAAATAGAAAGAACCAGTCTGTCATCCTGGCCATTTTCTGTCCCGTTTTTCATTTGTAATAATTAAAACTTTACGGCACGAAAGTGAAATTTTCAATTCTGAACAAAATTATATGTTTTAATGTCAAATTTATAGTAGTACGTATTATTATATTGAATTATAATGGGTTTCAGAAACGAGTAAACATTTTAGGAAAACCGTAACACCTACAAGACATCGAAATATCTCAATCGTACATTGAGACAACTCATTCTCGAGTTCTCGAAAAAAATAATAAATTAAATATATACTATAAAATTGTCCAAGAGATTCTGCTTTATATCCCTGATTGTGACGGATATTCGATCTTAGCCAAGTAATTGGATCGAGGGCTACCACTGTCTGGACGAATACCCTAAAGGTTGGTCCTATGTGTTTGCGGTTTTTTCTCATCAATTCCAGGAAGATGCAAGAGCAATACTTTAAACAACGCATCATGGATCTTTCCTTCGATAATCTGTGTCCATTCCCTGCCTTACGGTCAGGAGTCGACCAGATTTTTCGTTCCCATATGGTCTATTCCCCATCATCTCGAAAGACTGAGAGTTCTGGGAGCATGCAGGTGTTAGTAGCTCAAACTAGGTCGCAGTACCACAGGAAATAAAGTAAAACAATGTCATATTAGTATTTTTAATGTATAGCTGAATAGCTGAGAAGCTTTGGCGACCAAAGATCACTTCAACTCTACGTAAATAAAATTAATACAATAAGTAATAATGTAGATTTATATTCAGTTGAAGCTTGCTGTGAATGAATTTTTAAACAAAATGATCAACCATTTGTTAAAAAAATCAATTATTTTCTCAAATATCTCTAAAATATAAAAATATAGGAACTTGATGAAATATTATGAATAAAATAAATTCAAAGTAACAAAAAATTGCAATAAAATTTACAACTTTGATCGTCCCTACTTTATTTGCTCAGAATACGGCCCTCTGTTTTAGACTAGATTTACAATGTTTATCATTGGTAATTGCACGAGTGCTTTGGAAATTGTCGATAAATCCCCGACTTGCAAAGCGAGATGGCGATTTTTCTGAGAATTTCCAAAGAACGAGTGGTATCTTATAGAATTATTCCACGAATGAAATTACGTCCAACAAAGTTCCAAAATGCACGAAATATTGAAAATATCTGAAAGCTATGTTAAAATCAAAGATGTTAGGTTACAGTACATTCGTGGTTATTGGGCGTCAACATAGCGATCGATATATACCACCTCCTAAGATAGATGAGACACAGTTTATGATTGGCCAGTAGAGAAAAGCGGTAAAAAAAATTAGGATAGAAAAAGCAATAAATTTCTTGTATACACCGCCCTGATTGGGTCGTTTTGTGAGTGTGTAGTTTAACACTCTTGGTTTTAATTTCAAGAGTGGAAGTCATATTAAACACGAAACCAGTGCAATGGTAACTCGACTTACTGTTCAGAAAATAAGCAGGGGCTTACATAACCCTGATGATGACTTACCCACAGTGTGCCATAAATGTAATTATTAATGTTTTTTAAATAAAATGTAAATATTATATAAATTAATAAATCTGTCAATGCAAAAACAAAACACATTGGGCAAGACCTACTTTGGAGAGCCCAAAGGCATTGCTTCGTTGGCCGCGGGGCGAGTCAAGTCGTTTATCCCTCGAATAAATCGCAGGAATGGGCGGCCGAACGGCGCGACCGCAGCCGCGGGCTGCGCTCCCGTGCGCACGAGGGGCCTACGTGCTAACTCGCGACGGCCCCTAGGCGAAGGCGAAGCGCCCCGCCACGCCACACCACACCACCACCCCTCCCCGCCTCACACCGCACCGCCCCGCCAGCCCACCTCACCACCCTGCTCTTCTCCGCCACGCCCCTCCCCGCTTCACTCCATCCTGCCACGCCAACCCACGCCCCACCTCATCACCCCACCCCGCCCCGCCTCATCACTCCACTCTTCTCCGCCACGCCCGTCCCCGCTTCACTTAACACCTGCCATGTCAACCCACTCCTCCACGCCCCACCTCATCCCTCCACTCTTCTCAGCCTTGCCTCTCCCCGCCTCATTCCGCACTGTCAACCCACTCCTCCACGCCCAATCCGAACACCCCATCCGCCAAGCCTCCTCACCCCACTCCACTCCTTCCGCCCTCCCATATTCATCCCGCCCTTCTTCGCCATGCGACAGCCCACTTGTTCCGCCTCACCCTCCCCACCCCGCCCTTCTCCACCGCATCCCTCCCACACCTCACTCCGCCATGCCACAATAGCCCACCCCTCCCCGCACCACCACCCCGCCCTCTCTTCCCCGACCCGCCCTTCTCCGCCACGCTTCACCCCCTGCCTTGCCACGTCTTGCCTGCCCCCTCCTTTTCCGGCACGCCCCTCTCCGCCCTGCCACATCACCTCACCTCTCGTCGACTCATCCGAACACCCCATTCCGCGCAGCCCCATCACTCCGCTCCACTCCACGCGCCTTCCCTCACACGTCCCGCCCTTCTACACCACGCCACACACCCCGCCATTTCTTCCCCGCCTTCGCCTTACCACTCCTCTCCCGGAAAATGGAGCCACGTCCCTCCCCATATCATCCCCCCTCCCGCCCCAATCCAAGACCCAACCCCGTCACGCGCCATATCCCCGCTCCGCTCCACCCGCCCTCTCTTACTCCTTCAACCCTTCTCCACCATTACGTCACGCCCCATCCCCCCTTACCCACCCCGTTCTTTTCCACCACATCCCTCCGGCCCCCTCTCCCCCGAACACCCCACCTCACCACTTCCTACCTGACACCTATTTTCCCTCACATTTGCACTCACATACCGACACATTCTCACCAACAGTGATGCACATTACCTTTTGCAATCTCAAGGTCGATGCCACAAGTGGGAGTCTGTGGCACGAGTGCCGCGATGAAATCGCCCCTCCACGCAGTTCATTACCCCATCACCACAGTCAAACGTGGTGTTACTACTGTAAAACTGTTGTAAAACGATGGGGTTACTACTAATAGTTCCTTTTCCCGACGCTAGTTGCGCAGAGAAGCTCGTGGCATGCTATGATGCTACGACGCGTGCCACTGCCACCAGTAGAAGACCTTCACACCACAGACCTATTGGATAAACAATGTTCTGAGATTGAGCAATATTGTTATAACGATCAAACTACCTTGAATTTTAATCCCAATACTGGAGGTTCCTCTCAACCACAAAAATTAAAACTGATGAGATGGCCACATACACTATCCTTGTGTGGTTTTCTGCAAACGATAACAAGCTCTGATATTGAATGATTAAAACAAATGTTTGTCTGGATCTTGAAACTACACAATATTTTAGTGGAGAGTTCTTCTACCGCTTTATGCTTGCATCTCCAAACAACCTTCATAAACTCCAAGGTAATTTGACATGGCGCTGTGTGTAAACGGTCTGCACACGAAAACTTCATGTACTCTCAAGTGACTGTCCCACCAACTTTATCCAGTCTACATTCTCTGTCTTTGGGGGTTCAGTATATATCGGCTTGAATGGCCCATTTGCTTTCAAGATCTTGTGAACAGGGACTTCCATAATTCCTTTCAAAGCCCCAAGGCTCCGTCCGTGCAGCAGTTCACCAATGTCATATCTTTCGGTGGTCCTCTTATTCTGATTCTGTTTCCGGTAGGTAAGCTTTTCCGCTGAGAAGTCTACATCTTTTTTTTTTCGAAGAGCGACGTCTCCTTACCATCAGCTACATAATTTTGTGTTTTGTATTTTTCATTGGATAGTTTGTGTAAGGTGTAGTGCATCATTATGTGAAAAGCTTCCTCTGTGAAAAAAATGGGACTACTTATTTCGGAAAAGTTTATTTTACCGCAATGATCGTGTATTTTCTGCTAATAAATTAATTTAATTGAACCTACATTATTTCATGTGACATTCCAGTTTAAGTACGACAGGGACAGATCGCTAAGGGCATGAGCTGATGTCACTGCAGTCTCTCTGACCGGGAGGTCCTAGGTTCGAGTATTAACGGTAGCAGGATTTTCGACACAAGCTTGGCAGTTAGGTCGAATTCAGTCGCTGTTTGGAGGAGAATCCTAGGGGGCGGCTGCCTTGATCGGAAGTTTCCCGAGGGGTCTCCGATCAACACTAGGCGAATGCCGGAGCAGTACCCTAACAAACGGGCCACGGACCGCGCGCGATCTTTCCTTCCTCTTCTTTGCGCTATCCTCTCCCCCTTACACACACTTGAATTAGCATGCACTACACCACCACACATGCCGGGAGACCAGTCGGGAGCTTAGAGCTTGTCCCGGTTGGGGCGCTGCCCCGGTTGGAGAAAACCTGGCTAGCCGATGGTAGGTCGGCACCGGACCTTCCCATCCCGAAGGGGAAGACCACCGCCACCTCCCTAGGGAAAACCATGCACTACACTTAAGGGACAAATAACTCTGGAAGTTGACGCACCTGGAATCACTAACAATCAATCAATTATTTAAGTACGAATGAGTGATACTGTGAAGAGACATCTGAACTTTTCAACCATGCATAGAATTTTAGTGAAAAGCTGGTAATTTGCAAACAGAAACATAACTGATCCTCAAAAACAATTTTAATGCATGCAGATGCACGGGTGCTCTTAATTTCCGCTCATATGAGCGCGCAGGAAAGGGGATTTGAATACAGCAGCCTGTAAATGGAAATGGAAGTGGCGGGGGCGTGTCGATCGCGGGGCATCTGCGGGACATGATCGCATTGAATGCCACCAAGTCGCCGCGACGCGCCAGCGCCGAGGCAACCGTGGATGTTAGCAAGCCATTTCACCCCATCCATGATTCAACCGCCCAGAAATCGTGCAACCTCAGCCGGCCGACCGGCATGCAAATGCCAGTCACCCGCTCGCCGAGTACAACACACAGGCCTTCACGCCCTGTCCCTCACGGTTTGTTTTGATCGTACCTTCTTTGCCCTGGGTTCGAGTTAGAATTCTTTCGTGGAGAAACCAAAAAAAAATTCAAAACGCATGAGGTCTCAAAAAAAAGAAAGGCTTCCGCGAGAGACGCTCCCTGACATCCGAAGGAAATGCTGTTTTACGCCTTGGAGCTTGCTACTTAAAACCCGTAACGGAGTTTGTTTTGTGGGAAGATTTAAGGGTCGTTCGGAACAAGCCTAAGACATCAGCCCAACACAATGCCAGACTGCGGTAAAGTAGATCCACTCCGCCCGCGGAGGCCGCGCATGCGCACGCAACAAAGCACAAAACGAAGCTGCAGCGGCGGCGGCGGCGACCGCGCGCGGAGTGGGCGGGGGCGGGACGGGGGGGGGAAGAAAAGAACGCGCGTGTGCGCCCTCCCTCGCCAGCTTTCGCTCCCTTTTCAGTCGACGCGGCGGCGGGCGAGGGGGTGGGGGGAAAGGGCGACCGCATCTGCATCCGCCGATTTCACGTGTGTGCGCGCCTTTGCCGGGCCCGTGACCGGCCGCTCATTGTATGCAAATGGCGGGAGCGTAGATCGCGAGGCGGCGCGGAGCGGCGGCGGCGTGGGGGCGGCGTGGGGGCGGCGTGGGGGCGGCGGCGCCTGGGCGCGGGGTTGCGCGGTGCGGACTCAAACGGCACGGAGCGGCGGCGCGGCGTCGCACCTCCTGCAGTGAGGGGAATTCAATACTGCGGGGACACATTTCGTCTTGCGGGTCGACCGAACATGGCAGATGAACGTTCTACATTCGCAAATACGATGTTTTATTGACAATATTTAATCGACAGCAGTCTCAAGGGATTTAAGGAACGGCAGCTTAAGAGCAGAATATTATTTCTCCAGGCAAATTCCTTACGTTCCAGAAAAAATTCTTCCACCATTAGCCGCCACAATTCTCGGGAACACAGAACACATTTCTGTTTACCGAACATGTCAGATGAACGTCTTACACTCATAAATATGATGTTTTATTAACAATTTTTAAGGGACGGCATTGTTTGAGGGATTTACGGAACGGCAAATTAAGAGCAGGATATTATTTCTCCAGAACAACTCCACACGTTCCAGAAAATAACTAGCCACCGCAATTCTCGGTAAAACATCGCACATTTCTCCTTCTGGAGCGACCGAACGTGTCAGATGATCGTTCTAATCGCAAATATTACAATGTTTTATTAATTATTAATGAAAGACAACTTAAGAACGGAATATTATTTCTCCAGGCTAACTCTACACGTTCCAAAAATGATTTGCTTTCTATTGACCAAATATAATATTTCATGAAATTTAGAGAAAAATAGCCTCTCAAGTGCTACTGTTATATGTACACTAATGCACACATTCGATCAAACGCGCCAAAGATGTGTCTGTTTCTGTAAAAGAAAGGGATCAGAGATCAAGCAAACAAAATATACCATACATTACCTACTTGATGCGTTTACTAGAATTCAGTATTGTGTAACTAGTTTTTTTCATAAATAGGTACTTCTCTTTCACATATTACTCACTAATATAAACGTAAAAGTAATGAAATCAGTTAATTGATTATACAAACTCAGATATTACTAAAAATAGTAAAACTGTTTTTATTATTAAATGTTTATTAAAACTGTAATTAATAAATTAAATTATTAAAAATGTAATTATTTCACGTCTTCGAAAAGTCTGCTTTAAGAACAGCGAACATCAGTACAGGCGACAACGCGACCTACGAGATCTGCAGGTTCTAATCTCACCTGGGAATGTATATTTGCTTTAATATTATGAAGTGGTAGGGCCCCCCTCAACCCCCACCTCAACTTCCCTCAAGCCACACTTCCAAAACCTGAAACTTTCATAGTGTCCTCTCTAATAGAATACTCTGTTGTGTTGTGTTTGCCTGCGTGTCATGGGGATTAATGGCTAATGTAGTGTAAAGTAAGGTAAGGTAAGATAAGATGACCCGCCACCTGGCCGCCACTCAACCTTCGCTGCCTTGTGTGAATAGCGGCAAAGGCAATTCTCGGTTGCAATAGGTTTACGATGAACAGGTTAGTGAAAAAGGCATTGGGGGGGGGGACTAGGGTTAAGAACAGTAGGGTGTGAAAAGGTATTGGAATCAAGTGAGTTCAGGAACCGTCAGTTGTGACCAAATAAAGTTAAGTGATGTAAAGCCCAACGAGGGTGATATTTATGGAATATTTAAGTAATTAACCATTTCAGACCAAGATGTTACAATTGTTTACACCAATTTCTTATTGTTGTAACTAAAAACCCCAAGTCAAATCAACAACGCACTCGCCCCGTATAGTTTCAGTTGTTTTTTGATGTAAGATATTTCATTTGATTGATACCTTTTTGCACTGTTGAAATTTATAATCACGTTCCAAAGTTAGTGGTACAATTCCTCTGGGTCAGACAAGACAGTGACAATAATTGTTTTTTTGTCGGTTTATTTTCCACTCGTCGGATGCTAGGAATAGGTTATAGGAAAACACATGTAACTATTTATATCAACAACGCAAGTCATCACAGTGAAGTTTAATTATAAATCGTGTAGAAAGTTAGCGTACGTAAGATTATCAAAACGAGTCCCTATGCAAATGACTGATTTCTATATGTTTTACAAAACGAAAAATTCCTTTTGCTCGTGCCAATGTAAAGTATCATATTTGGAGTTTTTAAATGATCGTTTTTCACGGAGAAAAAGTAAGTTCCAAACTTGGAACTTCTTTTGAAGGGAGGAGATCCGTTAGATTTAGATGCACCTTCCAATAATGATGATAACTCTGGTACATGTGTTGTTCAAATTTTTGACGTTGCTCACTTTTCGAACGGGAGCTTTATTAGAAAATAAAATAAAAGAAATAAATATCTCAAAAATATTACCTACAATTTTATACAAAAATACTTTTCTAAAAATAAATTTCTTTCTATTTCCCCCCTCTGAAATAAGTTAATCAATATAATTAATTAATTAAATAACTTTAAAATAAATATCTTTAATTAAAATAATTACAAACTTGTATTTTTCGCGTTTCTGCCGTGCATGTATCTCCTTCACTTACGTAGCAAGGCTTCAGACCCAGCATACAACAGAATTGTGTACAAAACGATTTTTAAAATAACAGACCAATAATTACAATATTGATATGGATATGTTTGTCCAGTCGGAAATAGATCAGTGAAAGTATTTTTTGTAATTGATAAAAAACGCCGTCTGAAATTGTTAAAATGCTTCCGTTCACGTCTGTGTATGTCACTCTAGCAGAGTCTTTTTATTGTGATCGATTGATTGATTAGTGATTGCGGGATCGTCAACAGCTAAGGTCATTGATCCTGTAAATGTAGTGAGTGTTTGTGTAGCTTGAGGTGGCAGTTATCTTCCAGCAAGATGGCGAGATCCGGCACTGACCAAACCGTGGGTTTCCCTCGACAAGGTATCTCCCATCAGCGGGCACCGCCCCAGCCGGGACAAGCACTAAGCTCTCGACTGGTCTCCGGACACGTGCGGAAGTGTAGTGCATGTAAGTGTGTGTGTGTGTGTGTGAATGAGTATGCGCGCGCGTTAATGGTTAGTTCGTCAAGGTACTGCCCGGCGTTCGCGTAATGTTGGCCGGGAAACCACGGAAATCTACCGATCAGAGAAGCAGATCGCTAGAATTCTGCTCGAGACAGCGGATGACTACGACCGAGCTACGTAGCTGCTGTCGAAAATTCTGTCACCGTCGGGGACTCGAGTCTTAGGCCCTCCCAAAGAGACACTGCAGAGACCTCAATGAATGCCCTGAGTCACCTCATCCAGTACAATGTGATGGATCGTTGTACTTTGCAGTAGTGAAATGGCCGGGCGCGAGAGCGTTTGGGGCCACTGTGCGGGCGGGCGGCCTCGCATCTCCGCCCACGCCGCGCGCCTCCCCCAGGCGGAGGGCGATTGACATGGGAAACTGTCAAACCTCGCGGTTCTGCATCGTACCCTCGTTAATGACGCTCGCATGCCTATAACGATTACCCGGCGCGCGCTTGGGGAAGTGGCTGGCTGGCAGGCGGGCGAGCGGGCGCAGCGCGGCCCAGGGCGGCCAAAGGCACCGCCCCGCCACCGCGCGCCCTCGCCCCGCCCCGCGCCGCTCCGCCCAGACCCCTCTCCCCGCCCCGCCCCGCCCCGCCCCGTGCCGGGCAGAGGAGGCGTCCGCCTACGGGCTCCGCTCCCAGGGATTACGCCCGACAAGTTACGTCTGCAGGCGGCGGCAGCGGCGTCGCCCTGCGGATTACAGTCGCTTCTGAGGACGCCGCCGCGACCCGTCGCCTGCTGCACTGCTCAAAGAAGCCGCTCGCCATCGGGCCGTCATTTTTGGTGATTGACTGACGCTTCCGGTCGCGTCAACTGTTCTGTAAATGAAGAGCATTTTTTTATCGCGGGAGTGGGGGTGATGTTCCCTCGCTCGATGGCGAGATCCGGCGCCAACTTACGCGCCGGTTAGTGGTGATTTCCCCAACCAAAGTATCTCCCACCGGGACACCCTCTAAGCTCCCGACTGGTCTCCCCCAAGATGTAGTGTAGGGCATGTGAGCGTGTATGTATGTAAGTGTTAGGAGGGGACAAGGCTGAAAGAGGAAAGATCACGCGCGGTACGTGGCCCGTTTTTTTGGCGTACTGCAGTTAGAATTCTTCTCCACACAGGGACTGAATGGACAATACATATCAACGCCAAGTTCTTTCAAAAACATCCAGTTTAGTTTCATTCCATTTCTCAAAGCTTAGTTTTTAAGTGACAAGAGCCTAGCCCAAAGTAGGCAGGTCTCCTCGGAAAATCTATTGCATTTTTATTTTATTTTATTTTATTTTTTTTTTTTTGTATTACAGAGCCTATTTTCATGTCTTTATGTCAGGTTCATTTTTATGTGTTATACATAAACTAAAATCAAGAGCCGGAAAACGCAAACAACTTTAAAAACAATGAAACAGTTAGTGTTAGTAATATTAATGTTATATTACCCAACCTTCAGTTTTAATCATAAAATTCAGTACAGTCTTCAACTGTAGGTTAGGTAGAAGTTGCGGATTTTTACTTTTCATTTAAAACATATTTCATCCTCACCAATTGTTCTTAGGTATGTCTTAAGGGCCAGAAACTTGTGAATGTGTGTGTGTGGGTAGGGGAGGGATTTTGGGAGCAGCATAACGCCTTATCTTAGCTCTCCTACTATAGACTAAAGTAGCAATTATAACGATTTTTAATGTTTTTTGAATAACAAAGCGTGGGTATTCTAGCCACGCAAACCTATCTTGAAAGTTTTGTAGACGGCACTAGCACACCTTACTTCTAATGTGCATAGTAAGTAAGAGCTCAAAACCTGCTTGTTCTGAATGTGACATACAGAAACCCCGCAAATTCACTATTTAACATACTTAGCTATGCAGACATTACGGTAAAAAGCAACAAATTTTTCGACTTTGGAATCCTGAAAATATATTTAATCTCAGAAATATAGATCTCAATTTTTTTTATTCCAAGGAATTTTCTCTATTGTATGTGCAGCCAAGGGAACGGAAAAGAAATAAAAAGCACTTGGTTAACTTCAACTGATGTCTGTTGAAAAATGACATTCTTCGAGCAATTCTTACCACATTTTTTTGGAGTATCTTTCTTTATAAATAAAATCACGGTTATATGTGCTAAAGCAACGAATTTATAATTACTTCTTAACATCAGTGCTTGGATAAAATCTAAAAACTTGTTCCCTTACGAAAAGACAAGATTTCTGCACAGACTTGATCATTTTCTAATTCCGGGAAACGATTTACGTATCAACGTAATTCAGAAACTGCACGAGTTATTAAGTTTGCGATTACCTTTACTTCCACAGAAAAATAACAGGCTTTCTGTAAAAATATACACGTGGAGTTTTTTCACGCAACACGAGCGTAGAGAGCGAAGACAGGAACACGGAATTTTATTAAACAGCCATAAATATACAGCGAGATAGGCACGCATCCAAGAAGACATTCTGAGATCTCAACGTAGTTGGCCAACACACATAATTACCTACCCCTGAAGTAACGGGAGAAACGCAGCCGGCCGGCCGGGCGAAGGCCGAGTGCAAGTCGGCTCCCACCCCACCGCCGCCGCGCGGCGCCCTCAAGACCCGCGCCGATTTAGATCCGGGTCGCAATCAACGCGCGAGACGTGGAAAAATTAGGCAGAATTATCTGAATAGCTTTATTAAGGGCCTTCGCGGACGTATCGCGCACCGGCCGGGCCGTAAACGCGTGGTGTAAGCTGCGTTATCGCGCGTAATGTACCCAGGTGTTATAATTCGTGGCCGTATCTGATGTGAATTGCAAATGCGCGAGCGGACGTCGGAAGGACAGCCGCGAGCAGAAGAAAAGGCCCGAGACGAGACGCGCCTTGGGTGAAGTGCCCGCGGCGCGGCGCAGCGCGGCGCCCATGGATTACGCAAACAATGAGGCGCGGCGGCGGCGGCGGTGGTGGCGGTGGCGGTGGCGGTGGTGGCGGTGGCGGCGGTGGCGGTGGCGGCGGTGGCGGTCGTGGCGGCGGTGGCGGCGGTGTGGCGGTGTGGCGGTGTGGCGGTGTGGCGGTAGCGGCGGTGGCGGTGGCGGTGGCGACGGTGGCGGCGGTGGCGGCGGTGGCGGCGGTGGCGGCGGCGGCGGTAGCGGCGGTGGCGGTGGCGGCGGCGGCGGCGGCGGCGGTGGCGGCGGTGTGGCGGTGTGGCGGTGTGGCGGTGTGGCGGTGGCGGCGGTGGCGGCGGTGTGGCAGTGGCAGCGGTGGCGGCGGCGGTGGCGGTGGCGGTGGAGGTGGTGGCGGCGACGGCGGCGGCGGCGGCGGGTGTGGCGGCGGTGGCGGCGGTGACGGCGGTGGCGGCGGTGTGGCGGTGGCGGCGAGCGCCCGGGAGATCATAGAGAAAGGTGTAAGCGCGTACGGTGCGCGGGGGAACAATCTGCCAAAATGACAAGCGGCGGCCCGCGCAGAATGCACGTGGCGGCCACTCACGCCAACAAAGGCGCTGGAAGAGTTGCTCCTTTGAGGCGGAGGCAGGCCGGCCGCCGCGCCGCGCCGCGTCGAGGGTGCGGCCGCAGAGAGAGGTCGCGGGTCGTCGACGGGGAAGCGCTGCGCCGCGCCGCACCGCGCCGCCGTCCTCGAAGTCACACGTATACCAACATATTCTCTGAGGGCGTCTCTCGTCACAATAGAGAAGTATCCCGCCTCACGAGTACCACCATGAGGAAAGAAGGACAACATTGTGTTCACGACAATGCGAGGGTCGAAAGGAAATGTAACACAGTTGTGAAAGTTTCCAATGTGCAATTTTCAGACATTATTTATTTAGTGCCTTATTGGCAAAGTTCTTGCAAGAATTGTTACCGTCGGTTATGTACCAGCATGATACATCATTAATATGCAATTTTCAGACATTATTTATTTAGTGCCTTATTGGCAAAGTTCTTGCAAGAATTGTTAACGTCGGTTATGTACCAGCATGATACATCATTAATATAGTATTTTCTATTGACGGTTTGACAGATTATTATTATTATTATTATTATTATTATTATTATTATTATTCCATTACATCACGACTAAAGATCTTATGAGTCGGCTGAATATAAAATCTACTCCAGGTTGCAACCAGCTACCTAAGGAGCAGATTCGGTGACTATCAGTGCCTCTACAATACTTTACGCAAAATGTGGGCTGTTCCAAATAAAGCAATTTCTTGCACTTCCCAGTCTTTTGAATTACCTGGGAGTTTAGACAAGTTCTTACTCAAATTTTGCGGAACAAATCCCAGAGCTCCGATAACTATCGGGACGACCTGTGCTTTTACGCCCCACATTCGGCTGATCTCGATTTCCAAATTCTTGTATTTAAGACGTTTCTCTGCCTCCTTGGTAACGACGTTTTGATCGCAAGGTACAGCAACATCGATAAGTAAACACGATTTTTTGGCCAAATCCCGGATAACTATATCCGGTTTGTTTGCCGCTATCGTGCGATCAGTTTGAATTTGTTGGTCGTACAATATCGTACACAATCCAACAGACGTCACCGGTTTCGGTGAGTGTTCGTACCACTTGGGGCATGTGTTTGGAACTTCGAGGGCGGTACAGATCTGCCAGTGGAGGTAGCTACACACCCTGTCATGTCTTTTAAGGTATTCGGTCTTTGCTAGGATTGGACAAGCTGAGACAATATGATCAATGGTTTCTACTTGCTCCAGGCAAATGCGGCATTTGTCATCTTGGGAAATTTTGAGAACCGCTTTATCATAATGTCGTGTTCTCAAGGCCTGATCTTGGGCAGCTATTACAAGTGCTTCCGATTCTGGCTTCATCCTTCCCCTTTTAAGCCACATAAATGATTGATCTTTATTGATCTGCACCTTGTCCATTCTTTTTAGGTATTGACCGTGGAGTGGTTTGTCTCTCCACGATTTCTTTAACATTTTTTGTGTCTCACACTTCATGTTTAGCAGCATCAGAAGTTCAGTGTCTGTGTTATTCGACGTGTCTTGCCTAGTTTTCTTCGCAATGTTTCTTGCTACACTAACAATGCCTCTGTTTCCTATTCTTTGGTCAGATTTCATGACCTGCCTCATTAGAGGGTCGTCTTGATGGCTGACTACATACTTACCCAACCCGACTATTGCGTTGTGCCAGGAGGCCTCAATTTGTCTGAGGCCTCTTCCTCCTTCCTTACGTGCCACATAAAGTCTATGTATATCAGCTCGAGGGTGGGAAACATGATGCATTGTCAGCAGTTTTCTGGTTTTTCGATCCATGGTGCGAATTTCTTGCTCAGTCCAGTCCACTAGTCCAAAACTGTATTCGGCTACAGGTACCGCCAAACTACCTATTGCAGATATTTTATTCCTGGAATTCAGAGCGGACTGCAGGACCAGTCTCACTCTTCTATAATACTCCCTACGAATTCTCTCTTTCATTCTGTCATTCGAGATGGTTTCACATTCTTCAATGCCCAGATATTTGTAAGTTTTACCTGGCTCAAGATCTTGAATCACAGTGTGTCTATCAACTTCAATGTTCTCGGACGTGGTCATTTAGCCTCTTTTTAAGTTGGCTTTTGCACACTTGTCAAGACCAAACTTCATGCAGATGTCATTGCTAAAATCATTGATGACAGACAGCATTTGGGAGAGAATCGCTTCATTCTTAGCAAACACTTTAAGATCATCCATGTAAAACAAATGTGATACTGGACTTTCATCACCATGGAGCTTAAAACCAAAGTCAGCTTGCGACAACTGTCTCGATAGTGGGATCAAACTAATGCAAAACAGCAGAGGGGATAGTGAATCTCCTTGAAAAATACCCCTGTTAATCTGAATACTTCTTGTTTCTACTGCTTCCTTTCCGCTGTGGATTAGTAACCTGGTACTCCACGACTTCATACTAGCCTTGCAAAACTCAACAAGTCTAGGATGAAATCGATAGATCTCCAGGGTCTTCAAAATCCAATCGTGTGGTACACTATCAAAGGCCTTTTGGTAGTCAATCCAAGCCATGCTCAAATTACGTTTGCGTTTCTTTACATCATTCAAGATGACTTTATTCAGTAGCAAGATTTCCTTACACCCATAAGAGCCTTTACGACATCCTTTTTGTTCAGCTGGCATTAGATGATTCTTATCTAGATGTCTATACATTTTGTCAGCTATAGCTGAAGTTATAACTTTGTACAGTACTGGCAGACAAGTAATTGGCCTGTAGTTCTTCGCCAAAGAGCTGTCTCCCGCTTTGGGTAGCAAATACGTGATGCCGCGTGTGAGCCATTCCGGGATTTCCTTTGGGTTTTCAAAAATTTTATTAACAGCCTTTGTTAGATGAGAATGTATTGCTGTTAATTTCTTAATCCAATAAATCTGGATCTTATCAATCCCGGGGGACTTCCAGTTTCCCATGTTCTTAATTGCTTGGAAGAGGTCCTCTTCCGAGAATTGGTGAACATCTTCCACTGTTTCTACAAGTTCATCGGCAGCATCAACTTCAGATTGAAGCCAAGATGCGTCTTTGTTGTAGGATCTGCTCTCTTCCCAGATTCCTGCCCAAAATGCTTCGACGTCATCTTTTGAAGGAGTAACAGCTTTGCCATTCGGTTTTTGAGTCAGATTGCGATAGAATCTCTTCGCGTCTGTTTCAAACAACCGGTTCTGTACACGGAAATCTATTCTACGTTTGTACCTTCTTATTCGTTGAGCCCATGCTTGAATTTTCTCTTTTAGCTTCTCAACTACCATTAGCCTGCTGGTGTCATTTTCAATTTGGTATTTTTGTTCAACATTGAATATTTTCGTTGAACTTTAGAGGTGTGCGTTGATTTAGAAGATGCCTCAGCTAAGAATGATATTTCACGCCGGGTGTCGGCTATCCGTTTCATAATTCTGTTCATCCATGGGGGTACAGAGCTGTTTACTCTGTTTTGCTGTCGGCCGTCGGTGTTCTTGGCTGGCCCCAAAATTATCTGAGATACTAGATATGCAGTTGCATATATGATGTGATTGATTTCAGTAATATCTAGATCTCTGCCTGGGGTCTCCACCACCTCATTTAAGACAGAATTAACTGTTTCTATCACTCTTTTAGCTTTGGCATTTTCGTATATTCTCCTCAACGGTTCGCGAGATTCAAACGGAAGTTGACTAACTCTTTCTATTTCGCGCCGAAGGAGATTTCGCATCATGTCCTTATCGTGTAATTCATTGCCAGATGAGTTTTCACCACTGACGTGTGTTTCACAGGAAAGCGATGAACCCTCCACGGGATCATCATTTTCAAGTTCTACATGTTCGTCATGTGGATTGTTCGAGCGAAGTACATATTCCGCATTTCTCTCAATGTCAGCAAGTTGATCTGCTGTGAATTTTCCACTGCTGAGTATGTATCGTCGTTGACTGGCAAGCTTCTTTGAGTCTAGGGTAGGTCTCATATCTGGGTTCCGCTCTCTCCATACCTTGAAAACTTTTATTTCAGAGCCCCCATTTTTCGCTTTTGCGTAGTAAAAGCACCACATCACCTCCTTTAATTCATCCCGGGTCCATCTCTGACGATGGCTTCGAGCTACTGCCGGCTCTGGGTCCCTGGGACTAGCATCCGTGGGATGGCCAGACGTCGACAAGGTGACATTAGCTCGGTTTCTGAGCAGGTATGGGACATTGGTAGAACAAGGCACGTTAAGTTTCATTACATTGCTTGTTCTATCCATTTTGGTCATTGGTTTGAATTGAAGATTCGCAGGACGCAAGTTCGAGTTCACAGATCACACTTAACCCTCGGGTTGTTTCCTGCCATCCGTTACTGCGACCCACAGTGGCCTCGGGGCATCCCCCCGCAGGGTCCAGCAAGGGGTCCCTCCGATCGCCAGTCGGCATTACTAAACCCTACGGGATTTTCACTGACTGCTGAAGGCAGCCTCCTTCGCTGGCTAATGCAAGGTTCGGGCCTCCACTCTAATCAGTGGCCTGGTGTGCCAAACCAGTTTCTCTCCTGTACCCTCTATGGGCCGACAACAGGAAGTCCAAAGGTTCATGACCCTTCCCTCTCTACTTACTTCCCACTCTCCTCAAAATGGAGTACTTCTTCGTCTGACCCCTCACCTTCAACCCATTCAGCAAGGGAGGCCCCACCGGTAGCTAGGCTACCACTGACATAGCTTTAAGGCTCATGGGGGTACTCAAGCTCCACCACCAACTGCAAGGTCGTGTACTCCCTAGGTGGAGTTATTATTATTATTATTATTATTATTATTATTATTATTATTATTATTATTATTATTATTACTACTACTACTAACGTACCCGTGCGAGAACTCGAGCATGTTAAATTTCACCCTCGCTTCTATCTTTCTTTTCCATATTAAGACAGAAAGTTGTTAACGAATCATTTATTTGTTTAAAACGTTTAAAAAGGTAACTTTTAATGTACTTATTGAATTTAAAATAACAATAAAAACAATGAAATTGATGTTGGAATCGAATTTTGATTAAAGCCCTGCTCAGTATTGTAGACATTTTCTTGGGACAATTCACAACACTTCCTTAAAAACATTTGAAGTAATTATACGATCTTCCTTGGCAGTTAGCTTTTCGCTTTCCTTGATAGACACTACAATATAACAAAATCTTTTTACTCTCCAGATCTCTATTTAAAGTTGTCCATGAGAAAATACAGGATCGAGAAAGCATAACCCTACTCTTTGCAATATTATTTAACTCTATTACCGAACTGACAGGTACGCCCGTGCAATTGAACCGCCTCAAGTAATTAGTTTCATTTCACATACAGTTGCAGATTCTGCACGTCTCTGAACAGTTGTGGTAGTATCGAGAAGAACTCGATCATCAAAGTGTAATAGAATATTCAAGAAGCTCTCGACCTTGTAGGTTACGTGGCGAGGAACGTTTCTTTGTGGGCTTCGGCTTCAAACTTCCACATTTAAAGGCCCTAGCACACTTCGTCTAATAGTTATTCAACTAAATAGATTTTAATAATATTACCTGAGTGTATCGTTATTCTTCATGGTTGTTAAGTCAAAGTTCAAATCGTCACGTCTCCGCGAAGTTCCCTTTCTTTAGAGACCTCATTTATGAAGATCGGTTGCGTGTCCACAAAACTCATCTACACTAGTGAAAGAATAGAGGAGATTTTGTATAATATAAATAATAAAACATGAGATGAAGTAGCGGCATATGAACTATCATAGGCCGCTTAATAATAAATTGAACTTGCTTGCATGTAACATCTAAATATTTTATTAACTGCTCAAAGAGCATTTACAGTACTAAATGTACTACGAGAATAGTCCTTCTAGTTTTCGTTGTTGCAACTTGTCCAAGTTGTAAAAGTTGTAAAAACTTGTTGAAATTACTAATCAGTCTAGGGAAAGTATTATTTCCCAGGTTTTCAATGCAATATCACCACTGAACATGCTGACTTGAAAATTTCACCGAATCATTGCTGATAAAGAAAATACAGGCAGAGGTAAAACAGAAACCAATCCCAACAAGACACGGTCTTCACTCTTCACTGTACACAATCGTGCAGATTTGTTCCTTTCTTTTTCGACAAAGACCATCAAAAGGTGTAAGGGCTCTCTTTCCGTCATAGTTTTATTTACTTTCTAAGCTGCCCGATAGTGCCCTTCTCAATTTTTTTAAGCCTTCTGCCTTATCTTTTGGATTCACGTGCAGAACACCCTGCCAATTTCGTGCAGATGGTTCCTTCCTTGAGTCTCGGTCGTCTGATAGTACACTGTACTTCCTTTCGTGACTTTTCATCACAGCATAAGAACTTACAGCGAATTTTCCTTTTATCAAAGTGAAGTGCACGCAGCTTCAAAGAAATGAGATCGAATAAACAAGGTAAAACTATTATTTCTCTTACATACTTACGTTAGGTTTTTTAAAATCAACAACACCCTAAGGCACGCTCTAAAGACCTGACTAGTCTACTGATATACGTAGCGGACAAGTGCGTGTAATTGTGTGTGTGTATGTGTGTGTAAGGTTAGAGGATAGAAGGAAGGTTATGAAGAAAAGATCACGTGCGGCCCGTGAACAGTTTGTTAGCGTACTGCTCGGCATTCGCCTGGTGTTGATCGGAGAAATGCCGGAAAACTACCGATCAGAGCAGCCTGCCGCTATAATTCTCCTCCACACAGCACCTGGTTTCGACCTAGGTAATGTCGAAAATCCTGCTATCTTTGGAACTGGAACCCTAGGACCTCTCGGTCAGAGGCACAGCAGTGAAATCAATTGCAGTCCTGAGACACCGAAGACGGTATTTTGATTGATTCGTGTTTCCGGGCGCGTCAAATACTTAGGTCATTAGTCCCGTAAGTGTAGTGCGTGTTTTTCTCGGAAGGTGTCTGTGATCCTTTCCCCGCTGGATGGTGAGATCTGGCGTCGACCTACCGTCGACTAGCGGGGTTTTCCCCTCAACCAGGTATCTCCCACCAGCGGGGCACCGCCCCAACCGGGACAAGCTATAAGCTCCCGAATGGTCTCCCGGCATGTGTGGTAATGTAGTGCATGTTTGTGTGTGTGCTAAGAGAGAGGATAGGACAAGGAAGGAAAGATCACGCGCGGTCCGTGGCCCGTTTGTTGGGGTACCGCTCCGGCATTCGCCTGGTGTTGATGGGAGAAACCACGGAAAACTACCAATCAGAGCAGCCGGCCACTAGAATTCTCCTCCAGACAGTGACTGGATTCGACCTAGCTGACAAGCCAGTGTGGAAAATCCTGCGGCTGTCGGGACTCGAACCTAGGAGCTCCCGGTCAGAGGGAGTGAAGTGACATCAGTTGATGCACTGGCCCGTCTCTCCCGGTAAGACGGTATTCCGGTTCGGAGAAGAGAGCGAGTAGGAGTGTGAGGGCGGGAGGGAGGAGGCGCTCCGCCGGGGGGCGCTGCGGAGACACGGCGCGCGGATGCGTCTCCACGCGCGGCTGCCGCCGCCGCCGCCGCCGCCGCCGCTTCCGCCCCGCCGCCGCGCCCCCGCGGTAATTGATTCGGACGCGCGCATAAACACGCAATTACCTCCGGCGCCCCGCGCCCGCGCCTGCGCCTTCGCTTCCGGCGGCCGGCGACCCCCCGCCTCGCGCTCCCACACGCCCCGCCCCGCCCCGCCCCGCGCCCAGCGCCCGTCACGCCCCGCGCCCCCGACGGCATTTGCGTTGGCTGCTTTTCCGTTAGCGCCTGCACTTCGCAGCGCGTCTTTCCTTCTTGCCTGCACGGCGCTACCACACATCCCGGGAGACCGGTAGGGACCTTAGACCTTGTCCCGGCGGGGGCGGTGCCCCGCTGGCGGGTGGTACCTGGTGGGGGAAAACTCCGCTAGCCCACGGGTTGATTGCCACCTCGCTCGATAAGAAACATGCACTACTCGTACGAGACGAGTGATCGGAGGAGTTGATGTATCTGGAAACACTAATCAGACACTGAATTTCCTCATCATGGATTTTGTATGGGGTTATTTTATTCGTAACACTCAAAGTCTGAATTCGGTTTCAGGTCGTTAGGTCCTCGGACAAAAGGTGTAATACTCGTTAAACTTAATGAACAGGATGTCTATTGCGAACCAGGTATCATGCGACATAAGATCTACCGGTGGGAACCTTAGACCTTGTCCCGGCAGGGGCAGTGCCCCGCTGGCGGGTGGTACCTGGTGGGGGAAAACTCCGCTAGCCCACGGGTTGATCGCTACCTCGCTCGATAAGAAACATGCACTACTCGTACGAGACGAGTGATCGGAGGAGTTGATGTATCTGGAAACACTAATCAGACACTGAATTTCCTCATCATGGATTTTGTATGGGGTTATTTTATTCGTAACACTCAAGTCTTAATTCTAACCATAGTTTTGTAAAGTAGAACTTCTGTTCAAACCTACATTGTCATAGTTCTTGAATAGTTATTTTCTGAACTACTACAGAAAGTGAGCCTTATGAGCCTTAAGCCAAATGAAATGTTGACGGACGAGGCGACGATAGAAGCAGAGCTTGCCATTTTGAATTTCGTAAGCATTTCGTCGGAGTTGCATATTTTTTTGTATGAATTCGTGGAAACTTATAATCTCTGGCTCATTGCCAATACGGCCGCCAAGTTGATTCATGAAGCCTAAGTGTTTTACTTGTTTAGCACTATACAGTTGTTTTATATGGTGATTACTTCTTTACGGCAGGCGTACCGCAAAATAGAGAGATGGCTCAGTGCATCAACCTGATGTCACTGGAGTCCCTCTGACCGGGAGGTCCTAGGTTGGAGTCTCGACGGCGGCAGGATTTTCGACACTGGCTTGTCAGCTAGGTCGAATTCAGTCGCTGTCTGGTGGAGAATTCTAGTGGCCGGCTGCTCTGATCGGTAGTTTTCCGTGGTTTCTCCCATCAACACCAGGCGAATGCCGGAGCAGTACCCTAACAAACGGGTCACGGACCGCGCGCGATCTTTCCTTCCTCTTCCTTGTCCTACCCTCTCATCTTACACTAACATGCACTACACTACCACACATGCCGGGAGACCGGTCGGAAGCTTACAGCTTGTCCCGGCTGGGGCGGTGCCCCGCTGGTGGGAGACACTTGGTTGAGGGGAAACCCCGCTAGTCGACAGTAGGTCGACGCCAGATCTCGCCAACCAGCGGGGAAAAGATCATCGCCACCTCCCGAGGGAAAACACGCACTACACTGACGGGACTAATGACCAAAGAAGTTCACGCGCCCGGAAACACGAATCAATCAATCAATCAATCAACCAAAGTACCGCAAAAAAAACACTTTCCAATCAACAAGAAAAAATGAAGGTATGAACTAGTTTCCATGCATGAGTGCTGAACTATTTACGCACCAAGGGCGTTTTAAGGATTCTCATAATCAAGCGGCGACAAAAAGGCCGAGGGCCTTTGGGCCGATGGCGTTTGTCACTCGAGATCATTTGAACCAGTTAACGCCGATGATACACACATGATTTTATTTTTTTACCAAATTTTAATTATTCATATTTACTTATTTACTAATAAACTAGATATTAACTTGATTCGGTTTGTCTTTTCATATTTCCCTCACATAATTCCCTTTCGTAATCCCTCCGTAAGAGAACATGCAGCAACATTCAACTGTTTTCATATTCCCCACGTCAGCACGATCTTCTCGATCCAGGTAACATATGCAGTGAATATCGAGCTCCATATCAATGAAAACAACAAGAAATTACTTACCAGTAAAAAATAATGGTATTTTTAAGCAATTCTCTTTTAATTGTTACCATTTTATATTATTTTCACATTTCTGAAAAGGAAATTCGGAACAGGTAAACTACTTAGAGAAACGTACAAAAACTTTCTGAAAGTTTCCTTCATCAAAATTAAAATAAAAAAATGTCGTTCTCCTCATCTCTTCATCACATTATTGAAGCAGTATTTCTCCCAGATTCTTTTCCTTTTTTTCTAATATTTCCAACAAATGGGCTGTTCCAATTGGCTGAATGTGGTCAAGGGGTCGACTTTTGGAGAAGTGCTCCGTCCTACCATCTCGGATTTTGATGAACTTGTGTGTGCTAAGTCCCTCAAGTCTCAAAGAAACTTTTGAGAAGTTGTAGCTTCATAGGTGAATTACTGTATACCCTTCCAAACATTAAGGGAGAGGAGGGGATAAGCCGATGCATTCCTTGCAATTGTAAGTTTTTGAAAGATTTTACGGTCAAGAATTTGAATAAACTCTTTAAAAATTTTAAAAAATACTGTAGTCAGTAAATGAACGTGCTATTTTTTTATGATTAATTTCGTTGGTTACGCTAAAAAATATTAAATGTCTCTGTGGAAGAAAACGCATGTGTTAACTGATACCGTAAACCAATGTTTATCTGAGTACCAATTCATCTCCCATTAGTCGCATGAAGCTCAGATTGATACATGTACGCATTCATTGGCCGCAAATTCCTAACTTTGCATTAAAGTGTCGAGACTTATGAATTAGTCTGCATTCTCCTGCCTTACAAGAAGTCAGTTCCTTTCAGCACTGTGAGGTATGTAATTATTAGAAGCCTCTTGTAACAATCTGATCCATCGCAACTATTTTTCCTAGTTCCTTCCTTTCTATCTTTCCTGTCCTTCCTGTCTTTCTGTTCTTTGTACATCAATGGCACAACAAATTGTATTATTTGGACAATTAAGAATATGTAAAGGCCAATTTCAATTTGCTTAATGACGAAGAAACCAAAAATGAAACTGTAATGTAAGATTTAGGTGATGATGAAAGCAGAGATATGGAAGATGAATTGGTTCCGTTGATTTCGATGGAAGTTGAAGTGAAAAGGAATCGATATTATCTTTGTACAATATTATATTCAAACGATTTTATCGTGTAAAAGATAAAATTACAAGTACAAAGATGCAAAATAAGTAGTATTGTATCAAAATGATACATAGCGTCTAATCCCGCAATTCGTTTCGAGGTAGTTTAAAAAAACTTTTACACAAGTTGTAACTAGTTGATATTACAGGCCAGGGGTGTCCAAGTGGCGGCCGCAGTGCCGTTTATTGTGGTCCGCGAAATATTATTAGAAAAGTGAAAGTTCCTTGCATCCATGTCGGGCGAGAATATTGTGCCTAGCGCACGCGCCTTGTTGGGGTCAATGTATAAATAGGTCACGTTCAGAATTAACGATTTTTTTCTAGTAAATTCAGAAATTCAAAATCTTCCCAGTATCTCACTTCATGCCTTATGCGTGGTATAGCTTGATACCATGCATGGTTGCATCCCCCCGTTTCGGAGCAGCCGAGCAACCGGCCAAAGTCAACAAGACGGGGTCACGTGTGCATCGTTCGAATATTCAAAATATGGCCCGCAACTATATTAAGATTTTAGTTTTGGCCCTTGAAGCCTTGCAAGTTGGATACCCCTATTATAGGCTAAGAAAAAGCAGAGACACTCTTTCTTAGAAAATTAGGTAAAGAATAAAACACTATTTACCACAATAAGATATATCTACAATTAGAGCGTTAGGCAAAAACAAATGTAGACAAAAACAAATGTATCGTTCTCACACATTGCGACCAACTCGTAATAAAATGAAGCTGCGAAAAACAGACGGTGAATCAAAGTTTTGGAAAAACCATATTTTCAGAAAAAACAAAACAGCATAATCCATTGAAACTAGAAACACAGAAGTGAATACTTTAATTGTTTTAGCTGTCACTCTCTGATGGCTGCAAACGTGTTCATTCATTTATATGGTGAATTCCAACAGAACTCCGGATTATTCGAATTTATTGGTATCCGAGGTAGTCTTGGTCCCAATTTCCTCTGATAATATTGATGTGCAAAATATTGATAAAGATTGACTGAAGATAGTGCAAAATATTTGTAGTTATAAATGCTGGATAATTCACGTACATTTTCTCCATTAACGTGTAGCTACGACATTACATTTTGGGTGCATCGGATTTCAAAATACACCTAGCTCGTCTTGTATTTAGCTTGTTCTCTGTCGTGTAACAAGAGTTGTTCCTCGCACAGAGAGGCACAAAGCCCCCAAACAAGCGCGTCCTGTCCCTTCCACATCAATATTTACAGCGAGTGTCCGCGCGGTATCGCCCGCATTTGCTCCATCCACCGGGAGCGAGGGCCCGGCCAGGGCCTCGCCGGAGAGGAAACAGGCGACTGCGACGCGGCGTCACGGGCGGAGCGCGCCGGCGAAAACAAACCGCGGGGCACTGGCGGCAGAGGCGGAGGCGGTGGCGGTGGTGGCGGTGGCGGTGGTGGTGGAGGCAGAAGAGGCGAAGGTGGCGGCGGCGGCGAAGGAGGCGGAGGTAGAGGCAGAGGCGGTGGCGGAGACGGTGACGGAGGCGGAGGCGGCGGTGGCGGCGGCGCTCGCGGAGGCGGTGGAGGCGGCGGTGGAGGCGGCGGTGGCGGTGGAGGCAGAAGAGGCGAAGATGTCGGTGGCGGTGGTGGAGGCGATGGCGGCGTAGGCGGAGGCGATGGCGACGGAGGAGGCGGAAGCGTCGATTGCAAAGGCGGTGGGGTGGCGGCGGAGGCGACGATGGCGGCGGCGGAGACGGAGGCGACGGCAGCGGCGACGGAGGTGGCGGTGGCGGAGACGGAGACGGAGGCGGAGACGGAGACGGAGGCGGAGGCGGAGGCGGAGGCGTCGGTGGCAAAGGCGGCGGAGACGGCGGCAGCGTAGGAGGCGGAGGCGGCGGAGGCGGCGGAGGCGGCGGAGGCGGCCGCTATCAAAACAACGAGGGGCTCACGAGATCGCCTCCAGCTCCTTTTCAGTCGTTTCCTCCGCCCTCCGCCCTCTGGTAGAAGCAACAAATGCGGCTTCGAGAGGATTCAGCCTCTTTCCTTGATCGAAACTTGAACGTCTTTCCTTGAGGACGGAGATTAGTCTAGTTCCTTGTCGTCTTTCAAAACTGCGGAAAAAAAAAAGACAAATCCTGTGGTAAGAGAATTCTTCCTTTGTGAGTACCTTTCCTTTTCTCCGCTGAATTGTAAACTCTCTGAAGAAATGATAAATAAAAAAGGTTTGAAATTCAGAAGACCATTAGAAATGCAACTGTAAACTCTCTGTAAAGTAAAAATGAATTAAAAGGTTTCAACTACTTCAGTAATAAATAAATATTATAACTTGCACAATCCCTGAAATTATATCAGTGATAATGGAAACGTAGGTACTGATTTGAAAATGAGGATCGGAGCTGAAAATTATGAAATTGAAGGATTGAACTTCTCAAACACCTAGTTTTGTTAGGACAAATATAAAAGCTAAGAATTCGTGATCGCTGTTACCGAGGCCCGAAGCTTCTATTGCAAGTGGTGTTCGACACCGCGGAAGTGCCGCGAGTATTCGATGATGCCGGGCGCGTCAACTATTTAGAGCATTAGTCTCTAGAGTGTAGTTCATGTTACAACCGCCAAGTGACGGTGTCCTTCCCCTGTTGCAACGTGAGATCCTGTGCCATCGTACACGTCGACTTGCGGAGTTTTCCCTCTCCAGGTTTCTCAGCTAGCGTGGCACCGCTGCAACCCGGACGACCTTCAGTCTGATGCCCCGACATGTATCGTATTCAGTGGTGCACAAACATAGATGTGACAACAGAGCGACCGCGTGATGTAGGGCGCTGCGACGCTCCACCGGCCCATTTTCGCTTCAGGTAGTCGACTTGTGCAGTTCGGAGGCAGCCGCCCGGTGGGGGCGCAGACCGCGGGTGCGGAGGCTAGGGCCGGCAATGTATTTGTCGTGATGCACTGAGACTAGAGTGAGGAGGCGTGTAGGAATTATGCGGTGTTTCACACGATCGGGTTCATTCGATAGTTAAGTAGAGGTGTGGTAGCCGTAGAATTTATATCACTCCTAGTGTTGGGGTCGTTCTATTTCGTTATTTAACGATAGTACATAAGGTTTATTTCGGTGGTGGATTTAATTATTAATAAACCAGCAATAAGTTAACCCAGTCTCGTCTGTGTATTATTGCAACCTGCAGGACGCCACACTAGTATCAAAACTCTTCGTCGAGACGCAAACCCTACGCCCTCCCGATCGCCGATGCCGCAGAAGCGACTGAAGGGTTGAGCTGTCCCATGGGGCTGCGCCGCGTGCCGGTCCGGGCGCCGGGGCCGCATTGTGACGCTAAGTGAGCGATTAGCGTCTGCCCGCGCACCGATCCTTCGTCACTGCGCTTCAAAAGAATCGCGCAGTGAACGCGCACTATCTGCGACCCTCTCCAGAACCTTTGTCGTCTTATCTTTGTTGCCACTTTAAGAGAACTCGCGTTATTAATAGAGCATTATGCCCGTATAAAAGGCTTCCTCTGGCGTCCTGTTAAGAGGACGGCGCGGCGTGGCGGGGCGGGGCGGGCGACGGACGGGCCGGCGACGCACAATCACCTGTTGTTCCCGGCGGCCGCGGGCTTTCACGCCCAAGGATATTTTGACAGCTGGTGGGGTGCGGCTGGGGGCGGGGGCGGGCGGGCGATAGCCGTACCACAAAGCGCCTCGCGGCCGCAGGTAGCGCGCGCTAATGCACTGCCCGCCTCTCTCCGCGGCGCGCCGCTTCTCTTTCCGCTTATCTCCCTCGTTCCATTCTGCCGTTCTCCGCTTCTCGCGTGCCTCTGCCTTCTCTAGCTCCCACTAGCTACATCGAGTTCAGCCGTTGTTGTCTGGAGGAGAATTCTGGCGGCCGGCTGCTCTGATCGGTAGTTTTTCGTAGCTTCTCCGATCAACCGGGCGAATGTCGGAGCAGTATTTGAACAAAAGAGCCACGGACGATGCGCCATCTTTCCTTCTTCTTCCTTGCCCCATCCTCACCCCGTACTTACACACACACACACACTTACATGCACTAAACTACCATACATGCCGGGAGACCAGTCGGGACCTTAGACTTTGTCCCCGGTGGTGGGAGATATCTTAATGAGAAAACCTTGCTAGATGATAGGTAGGCGCTGAATCTGCCGTTCTGTGGGAGATCACCGCCACTTTCGGCGATAAAAATGCACTACACGTACGGGACTAACGGCTTTAGCCGTTGACGCGTCCGGAATCACTAATTAATCAGTCCGGGTGTTCCCTCATTCACTCGAAATTGTTTTTCCAGAATTGCCTTTAGAATTGCTTCCATTTTATTACGTCACGTTACCTTGCATTATCGCCGTTTTTCTACATCTTAATTGTAAATTGACTTTTTTCTAGACCCACTTGATTTCTTTTATTTTTCGTTTATTTTATGTACTGCTGTTTTTAATTAGATTTCAGTTTCAGTATATTTCATCTAGCTCTTTTTCATCTACCTGTACATTTAATTTTGGTTTTATTATTATTTACAGTTTACATCTTTCTCGCCCTTCATCTTCACATTCTGTGCCACCTACTCAGTTCCTTTTCATTCGCGAAAATTAACATCTTGTCTTTTCTTTGAATAACAGTTTCACTAACAAAATTTGAATTAATTTTTTCGCTAAATGATTACGCTTTATTTATATTCAATTATTCTAATATCGACGATCCTCTCTTTCTTTCTCTTCTGCAAATCCTTATATTTTTTTGTTTACAAGCTCAGACACTCTCTGTCTCCCCCCGTCCTCTCCCCCATTGGTTCACCATCATCCAACAATTTTCTTTCCTCCACTGCCTTAACTCGACTCAGGGTACGAATAGTTTACCTTCACATATTTAGAATGCCAGACAAGGGACCCTGGTTCTGTTAGTCTCCCTTAACGTCACGGTTTTTGTGACCGTGGCCGTATTCGATCAAATAATTTTCAATTGTCACAGTCGTGACATTCAATCGAGGTCAATAATTTCTCAAAGGGGTAAGATATTGGAATCAAAAGAATAAATATTAATGTTGCGTTTCACTCCCAAATAAGTGACAAATTGACCCTAAATCGACCAAATGGAAAACTAACTTGAAAATGTGCTCTTTTGAAAAGAGCAAGGTAATGCATCCGGGTCAATATTTCACTTGACACGGGAATATTATTTCCTTTAGTTAATTTAAATTTTCATATTCAAGGAGCTTATTGATCGGAAAGTAGATTTAGTTAATGAAAAAATGTCATTCATTGTATACATCGTATTTTCTCTATTTCACTACATGAGCTGGATCGAGAACATAGGAGTAACGTAGCCCACATTTTCTCTTAAATTGATTCTTTTTTGCCGAAATAGCTGCATCCGGTTGAGGACTGCAAATAGGCGGGAGACTTACAGAATCGACTTGAAAGAGACGTTGCGGTTGAGCGCCTTCCAAGTAGGTCCAATTATCTGGACAATCTACGCAAGCGAGGCACAAATTCCTGGCACTAGTCAAGTGTAAATGAGCTGTGTCACCTCCGCTATCGACGTCATCATTTTCTTCTGACGGAAATCTCCCGGAGGTACTTTAAAGACCTAATGCTTTCAAAGACATTTTTTCAAAGCTTACCTTTTGTTATGACACAAAACAAAAGAAATGTTCCTTCACAGTTTCTTCATTTATTAATTTTTATCCTTTTCTTGACAGTCCTTTACAATTAGACACTAAGACTCTGATGTTCACCCATAAGTAAGACGAAATTCTTTAGTTGTCTAAATGAATATCCCAAATATTTGGAGCTCTAGAGAATGATTACTGATTCCGGGCGCGAAAACTGCTAAGGTCATTAGAACCGTAAGGGTAGTGAAGGTTTTTTATCTCGGGAGGTAGTGGTGATCTTTCCTCGCTGGATGCCAAGATCCGGAGTCAATCTACCTGTCGACATGCGGGGTTTTCTCCCCCAACCAGGTATCTCCAATCAGCGGGGCACCACCACAGCCGAGACAACCTCCAAGCTCCCGAATGGTCTCCCGACGTCTATGGTACTACAGTGCATGTAAGTGCATGTGTAAGTAAGGGGTGAGGATAGGGCAAGGAAGAGGTAGGAAAGATCGCTCGTGGTCCGTGGCCCATTTGTTAGGGTTCTGCTCCGGCATTCGCCTGGTGTTGTTCGGAGAAACCCGAGCAGCCGGCCACTGGAATCCCCCTCCACACAGCGGCTGAATTGGACCTAGATATCTATCTAGGTCGAAAATCCTGGCATCGAACCCTAGGACCTCCCGGTCAGAGGCACTGCAGTGACAACTGATGCCTTGAGACACCTAAGCCAGTCTATACCGCGATTTCTCTAACTTTGCCCCTCAAAGCCACTCAAATCCCATCTTCGCGATGGAATATGTCACGGTATTTCGCATCGTTCTCAGTCGTTCCGCTAGATTTCGCACGATCGTGACCGTATGAAGCAGTGTTTGCGATCATGCGACTTCTACCGGCAAGACCGAGAAAGACGCGAAATGCCGTGTGATATTCCATCGCGAAGATTGTCCTTGAGTGGTCTTGAGGGGCAAAGTTAGAGAAATCGCCGTCTATTTACCCGAGGTATGTTGTCGCAAGCAAATCACTTGGTCTGCCGCATGCGAACCTTGATTCCCACGCAGCGCTGCCCGGGCGATGACTCGGCTGTTGGGCGCGCTTCATTCAGAGCGCGGGGGCGAGCGCGCACCGAGGCGGCCTTCACCGCCCCCCCCGCCCCAAAACGAGCATCGCGACCCCAGCTATTCGCACAACGCGCCCTGCCGCCCCGCACAGCCTTCTTATAGGTTCGTATTAAAACTTGGTGGACCGGCGCAAACATTCCACACTTTGTAAATCATTGTTTGCCCGTTGCCCATTGTCATGCCCGATTTACACTGACATTTTTTCTACAGAAAATAGAAGGGACGTTTGTTTCTACGCGGTAGTGTTTCGGCATCGAAATGAGCGGATGAGCGAGATCCACCGTTTTGGACGGTCACTTCGTTTTCTAAACGTAATCGTCATATAAATATTTCCTCTGGACGCACCTAAAAGTGCTGAAGATCTAACAATTTAATATCGCATTAATGGTAGCAAATTATGTTATGAAATTTTAGAACTGAACACGGAAGGAGACGGTATTAGAATACAGTACATGTTGTATTCTTCATTAAATAATCATTTCACAATTCAATTAAATTCAACACATAGAGTGCTCTCGAAAGTGTACAAAAAAACGAATCGCAACATACCCATAGCAAACCAGAGAAAGCTCCGTTAAGTGACGCCAGGAACGCGGTAGTCTTACTGTATGAAATTTGTTTCGAAAAATGAAGCATGTTTCATTTTTCTGTACAAAGTACATTCCGTTTGGTCTTTTATTTTTCTGTGCCGAAAAGTTACCGCGCAAAACCGCCCAAATTATCGTGTAAAATGAGCTTTAAAAGTGAAAATACCTTCTTGTTTAATCTCAACATCGGACGGCCAGACGTTGAACTATGCGTTAGTCACGTAATTACGGGACTATTGATATCAATTTAATTTTACATAGCTTTCGAGGTTTTACTCGATTCTGACTCCTCTCTCCCCTTTACCTATTATGGAGTGTGTAGTGGCAGAAAAGCTAAATTTCGAAAACCGTTCAGGGAAAGGTGACTAAAGGCAACAACTTACTTTAGCAACAACACCTCTGACCGGGAAGTCTTAGGGTTCGAGCCCCGATGGTGGCTAAATTTTCAACACTAGTTTGTCAACTTCACCGAATTCAGTCGCTGTCTGGAGGAGAATTCCAGCATCCGGCTACTCTGATCGGTAGTTCTCCGTGGTTTCTTCCATCAATACCTGGCGAATGCCGGAGCAGTACCCTAGCAAGCGGGCGACGGACCGCGAGCGATCTTTTCTTTCTCTTCCTTGTCCTTTGACCTTACCCCTCCTATACTCATTTCCTTCCTCACCCCTTACCTTTAAACATTTACACTCACATTCATTACACTACCACACTTGTCGAGAGACCAGTCAGGAGCTGAGAGTTTGTCGTGGCTGGGGCGGTGCGCCGCTGGAGGGAAATACCTGGTTGGGAAAATCTCCGCAAGCCGATGTAAGTCTGCGCCGAATCTCCCCATCCAGCAGCGTAACGATTACCGCAATAAAAATACGCCACCTCCCGCAATAAAAGTACGCACTTACGGTACTAATGATCGTACCAGTTGACGCGTGTGGAATATTTATTAAATGAAATACTCTGTTAAATTGTTTTGAGATATCAAAAATAAAAATATTTATTTGAACCTAAATTTTGACGAACGTTCTCGAAATGAATGTAGTGCAATACATTTTTAGATGACACTTAACAAAAATTATTAATTGTTCGTTGAGTATTGTAGCGCACAAGTAAGCAATGAAAGTCCTTAATTTGTCAACACACGCCGTAGTCCGCCTGAAGCTTAGAGCAACGCTACAGAGGAGCGCTGGGAAACTGCGAACAGTCGGACGGACGGGTCGTCGGGTGGACTGACTGACGTTGAGTTAGCAAGCGAAGCTCTGCAGCTCTCCAAACACCTCTACGTCAAAATGGACACCGTAAATTCCGACCCATCTCCGAATGCGTGTATAATAAATTAATATCATGTTTCGTTCTAAGGGGATCACCAAGCAGATTTCGACTAGAGGGACTAACAGGAGATTTTCTTCGACATTTATCAATGGATTCTCTCCATGTTTTGTGGCGATGCTTTTGTTTCTGTTGACTTTTTTTCCCCCTTGTTTCCCCATCCTTCTCTGCTGCTGCCTACTTCCCTCCCGGCCCCGTCCATTTTTCGCCGAATCCTCTTCTCATTCCATCACGCTGTCCGTCTTTCGGACAGCTGTCCTGTCAGCACGAGCAGCCAGCGGCGGCGGCGGCGACGGCGACGAAGCCTCCCTAAAGCTGTCACTCAAGCATTACGCGGCCTTGCCGGACTGCGACGCCCGCGCCGCGCCGCACCGCGCCGGGCCCTCGGCGAGGCAACTCGCGCGGGCGCTTGCATTCATTGGGGCAAAGAGCGCGGAGGCGTCTGCAGCAGCGGGGCGAAGGACGGCTCGCGGAGGTTTGGAGGATAGGCAGCTGGAACTGGTGGGTTTGCAAAGAGACGTGCTCACGAGGATGGCTAGCCTAAAAGGAGGAAGGGTTGATTGGTTAGTTGATTAGTGATTTTCGACGCGAAAACTGCTAAAGTCATTACTCCCGTTTCACTGGCCCATGGCGCCCCTCCAAAACGCCTGTAGTTTTCGTTTGTTATCTTATATTATTTGTAAAAATTAATTTAAATATTTATTTACATTAGAATTATGTAGTTATTTAAAAAATAATACTTGTAGTTTCGTATAAACACTAGAAAAATAATATACAATGTAATAACAAATGTTTATTACTTAACAAAAATCTATGATGGACCCTCCATAATGGCCGGCTCAATAAGCCCCTGTCGTAAGTGTAGTACTTTTTTATCGCAGGAGGTGGCGGTGATCTTCCCTCTCGGGAGATCCGGCACCGGCCTACGTCGGCTTGCGGGGATTTCCCTCAACCAGGTATCTCCCATCAACGGGGAACCCCCCTTCCCCCAGCCTGGACAAGTTCTAAGCTCCCGTCATGAATGGTATTCTACTGCGTATAAGTGGTGGTTGTCTGTGTGTGTGTATGTGCGTGAGTAAGGGATGAGTATAGGACTGTTATACCCATTTTCGCGGGTTCAAACCCGAACGAAGCCGTGCATTTTTAAGGGCGAAAAAGTCTTTCCAACGCCTTCCTTCGGAGGGGAAGTAAAGCCGGCTTTCCCATGTTTGTAAATTTACTGCTTGTAAAAAATCCTCAAGCCTAAATGACGCCTCTGAGCTAAGTTCAAAATCGCCTGTTTCGTCGCCCAAGGAATACCTTCTTTCTCCGCTAGGTGGTGAAAGGAGCGTAGTGAAATTTGCGTGGTCAGACGAAAGAGCAGGCCTTATGGCCTGAGTTTCGCCACGTAAAATAAGGCAATTCAATTCAATTCAATTCAATTCAATAGGACTAGGAAGAGGAATAAAAAGTCACATACTATCCGTGGTCCGTTTTTTAGGGTGTGGCATTCGTCTGGTGTTGAAGAGGAAAACCCACGGAAAAGACGGCCAGAGCAGCCGGCGGCTAGAATTCTCCTCCACACTCCACCTGAATTTGACCTAGCTATGTATCCAGTGTCGAAAATCCTGCCACTGTCAGGCCTAAAACTCTAATACCACCCGGTTTGAGGCACTACAGTGTCATCAATTGATTCCCAGAGTCACCTAAGCCGCTAAACGGAGATAGGAGAAAGAGGAAAATGTAGAGATGAAGAGGGAACAAGAAGAAGAGAAGGTAGCGGTGGCTGTGGTGGGCTCGAAAGAGAGCGGACAGCATTGGTGGAGAATGAGGGATGGAAGGGAGGAATACAAGCGGGTGACGCAGCATCCCTTAGACACGCGACGGGCACAGAGCGACAGCTGCGCTGCCACGACACCAGAGGCGCCGGCGTCGGCGACTGCAGCGGCGCTGGCGGCGGAGGCGGCTTACCATCCTGTCCCCGATCTCGTCCGTCAGGCGTCTATCACAGGGGACGACGGCCCGGAGAGCGCCTCGCAGCCGGCGGGCGGGCGTGGTGCCCCTTTCATGTTGTAAAATGTTTTTTGCGCTTTTCGGTTCTTCTAAACTCCGCTCTCACCAGCTCGGGCCTAACGTGGAGTATCGGTGTTTAATACTTGTCAAACGGCGCCGCTGTCAGCCGTCGCGGTGGCTGCAAGCGTTCCTCCACCCCTTGGCGCCTGGGACCTCCCCCCTCCCCCACGTAACGACGTGGAGGAGGCGGGCAGCACCCGGAGCGGTGATGTCGAATCTGTTGTCTCACGATCTTTCCGAATTTCACGGGTATCTGAATGACAACCGACGGAGCGTCCCCTGTAGCGTGTGTACGCGAGCAGAAAAACACAAAAGACACGAATGTAATAACATTTCAAAAAATAACTTGAACGCCATGTGCTGAGAGCAACGTCAAATACTTCGACCAGACGCCATCTTGTTGGCAGTTTGCAGGCGCCAGCGGCAAACTTATGAAAACAATATTGCCACAACAACAAGTTACATTGGAAAAATCGGTCGCATCTACATTTTAATCAGGGAAATCGAAATCTCCCTAAGCCCACATAATCAAATTTTACAGGAGAGAAAACGGCATCTTCCTCAGTGATCACAAATGTTATCCAACAACCTATTAACATTGAACATTGTATAGAGTTTTCTTATTATCGAGTTGTTTACAGTTCTAATGACCGTTTCTCGCACTCTACAATCCAAAGTTTTTTATTCCGCCAGGTATCTTCCTCTATTCATCTGCTCTTCATTGCCGAATCGATGATGGACTTCCAAGATTTTCTTGGCCTTCCTCGTTTTCTTCTTTCGAAACGAATCCACTCAAAAACAATTTTTGGCATTCTGTCAGCATGCATTCTCATTAGATGTCTATACCATTGGAGTTGTTTGGTTTCTACATTTTCGATCACTTGTCTCTCTATTTGCATTATCTCTCTAATCTCTTCGTTTGGTATTCTATCAAACAAAATATCCAAAAATTAATTTTCATACCATTTACTCGAGAGTTTATCGATTCCTTTTTAACCAAAATGTCTGATCCGTAAGTAACACAACTCTCCACAATTGTCTTGTATATTTGTCTTTTGGTTTGCTTTCTAATATTCTCGTTTCATAAAATATGGCGAAATCTACTAGTAATCGCCCTTCCCTTGCTTATTTTTTTATAATGTCATTGTCATCAGATCCATCTGCACTACGAGTAACTCCAATGTATTTAAATTCCTTTACTGCTCGAAATATACCTATTTCTGTTTCTAGATAATTTCCAGATAGATTGCTTTACTAGAAAAAAACTGCTTTACTAGAAATGAAGTTTGTATAGATTAATCCCTTATCTATCCCTCATATATCTCAAACTTTAAAATATTGCACTTATATACTTGTTAAAAATGTGGATTAAACGCTCACGAAAAATTTTCACCAAAAAGTGAAGTTAGTTTTTGTCCTCCCTACCTCAACTTCTTAGAACAATACTGTAGATTTTCAGTCAATGAAATCAAACCATATGACAAATTCAATGTGTTATAAATCAGATGAAAATGGAAATTTCACCTTAAAATATTTTCAGTTAACCATTATTTTAATCGAATAGATCATATGGTTTTCCATATTTATATTTGTTGTTTTAGAATTCAAAATTAATCTGCAATATTTCTTGCACAATTTTTACAAATACGGGTTGCCGACAATCAAATGTTCAAGAACATTCACTCATTTGTACACGTAAGAGAATTACAGATATAAATTATAAACTTGTATTATAAAATTATATCATTATACGTACATATATTGCACAAAATAATGTTAAATATTAGTATACACTGCACACTCATCTCTCTCAGTGATCATAAATGTTATCCAACAGCCTATTGTATAGATATTTTTTAGTACCCAGAGTGACCAGGAGTACAGAATAATAGTATCAAATAGCAATACACACACAAACACACAGATATGTGTGTGTGTGTGTGTGTGTGTGTGTATTGCTATTTGATACTATTATTCTGTGCCCAAATAGATACTCGTATTAATGCATACTATTACTCACACACACACACGAGTGTATATTTCTACATAGTATTTCCTGACAAATGTTTTCATTTCTTTAGAATCTGCTAATTTTTTTTAAAATCAAAATATTAATCCAGGTTAATCTCGATTTCGATCATAATTTCAATTTTGTTTTTAAGGAAATGCTATTCGAAAATTCAAAATTTAAAAATATTTTCGGTGCAATTTCATTCTTTTGTGCTTACAGCTTTTTTTGGTAGAATTCAGAAAAAACTGACAAAAGGTAAAATTGTACCATTCTTTCGAAATCCTCCAGAAACTGGGACACCGTTACCTGAAGATATTTATAATCCGTTTATCTGTTTTGTTTGCGTTCTTTATGAACCCCGCGCTTCCAACGGATGTTTGTCGCTACTGCAACAGAGGACTTCCTTACAAGCGGCGACAGTAACGTCCTGGTCACTTTAAAGCGAGCAAGCACAGATTTATGACGCGCACGAGACCTTTCGGTCAGCCCGGGCCAGAGGCGAGACACTCCGTCGCCGGATATATCAAACAAAAAACGCAGCGCGGAGAAAGTTGCGGCCGCCCGCACGGAACGAATGCGAGTGAACGAGGCCCTCTGAAGTGGTTCGCCCAAGAAGGGTAGTCCTCGAGTTTGTTATTCGACTTACTAACCGCCAGGGCTGGCTCTTCCTGGTTTATGGACGACAGGGTGCTCTTCCGGTGCGCACTAAACAAACATATTTATATCACGAGCGGCGACGCGACGGCCCCAGTCGTTCTCATGCGCGGCGCGGGTCGCGCTGAGTCGCTGTTGATTGAGGCCGACGTTGACACGGAGGCTGCTCCGAGTGGGCAGAAAAACTGTTTTCTTGACCAACACTAATATTTATCACGACCGTAGGTGAACGTAGAAAATTGACGGAAAATATAAACAATCCGTAAAGAAATAAAGGCAAAGAAGAAATGTAAAAAAAAAAAAACTACCTAGCAGTACCTTTTAGAATGGCGAGCACGTAGTGTATAGCAAATTTTGCGGAGAACCTGTGAGGTAGGAGTGGTTCATGCATTACGAGTTAAAACAAAATGCAGGAACCACTTACAGTAACAACAGATTCCGTTCAGAACAAATCTCTTTCCAGTCATGCATTTGTGGGAAGGGATCCAAAAAATTTTAACACTAGTCATTTTCAAAATTCTAGACATTTTAATGACGTATAAGCCTCTGACATTTTCGTATGGCTACCACCCAAAAGAATGAATTTACATCCCAAAAAGAAATGAAAGCCTTTATAAAAGCAATACCTTCAAAAAAAGCCCCCGGCCATTCGTCTTCTTCTTGAAGTAAGATAGAACCACTTCAAATAGAACCAATTGTGTTTTTGTGTGATTTTGTTACTCGTGCGACAGAATTCAAACTTAATTTATTTAATTTATGATTTCGGTCTTGCGCTATATTTTTCCACAGCTTTTTGCTCATATTTTAAGTATTCAATACAATGGAGTGATGACAAAAAGAATTTATTATTTGGGCGGCTCATCCATTTTTTGTTTGAAAGAAGAAATTCTGAGCTCGAACTTAAAAAACTCGTATGATATACAGTTAAAAAAATTCCATATTCCATGTCCAAAAAATTCCATGTTCTTCCATCCTTGTGTCGTAGAACATATTTTCTCATTAGTTATTTTCGTACGACTTTAATTATTTTTGTTTGATACAGTAAAAGTTACGTAGAATTAGGTAGTTTGCTAATGTGAAGGAGATGAAAAATAAGTTTATAGCTAGACCTTATATCTCAAAGAATAATTAAAATGAGATTAAAATCTAGTAGACATTTTCTGACAACCTCATTGATATTTGCTTCTGAAGAGGGAAAAGTGGAAGAAAGTATAACATTTTTATGATACATTGCAAAAACATCTGAATTCTGTAAACAAGAGAAACTACATTATCGTAGCAGGACATCTTAATGCAAGAATTGGGAACCAGACGATAGAAAAATTATAGGATGCAATAGAGAAATCCTGAATGAAAATGGTAAATCAGTAATCAACTTTGACCTACAATGAATTCAGAATCAAAAATAGTTTTTTCAAACATTATGATAAACACGAATATATATATGGGCGGCCCCAGGCACAAAATCAATAATTGATTATATTTTACTATACTATAAATTAGCTACTCTTCTAACCTATACATGAGTGATACATGAGAACCTGTACATGATAAATTGAACCCTCAATGGAAGCTCAGTGGCTATGGAGGCCCAGTGGCTATGGAAGCCCAGTAACTGTGGAGTTGCAGTAGTTGTGGTGGCCCAGTGGCTATGGAAGCCCAGTGGCTGTGGAGGCCCAGTGGCTGTGGAGGCCCAGTGGCTACGGAAGCCCAGTGGTTATGGAAGCCCAGTGGTTATGGAGGCCCAGTGGCTGTGGAGGCTCAGTGGCTATGGAAGCCCAGTGGTTATGGAGGCCCAGTGGCTGTGGAGGCCCAGTGGCTGTGGAGGCCCAGTGGCTAAGGAGGTGCCAGTGGCCATGGAGGCCCAGTGGCCATTGGCCACTGGAGGCCCAGTGGCCATGGAGGCCAAGTGGCTATGGAAGCCCAGTGGCTATGGAAGCCCAGTGGCTATGAAGGCCCAGTGGCTGTGGAGGCCCAGTGGCTATGAAGGCCCAGTGGCTGTGGAGGCCCAGTGGCTATGGAGGGCCAGTGGCTGTGGAAGCCCAGTGGCTGTGGAGGCCCAGTGGATATGAAGGGCCAGTGGATATGAAGGGCCAGTGGCCATGGAGGCCCAGTGGCTATGGAATACCAGTGACTGCGGAGGCCCAGTGGCTGTGGAAGCCCAGTGGCCATGGAGGCCCAGTGGCTGTGGAGAGGGCGGGGTGGCGAAGGAACAGCGCCGAGCACCTCTCCCAGAGCGCTATTATCTTGTCAACAAGTGCTCGGTGGCTCCACGCACCCGCGTACGCGACGCGGCGGTAGCTGGGCCTCGCGACAGCCACAACAAGAGCGAGCAGACGCCGCGGCGTTCGCTTAATTGGCAGCGAGCGCTAAGTGCTGCGGATGCCGCTTCGACAGCGGAACGGCGATGATTCTAGACACTGATGATCAAAATTAAAACATCGATGTTAAGAAAACATCGACCCAAAATCATCGACGTTACGAAACATCAATGTTTTTAAAACTGGAACCATGAACTTCTCACTGAAGTCCACGTCAGAGGGATTTAATTGGAAAGTGAGATTTAATTTCAAAGTGACCAAGCTTTGATTATCAAAGTTTGGTCACTTTGGTCTGAAGGTTATTAAATTTATGGACATCTGAAAATCATTGCAGAATTTTGTTACTAGGTGTATTTACTTTTTTCATTTAAAAATATAAACGACGTAAAAACATCGAACATCCATCATCGATGTTAAAAAACATCAGCTTCAAAATATCGATATTGAATACATCGATGACTTATAATAAAACCATCGATATAGCGAGAGCATCAATATCGATGCCGCATGCTTATAAGTACATCGCGATGCGCCGCCGTGACCCGAACGCCTGACACCTGACGGCGTCGATCCGCCGAGGTCCCCCCGGAAATTTTGAAATTACGAAATAAACAATTTTATTTGCGATAATATCATCATTGATTTTCCTTTGTTTTAACCTGAGAATTTGGGGAATTGTGCTACATTTGGAGAAGAAGTTCCCCAATTCATGTGAGAAACTTGTAAATGGTTTATCATCAAACCAATTTTGTTTATTAATTGCACTATTTTAAAGTTATAATTTAATGTTCTTAATTATTTACAGGTAAAATTCATCTCATGTATGAAAAAACTTTAATGGAAAAGCGGGTTCTAGAAGGTAGTGGGTTCCCGATCTTATTTTAGGCAGGGCAATCCTATAGTACTTCTATTCCTAATTCTGCCACTAACATGATCAGACTTTTCGAATAATAATTGTAAATCCAAGATATCTACTTCTAAACTCTCCAATCATGCGTGAGTTCAGAAAATTGAATATTAAAAAATATTTAACACTGTTTTGATAATTAAATATTTAAATGAACAACAAAAATATACCTTTACTGAATCGTTGCCGTGTATATATGTGTATTAATGTTTGTTTTTTTTGGTTGCTCATTGCCTATTTCAAACATTCCTCGTATTCCTCTTTTCAAACATTTCCAACAATGTTCTCTTTTCTTTAACGAATAGACAAATAGAAGATTATACACTTATACATGAAAATTTTAAAAACATGTTGAAGTATTATTATTACATTTTTCTGTACAAGAAACACAAGATTCAATGATTACAATAATAATAAAAGTGGACCATTACATGAAAGCAAACCAATATAGGTATAGAGAATGCTCACTCTATCAAAAATTACTTTAAAAACTAGCAGCACATACTTTCTCGTACTATTTGTAACGGCTACACAATATTATATTACATGAACCTGCAATATTGTTGTACCATTGTCAAACTCAGGTCCAGCAAGACAACACGCCAAACACATTACCGCTACACTAGCGTCACACGGGTAAACTCAACTTTCCTGCCGCTCTAAAAACTAGAGATTTTCCCATTATTTTCTAACTTATACAGTTTTAGAATATTAAGGGAATTCAACAAAATGAGGTATCCCCCATTTTTAAGCTCCTACTGCTCTATCCGTGGAAAAAATTAAAGCAATTGTAGCGATTAAATTTAAGTAGTAGAAATTAGCAAAAAACTATTGGTTTTTTTTTTCAAAATGTTGGGCATGACATCTAATTTATTAGAACAATTTTTTTAAGAAAATCTCTAGAATCAATATTGTACTTTTGCCGTGTTCTTTTTTTTCAATTTTTCAGAAATATAGAGTTCGCCGAAAATGGAACTGGTACCCGTTTTGTCGTCCTTTGCTTCATACGAGGAGAAAATTTGGAGGTGTTTTGAAGACGTTATTCGTTGCAGATAGCGAAAATGTAAGGGAAATATTGAATTAAGGCCTGAATATAGCATGAATGAATAAAAGAAACTGATTCAGTCTGTTTTACCAGGAATTTAATAAACGTTTACGAATTTCCAAATCAATAGTATTGTTTTTAGATGTAGTATAGTTTTATATGTTGTAAGATTCATATACATATTCTCATATTTCTCTAAACTATACGTCGTACAGCTGTGAAGAGTCTTTTATGCTCCAACTCGTAGGTTTCTTAAATTGAGTAGATCACTGGTGATCGTGTATGTAAAACTCCGTGGGACGACTCGGGACAAGCTTTTCAGTTCGTAAACAAGCGCCTATTTAGCATGTACGACCACTCAAGCTGCAACCCGCCTGTTTCACAGATCCGGACATTTTATGATCCGGTCGCCGCGCAGCGGTTTCCCGGGAGGGGGAAGGGGAGGTGGAGTTCCCACCGGCCGCCGTCGCGACGCCCGGAGCGGCGCCGCGCCGGATGCAGGACCACGCGCGGCCCGGCGCCGAGCCGCGCCGCCGCCGCCGCCGCCGCCGCCGCCGCCGCCGCCGCCGCCGCCGCCGCCGCCGCCGCCGCCGCCGCCGCCGCCGCCGCCGCCGCCGCCGCCGCCGCCGCCGCCGCGGCGGGCAGAAATACGGCAATTGCGCGCAGAGCGTCGCAATCCTTCATTCCACTTTTGCGTCCGCTGCCCGGTGGCAATGTCCGCTTCGGGCGGGAGGTCGTGACTTCACGGGGTGCCGTGATGGCGGAAGGAACCGCAAGAGCTAGGAATTAGTGGACAATTACGAAACCACCAACCTATTTTGTGTCCTAAGAAATGTGTACGTAGGAAAATATTTATAAATATCCTGAATGAGTTCTGCAGGGTGTATCTTTTATCCACAAGCCTGATTCGTGCAGGGAACCGCATAGGGATAACGAGACGACAACCAATATTATTAAACTTTGCGAGATGGCGACGATTATTCTGAAGTATCACAATATAGGGATTTTTTTGTCTTGTGGCATACTGTGTGTACATGCGTAATGATGGTTCGCGAAAGAACCACATCCACCAACTAGAACGATGTAGGCACTAGCTCCAGTGAAGGCCACTTTAGGCAGTTTTCTTTACTTCGAAATCAATTGTTTCTTAACTTCTTGTCTTCGAGGGAGGAGAGAAAGAAACTAACCACAGCTATAGGAGCACATTCTTTCTCGCATTACCTGTAACGCCACGCAACATTATATTACTATATGAACCTGCAAGAGCTTTTCCAAATAGCGTTTTTTTCTCTTACCCTAGATTCGAACTCAGATCTAAGAAGTATACATGTTTTGCGCTTTACCGCAACATCACGCAGTCGTTAGGCCGTACTTAAAACAGCAACGGTCTCGCATTATTTCTATCTTATGCAATTTTTTTTAAATTTCAGAGACTTCCATGAAAATTAACCCTGCGCCAGTATTTAAGAGTTGTTTGCTACTGTGTAAAAAATAAAAACAATTTGGAGACGTTTTTGAGAATTTAAAAAAATTGCATTAACCTCAGTCGAAAATTAGGCGAAAACTATGGTTTTGTTTTTTCAAAAAAATTGTTAATGATCTTTCTCGAATATCGATTTATTAGAACAGATTTAATTTAAGATAAAAATGTTTATCTTCAATATTGTACTTTTTCAATATTATTTTTTTACAGTTTTCGAAAGCATAGAAGTTCAGCGAAAATGGGGTCAACGCCATTTCATACCATCCTTTGCGTAATACGACGGGAAAAATAAAAGAAAATATTTGGAGCCGTTCTTGAGAAAATAATTCTTTAAAAACTGTCTTTATTTCATGCAAAATTAATTGTAAACTACGTATATTTTCGAAAAATTGTACATCATCTCAGCTCTAGTTCTCTCAGTGAAGAATACATTTCATTTCGGAAAAAATCTTTATCATTAATTTGTACTTGTAGGAAGACACCAGAAATCATTAAACTTTTGCAATTTTCGAAAATTCAGAGATTTTAACGAAAATGACTCACGCGACGATTTTTAAGAGTTCATTATGGTATATGAGGACAAAGATTAATAAAATATACGGAGCCATTTTGAAAAAAATTCGAAAATGTTGTTAAAAGTGCACTTAAGTACTCCCAAAAAATCAAATGTACGACTGAAACTAACTGGTCCTCGAATTCTTTCAGATTGACAGGAGTATATCAATTTTGGAGAAAATCGTCTGAAAGGTTTAAGCGCTAGTATTGACCGCAAACATGCTTTCAATGCATTTTTCGTTAACAAGGATCCTTAAAACATGGATTCCGACTCCGCAATGTGTTAGAGGAAGAAGTTTCCTACTTGCATATTTATAACAAGATTTTTATCACTTATATTAACATTTAATAACACATTTTCGTATCCAAGGGCAAGCCATACGAGTTTTGCTGCCGAAAAGCCGTATGTAATCGTGCTGCCGATTTCCGCCGCACGATTACAATATTTTTTAACTTCTTACGTAGTAAGGCGAGAAAGTAAATAGTTAAAGCAAAACTGTAGAACGAATTTAGAAAGTGAGAAGAATAATATATTTGACATAGTTTCTCTGTAACACTTATTTAATAAAAACATTTAACTTTTCTCCGTCTATAAATACTTGTACTTTATGTTGAAAAATCAGTGATAATTACTTAAAGGTATCAAGCATTCATACTGTAAAACTATTCAGGGGAACTGACTTGAAAATTCTGAAAAAAAGTCTTGAAAATTCACTGCTAATTAGAACATGGAATCCGGATTTCTGGAAACTGAATATAAACATTTAAATTATATCAAATATATTTCTTAATTTATGAATCGAGTAAACATAACTTTCTTACATAGAAACATACGAATATTTTAAGTGATCAGAAAACGTCAGTGTGTACGAGGTTGAAAGACATATTTTTTACCTGCTGATCCACTTCTGAAAATTCCCAACTCAAAGATAGTTACATGTATGTTACTAGGTACTAAGAAAGTTACAACACAAAGAGGAAGTGGCATGCAATTAACTTACTATTTTCTTCAGTTCACCACAAACTACAGTAGATGCAGGGTATGCGCGCCAGTTTCTTTGGGAAGCTTTCGCTTCTCGCCGTAGAGTGTAGCACTGTGCGGTCCGGGTGCTATCATCCGTTTGGATATTGGTGAGCAGTAATGTTAGAGGTGAGTAACATTTTGTTTTTTTTTTGTGTTTTTTTTTCAAAAGCTGATGTTTAAAAACATCGATGGTTTTGAGCCGATGTGTTTGAAACATGATTTTCAAAATTTGAGCATCAGGTTTCAAAACATCGATGTTTTGTTAAAGATGTCGCATCCCTGTTGAGGACGCCCATCCCGCGCAATTAAACGCCCACGGCGTGTGGAAAACTTTGATATTTGGAAACATCAGTGTCAAATTCTAAAAATCGATTTTCAAAATACATTGGCCTAAAACCATCAATGTTCGTAGGACTTACGTCTGTGTTGACGTGAGGGAGAAGGCGATTTCATGTCACTGTGGTCGTGTTTATTAATTTATAATTGAGATTTAGCGGACAAAAAATTTTAAAAAATGCAGAACAATTTACAAACGTTTATTATTTTATTGGATAATACAAAAATTACACACTACTTTTATTGAAAAAAATTCCACCAACTTATTTTTCACTCTTGGTGATTTTGACCAGAAGAATGTTCAAATTATGGATACATAAAAATCATTGTAGTTTTTTCTTATTACATTTTTTAATTGAAAAGTAAAATATCGATCTAGTAAAAACATCAAACTCAAAATATCGATGTTAAAAAACATCGGCTTAAAAAATCGATGTTAATAGATTGATATTACACATATATTTGGCCCATTGTTGTTTATAGACAGTTTACTCTAAAATAACAAGAGACACAAACAGTTATCACATAATAAATTTATTAAAAGTTCATAAATAAAGCATACATATTATTTATTGGCGAGCTATTTTCCATTCTTTTCATTTTTTCCTCTAGTTGTCAGCCTCAGAATCTTCATTTTTTGACAGTTGTATCTATGATCAGTTGACAGTTGTAGACTATGATCTTTTAGGTGTTAGCATAGGCATACTCTGTTAGAACTTTTTATAATTTTGATTAACTTTGCTTTTCTAGAAGAGATAGAAGGAAAATTGTTAAGGTTTGCAATCTTAGTGTAATGTTTTTAATTTGTATTATTTTTATTTAAATTTTAATTTACACCTGATGAAGAGCACTCGAAACGCGTGTGCTTAAGGACATATGTATGTTTTATTTATGAACTTTTACTAAATTTATTATGTGATAACTGTTTGTGTCTCTTTTTATTTTAGAATACACTGTCTATAAATAATAATGGTTCAAAAATATGTGTAATATCTACTATTAACAGACAGTGGAATTGTTTTTTCGAGTTTGATGCATCGATATTTGTATAAAACATCGAAGTCGGCGTCGCATTCCTAGTTTTTTATTGTTACAAGTTAATTCAAAAGTAAAATATCGGCCTAGTAAAAACATCGAACTCCAAATATCGATGTTAAAAAACATCGGCTTCAATAAATCGATGTTAAAAAACATCGGCTTCAATAAATCGATGTTCGTACATCGATATTTGTATAAAACATCGATGTCGGCGTCGCATCCCTAGTTTTTTATTGTTACATTTTTAATTCAAAAGTAAAATATCGGCCTAGAAAAATATCGAACTCCAAATATCGATGTTAAAAAACATCTGCTTCAATAAATCGATGTTAATGTATCGATGTTTGTATAAAACATGGCCGTCGGCGTCGTATCCCTAGTGTGGAGCGGGCGCGGGCCAGAGCCGCAAGGCGACGCGACGCGACGCCAAGAGCCGAGCCGAGTCGAGTCGCGCCGTCCAACCGCGTGGGGCCGCTCTGCTCCGCTCCGCGCCGCGCCGCGCCGCGCCGCCCCGGGCCGCGTCCGCGTCCCTTGTGACCGCGCGGCGACCGACAGCGATGCATATCTGGGAGCCCCGTCCACGGGAACGACGCGTCTCGCAGATTCTTCTCAACACAAATTGGTTTCATCGACAGCAGCAGAAAAGGAAAACACGCCCGCCGCTGTCCCATAAAAAAAGAAGGACGGCGGGCCTCACGCTTCTCATGGCCCGACCTGTCCCAAGGCATGCCAGACACTTGTAGCCTCGACCGCCGCCAGGGGAAGGAACGAAGAGGAACGGAAAAGAAGCAAGCTTCGTAAAGTACCCCGTGAAAATGGATTGGGAAAGGAAGGTAAGACGAAAAATGGCAAGTGATAAAAGACCGGGATGAAAACAATTGAAGAGGAGTTACTCTTCACGAAATGATACCAAAAACAGCAAATGTGACTGAATAGTGAGCAACAGGATGTGAAACAATCAGAGCAGATGCGAAATGAGACAATAATAAAATTTAAATATTAGAGAACTTAAAAAAGTAAAAATGAAGTTGACTTGCAGAAAAGATGGGAACTTAAGAAGAGTCAGCGAAAGAGATACAAGAGGAAACCGGTACATGGAAAAAAACTGAAAATTGTCAGACACTATTACTATTGATTCATGTTAGATGCATTTGGCCACAGAGTTTTTTTTCGATAGACACTAGTTATTACAAAGTTTAAGAAATAAAAACACAAAATCACGTATTATAAATTTAAACGTTTTTGTAATTTTAATGTATTCATTACATACGTTTTTAATGATTGATATCAATGATATAGAATTTTAATATATTTCAATTTTTAAGGATATTTTAATATTTCTAGAGATTATTTTATTTTATTTTTCGTAGATGACGATCTACTCATGATCGAGTATTGAATCTCTAAGGATATCTGTACCAGAAGCAGACTATGACACTTAGAATTCCTTTTCTTAAAAGGCTAAAATTGTGAATTGAATGTAGGCTATATGGTAATTTAGAAAACTGTGCCAACAACCTGCAGAAAAATGATTTTTATATAAGATGTTGTATTGACGTATGTATTTTTCAGTGTCTGATGAAGGGGAAAGATTCCTCCGAAACATCATGTTTCCGTAATTTAATACTTATCTTTAAAATGAAATCAATTTAAAAGAAGGTGATTATCAGAAATACTTTTTTGGACCTTCCCTCTGCTTTAAGTACTAGTACTGGAAGGTGTAGTGGACGGGAGGCGAAGAAACGAAAGAGAAATGGACGGCTTTATGCATCAATCGGCTATGCGACATCATACAAGTTTTGAGATAATCGTGTTCAGAGGTTTTATTACATTTTCAGCTCTAAACACTGTAATTTAATTATTTCATTCATTGAAGCGCCAAACATGAGTGGAATATCTGGTGCTTACCTGCATAATGTGTACAAATGTTGTGCATGTGCATGTTGTGTACAAACACGAGTGGAATATCTGGTGCTTACCTGCATAATGTGAAATTAAAACAGCAGATTTGAAGATCGAGGTTTATAGCCGGTTTTTGCGAAACATAAAATCCCTGATGTGACTGATAGCGTTTACATTTTTCATTAATTATACGGCTATTTTTACAGATTTGGCGCCAAAATTTTGCGTACGCTAAGAACATGGTGCAATGCAACCAATGGCGTCTATATCTCATTTTTTTTTTTTTTTCAAAATTGACGCTTGGCCGGTTGATGCACAACACCGTCCAAATTGGAACTTGAAAATTGGACATTGAACTTGGAAATTGAAACCAATTGGAACGCGGGGCGGGGCGGGGCGGGGCGGGGCGGGGCGGGGCGGGGCGGGGCGGGGCGGGGCGGGCGGGGCGGGGCCGGGGCGGGCGGGGCGGGGCGGGCGGGGCGGGGCCGGGGCGGGCGGGGCGGGGCGGAGCGGGGCGGAGCGGGGCGGAGCGGGCGAGGCGGAGCGGGGCGGAGCGGGGCGGAGCGGGGCGGAGCGGGCGGGGCGGGGCGGGGCGGGGCGGAGCGGGGCGGGATGAGGCGGGCGGGGCGGGGCGGGGCGGAGCGGGGCGGGATGAGGCGGGCGGGGCGGGGCGGGGCGAGGCGGGCGGGGCGGGGCGGGAGCGCATTCTTGGGAGGGCGGCGCGGCGTGGCGCGGCGAGGCCTGGCCCGGCCTCCGCCGCCCGAGACGAGCGGCGCTGTGCGGCGCTGATCCGTCAGCGCGCGCGCGGCGATAACGCGGATTTAGTGCGCGACCGACGCGGAGCGGACGCCTCGCCACGCCACGCCGCGCCACGCCGCGCCACGCCTGGCCTCGGCTGGGAGCTTCAACGGTTGAACAACCCAGACACGCAGCACCGCTGCCCGGCGTCGCCCAAAGACGCGACACGCCGTGCACGGGGCATTTCGCACTGCGCATACCTTTCGCTGCCCAGCGACACGCGGGCAGTCCGATGCCGCCGCCCGAGACGATAAAAAGTGCAAGCCGAAAGCGCGAGACAAGTGCCGCTGTAATGGAGAGTTGAATCAGGGAGGGAAAAGACGAATCATTTTATAACTTCTCGATTGTCAATGATTTTATCACGTGAAATACTTTTACACTTGCTAATAATGAATCTAGTATAATTTCAGTTCATTTATATTATGTGGCTTTGAAAAAACTTGCAGAAAAATTGTATTCGTCACATCAGAAATTGAATTCGTTTATTTTTGTGATTACCATACATTTTTTTTGTTTCGGAAGACCATATTCATAGAATTTTGTCAAATTTAAGGAAATGGAAATACAAGAAGTTTATGTGCATTACATTAAAACTACATTTGTAAAAGCTGCTTCATTATAGACCTAGAGGATAAAGTATTTATTACGAACTAGTTGATTTCAATACACATTTTTCTAAGAACGATTAGTTTTTAGTTCCAAACAATATCAGAAACAAATAACTGAACACATCATTTAACTGAATTTTAACAAAAATATCCCAGAGGCCTCTTCTTTGAACAGTTTGAAATTTCTCCATTCACTTACACGTTTTATTCACTTGTGCATTCACCGACACGTTTTATCAATATTTAAACGAACAAAAAAACACCGCAGGCGCCACAGACGCTGGCGGCCGCCGAGGCGTGTCCGCACGCTCTGGTCGAGGCTACACTGCGACGACGCGGCGCCTCAGCCCCACATGGGTGCCATCCTAAAGAATAAGGACACCCCTCCCCCAACACGTTCTTATAAGGCATTCTGATACACTTCTGTGGTCACGAGATAAAAGTAAAAAATCTTATTTTGGAGAAAACAAGGGTTAGATTACTGAGCCAACGCTTTTTCCTATGCTCAACGCCATTTCCCAACGCTTTTTTCTCATTAAGGAGGCAACATTTGAATTCTGTCGTTTTACTAAAATAAAATATAGATACTTAACTTGTAGTTGCAGTACTTAACCCAATTTCGCCAAAAATTGACTTAAGAACTTTTACCCCGTGATCACAGATTTGTTGAGTGCAGTTATATTTATGCCTTATTAAATTAAGCGTAAAAGCGCCACCTTTCAATAAAAATCAGGTTGCAAAAAATAATAAATAAGACAAATGAAGGATTTCTGAAAAATTTTCTTTTAGCGGCAAAATGAAAATAAATATCATTTCTTATGTTTAAAAATGTTCAGTAAAAATTATTATATTTGCGACAACCATATTATAATTCATAAATTGTACTTAACGCTCGTTTTCAGATAAAAATATTTAACTGAAAAAAATTATCGAAGAATTTGAGAAATTTAAAGCGTTTTCAAGTTTTTTAGAAACAGGAAAAATAAAACATTGTCTAAAACAATCTGTAGAAATTCAGCGTGGATACTCGTGAGGGTAGTTCAATGAAATTCGGTTATTATTACAATGCCAACGTTTCGGCCATCTATTTGGGCTGCTTCAGGGCTATAAATATACAATCAATACAAAATAAATATACCTGTATATTTTTCCAAATATATACAAAATAAATATACCTGTATATTTATTGAAGCAGACCAAATAAATGGCCGAAACGTTGGAATTGTAACAATAACCGAATTTCATTGACCTACCCTCACGAGTATCCACACTGTATTTATAATAAGAGGTCAAGATCAACAGAATGATCTGTAGAAATCGACATTTCGCGTCAATTGGTGAGCTGATAGTGCCAATAGTGAGTGCGCACGTCTGCACAACCGCCTGCGAGGCGATTTGAAATAACAAAACACGCAGCGGTTGCGTCACCGGTCCCTACCGCGCCCCGGGGCCATTGGAATGTGGCTGTATTTAGTATTTATTTATTTGGTGAAAAAAACAGTAAAAACTGTATATGACGTATGGGGAAAGAGATTATCTACGCACATTTTCTTGAGGCCCAGAATTAAAAAAACACCTACGAAATTAGCAACGTTTGAGAAACTAGAAACAAGAATTTAGAAAATAATTATTATTTTAGAAAAATAAAAATTAGAAAAATTGTTGTTCCCGAGTTACAGAAAATCCATTTCAACGGTAAATGAACTGTTGATTAGATTTTTCTGCGTTGCTAACAAAATAGTAATGAACATCAGTTCTACTCTACCATTACAAGCAAAAGGAGTGCTCAACCAAACGTGCGCATAGTGAAGCTACATTTACGTCCAGAAGCAGAACAAGGGGCCATCGCAGCTGCGCGGCCATGCTGCGTGCTTCGGTGCGGAGGGGTTGTTCGACGACGAAGGGGGACGAAGGGGTTGTTCCCTCCGTTCAGAGAAGTGGCTTTGCAGTCGATTCTGAAGGGCAATTGTAATCGTGTTCGCGCACCTGAAACTGTAGTGGAGAAAGCTGATGGTAAGAACAGTGTATTTGTGAAAATGTTCTGGAGTAGCATAAGAAAAGGAAATGCAGAGATTTCAGAAGTGGATCCCAGATTAGTGGTAGGTTGTGACCTGCAGCAGCAAACATTCCGATGAACAAAACCACACAAGATGTTCTATCCAAAAACTAGCATGCACGCTGCTCAAGAACAACAAATAAAATACTCTCATTTAACACAAATAAATTTAATATTTTAACAAAGAGAGTCTTCATGAATACTACAATAATATAATGTAATGTATATAGTATAGTGTAATATAATGTTCGTGTACTGTAGTGTAGTTTCGTCGCACAAGAAGTACCCTCTTTCTCCGCTAGAGGACGAAAGATGCGCAGCATAAAATAAGGTACTCACTAAGAGTACAGCAGTAATTTACGCACCAATAAATATAAAAAAGTTGCTGCTCCAAAAGGCGAAACGGAGTAGCAAATATTGAATGGCGGACAGCCTATTCCATGGAGCCTTGCTGTTGTATGACGTCTGCTGCCGTCGCAAGCAGTGATCCCCCGAGTGTGAGAATTCAGTCGGCATCCGTAGATGGAGAATAGACGCAATAACACAATAAAATATTCGCATTTCGCAGACGAAATCGAAACATTTTTCATTCTTTTTGATTTTTCACGCGTTCCTGGCTGTCTAATGAATCTAGATACATGGCAGGAGGCTGCATAGTTTTTGGTTGTTATTTGTATTTTTCAAATTCTGCGCGGTTTGGAAATTGGAAATATAGATAATGGAGGGAAGCAAAGATCAAGAAATAGGTTGATATTGTCGTAGAGAAGTCGAAAGAACTCACACACACGGGGTAGATAGAACAGCTTTGAAATGAATATCGCGAATACTGCTAGGTGACGTGGGATGACGACAACAGTAGACAGTCTGATGGAGTGAGGGGGGCGGCAGGGGGGGCGATGCGTTCACAAGCCCCGTTGCCGTAGCACCCGACGACACTAACAAAACACAGCAGGCGATGCGCAGCGTCGTTTATTCATGTCAAATGCTATACCTCAACGCACCAAGAGTCTAAGAAGATATCCAAGAAATAATGTCGAAATCTCACCACCGCCTTCTCTGTACCTCTTCAAATCTATACCTCGCCCTCGAACACCTCTTAGAAATACGTATATACAACCTTATATACAATACTTACAATATAATTATTAATTATAGATCATACTTCATAGCAATTAGAAAGTGGTACATCTGGCTATTTGTTAAGATAAAAACAATAAGACATAAAAAGTAAAGTTTGTAATGATATGTTTTCGCTCTTTACTAATACTTTTATTACATTAGAATAAAAATTACAGTTAAGTGAAAAATTATTTAAATTTAAGTTTACGAAAGTTGATCAAACTAAAAATCGAAGTGTTTGTCCTCTGATATTTTTTTCCTCCGATGTATTGGAACGCCGTTCCGACAGATATCAAGCCCTGCTTCTTTCCATCCTTCCAGGCACCCCGATTTTCGGGAATAAAAGTGTGTCGGCCTTCTCGCCTCCTGCACCAATCTTATTCAACTTGGAATAACACTAACATCTTAATTCTTACGTGTATGTGTGTGTGAACTCACGGCTCAGAAAAACCTTAAACACGACCATAACTTACACGACCAAAAAATCGAGACCGACTGTTTAGGTGATTCCAATACTTTTACTTGCTTTATTATAGCACAGGGAGGAAAGTAAAAATGATGGGGTGGACCTGACGGGGAGGGGCGCGGGGGAAACACGGTATGTCGGGGCAGTCACGCGAAGGCACGGCGCAACCACGCATGTCACCAAGGAGCAATTGTCCTCTACACTTTCTTTCACGTAGTCACAGGAATAATTAATAACCGGGAGGAAATATTAATCCCGGGCCGGGGATATTCAGAAAGCGCGTGCACTCAGAAAGAATGTCTTCCAATCGTAAATATAGCGTGGAACCATGTTTCTGTCGATTATGGTGGTGGCGCTGACAGAGACACGTGATTTAAGAAAGAGAAAACTTGTTAGATTGGTATGAAAACAGAATGTTATGTTCACTTTTGAAAGATTTTTCTTGTTCCGTAGCTGCGCGTATTCTGCTTGATTTCCTAGCGAGTTTCTTGAGTAATTATTTATGAACCTCTAGTTCCCTCCATTTCTCATGAATTCTTGTGAGTTTTCCTTCGCCGATTGATGGCAGAAAATTATACATAGATACAAAACAAGCTATAAATATGATATTTAAATTTTATGATATATTTTAAATATAAAATACTCTTCACAACAATACAAACATATTTTCCCAGAAAACGCAGATCGAGTACCTTCACTTTTACTAATTTGTTTCATTTCTCTAACCAAAAGAGCTAATTATAAAATTTTTGCGATATGTTTAATGTTGAATTGATATACCGGCCCTTTTATTGGTTCACTTAGGAAATTCTGGTAATTTGATAATATGGAAGAAGTTCGGTTCCATTTAATCCGGAATATTGACTCGCTGCGCTTACCATTGATAACTCTCGTAATTTGAAAATACTTTTGTTCAATATTGTTGTTATCTCAATAATAATATGTTTTCTATGTGCGTACACTCACATTAATATTTTCAAATGCACAACAAATTAATATGCACGAAATCAAAAAAGGGCCATGTTGGAGTGTGCGCACTTTCTTACTCATGATGTTGGAAAGCACACATACGGTATTTGATACATTTAAAACACGAATATGCTATGTGCCGAGGGCTTATGTGACAAGAAAACGAAGGTTGAGGGACAATTGAAATAAAAATTGAAATTGCGTAGTGTATAGAAAAACTCCACCCTATCTTGAACTTGTTTGAAATAATATTTTCTCTCCATTGCCATTATCTTTCATTTCTGGTGTGGATACTACTAATGTATGTAAGTATTTGAAGTTTTTGGGTTGATTACCCGAATTTTCCGTTTAGTTAATGGTGATCTGCATGTCTGGACCTACTTACCTTCAACGTTTGAGGGTAAGAGAGACATGTGACGAATATGACGTATTCCTTTCAGCGTAACTATCAAACTCCTCCTGCCTGAGCTTTTCTTCGTCACACGGCTACATAAATGGAGATGATTTGAAAGAGAAGCGACAACTTTATTTTTGCACCGACTGGGAATTGAACTTGGGATCGCACCACGGGAGGCGCTGCCCACGAGTCACCCTAAGGCTAGAGTCTAATAATAATTGGCACAAAACTCGTTAATTTCAACGTGGAATAAGCACACGTTTCGAAATCGCAACATTTTCTCCAGTCTCATCTAAAAATTACATTTTCTTACATCATTTCACATTATTTATTTATTTAACGTCAAAAACAGGTAAAAGCTGTGCGGCGTACTATGGGGAGAAGTGCAATATGTGCAAGTGTTTCTCGAGTTCTGGGATGTCTGTTCCAAATCACGTACATATTAAGTAGAATTATGTATTATATTAAGTATAGTGCGATTTTTGTAACTTTGCCCCTCAAGGCCCGTCTTCACGATGGAATATGTCAGGGTATTTCGCGTCTTTCTCAGTCGTACCGCAAGATATCGCATGATCGCGACCATATCAAGCAGTGTTTGCGATCATGCAACATCTAGCGGCACGGGCGATAAAGACCAAAATACCGTGTGATATTCCATCATGGCCGTGATATGCATAAAAACTATTTGCAAAGGCAAATCAGCTTGAGATTTAGGCTATTATCCTTAGTGCTTTACGTGAGAGAATCGACTTGCAGTCGCGATAAATTGGAAAACGATTAATCGTATATCTATCTTCCTGAAAGAGCTCAAGAAAACGTACACAGATAGTGAAGAGACAAGAAGAAACAACAGAAGCAAAACAAGGAGCCATATCAGCATTTGCTTGAAGGAACAGCGAAGCTGGACAAAACACCTGATCGAGATTGGAGGTCATTGATATCGTGTACGGACTGCCTCACCCCTTCGATCAACGGGTGTATTTCCCCGATCGTGCACACGCCCTCAATACCCGTGGCCGTAGCTGTGGCTTGCCCTGCAGGTCGCCGTCGACACGCCTCGCCCCTCCGCGACGCCACGGCCCGGCGCACACGGAGAGGACTGGCACGCCCCGCCCCACGCCGCCCCCCCCGCCCCGCGCCGCATGACAAATGCCAAACATGAATAGCGGAGCGCGCAGATGAACTGGGAATTAGGCGCACGCGCCGGCAGGCGGCGGCGGCGGTGGCGGCGGCGAAGTGGGCGAACAAATACAATTAAGCCCCGTACTGAGCGCAGCCTTGTTCCAAGTTGTAAAGTACATCTAATTCGGTCAACAACTGGGCGCCCCGGGGCCTAAGTTGCGAGGCGCCGGAACTTGGCGCCGGCGCAGCTGATTTACGGAGGCGCCCCCCCCCCAGCACCAGCACCCCCCCTCCCTCCCTTCCTCCCTCTCTCCCTTCCTCCCTCTCGCACACATAGGTGGCCACGCGAAAATGCTCACACTGGACTCAACTAACATAGATGGCGAATTCTCAAAATACGATCAGTGTATTTTTTTATTCGATCTATTTATTTACGAATAGGGAATGGGATTTATTGTAATAAAAAAGCAAAATACATTCATACGTATGTATTTGCTTTTGAAACATATTTAAGAAAAAGTAGAAAAATTGTAAAATAAAAATTCAGCACGTCGCCGATCAGGCCCTAAAACGGATTCGGAGCGGCTGAAAGAAAATTCTATCACTACAGACGTAATTGTACCCTGGTCCTTACCGCACAGAGTTTTATTCGGAATATTCTGGGTAGTATAAATACGTGGGTAGTATAAATAATGTTGTTTACGCGGAGCCGGTGCTCAAGAGAATATTATTATCAACATTAGTACAGCCAGTGATGGATCACGGAGGGATGGAGGAGAAAACATACCTCCCAAATCGCGATAAAACAGATGTATGTAACAACTATTTGTTATTTTTCGATCGAGTTACACATGGTCTATACCAAACATGAGCAAGCACGTTGTTGAAATTGCTTCTGCTTCACAATCATTTGCTCATCCTTGACTCCGAGTACTTGGTTTCTTAGAAGCAGAGGGGTGTAATCCTCACAATTCACAGCCTCATTCGATGGTCATTGAATCCCACATTGCTTTGTAAGAAAGATGAATCCTGGAATATATATTGAAATCTCGTATATGAAATGTATTTCGACGTATAAAAGAATTAAAATGAAATTAAATATGTAGCAATACGTAAAATGTGTAAGAAAAGGTTCTAATTAAATTTAAAATTTCTTGCAAACTCTAAAAATTGTTGTTGAATACAGGTAACTAGTTAATGTAAGATCATGTAATTACATGAAAGTCCGTTCTCTAATTATGAACTATGGATGATGTTTATATAGCAGTGATCGATATTGAACAGATTGATAGCACTTCTCACAAGTTCCAGTTTCAACAAATACGACCTTCATTTAACATTTTCAATAAATACGAATATAATTTCCAGTGTATTTTATACAGTTCTACTGCGTTGACTGCATAGTACTTTGCCTTTTATAATTAGCTGAGAAAACATTCGCTGATGTACCTTCCGTATGTATGTATCTCGAAACAAAATCGTAAATGGACTATTAATATCACAAAAAAATAATTTCTCATGTAATAAAAAAATAAGAATCTTTGAAGAAATCTCTTTAAAGAATATTTCTAAAGGAGCACTGTATTTCTCTTAGATTTATCCCTATACAGTATTTGAGTAAACTCCTAGTGTGCGTGGGTGGAGAAAATACTGTTCCGTGCCTCACGGTTATACCACTTCCCGTGCACTAATCGAGACACATGAAGTGTCATTGAACGCGTTTCGTTCCCCTGTTGGGGAACTGATCATTTGTTTTCCGATTCGGTCATAAGATTCCAAGAGATTGTCAAAAACGTGTTTTTTCGTGTTTTGGATCTACGATCCCAACGCCACCTAAATAGATATATGCAGGTGGCGTTGATTAAACCCCATAATTCCGTGGTTATTTTCAGTCCGCGACACCATAATTTTCTTCCATGAGGATGGCAACACTGATTTTTGACAAACGAAAAAAAAATAAATGAAGATCGCCCGGTGTGGTAAATTCTGAAGTATTTTAGTTGTAGTTAAGTGTGAAGTGTTTCATATGTATTTTGTAAAAAGAATTTGCAACTTGCCTTGGAACATTAAATTTGAAGAACGTGAAGTGAATACAAGGGAAACAAAAACTGTAACTACAAACTAATTCATTTCTTAAGCATGCAAAAATTCTATTTTCAGTTTATATTCATATGTATCATTCATTTATATTCATATTAGAAAACAAAACGTAAAAAATATAGCTGTACTGTTGCATCTTGCATATACCTGTAAGTATTTGTAGCGACTACAATTTTGAAATTATAGTACTATCAGTTCACATCCCGTTTGGAGTTAAAACACAAGGTCATTGAGTAATGGGAATTTTTGAACGGGAGTATAACATTAACAGCTAGTACAATTCATTGATAAGTCCAATGCCAGATAGTCTAAGAATATATTTGAACAAAACTACTCACGAAAGAAATGAAGTATGAAAGAAATTTTCACCACAATATAGTTTTAAAACAGTTTACAGCGTCGGCGCCGCCACATTCAACTAGTATGAAATATTTTGAAATTAAATGGTACTTGATATTTACACATATACGATTTGTAAAATATACGTGGGTCCATATAAAGATCTCGAATGTTTTTCTTCTTATATATTTATTATTTCATTTTGAATGGAATCATACCAAGCTCCTCGAGCTTTTTAGACATAAATTAATTTAGGCCTTCGTTTATTTGGATATTGTAAACAATAATGTTGGAAATGTTCGATGCAAAGAAACAATCTCCAATCAATAAACAGTGAAGGCAAGCACTAGTTTCCATGCAAAAGGAAACTAGCGCTTCCTTGCCTAAAACGCCCTTGCACTACCTGTCTAGTCCTTATCGACTCAGCCTTGTGTGAATAATAGTATGGATTTTATATATCTGTTAATTATAGACAATCAATTCAAAAAAAATATTAAAGAACGGTGCCATTTAGTTTTAAAAAAAATATTTTGAATTGACTGTCTATAATTAACAGATGTTGTATTCCATAGCATTTGGCAGACGGTCACAAATATAACCTATCAAATGTGAACAAGCTCCGCAAACGGAGAAAGTGCGCCCACAGGTAGGTGTTGGACGCGCACGGGAGCCCTTGCTTCCCCTTGGGCCCCGAGGACGCCCTTCCGCATTCCGCCCCCCCCGCCGCGCGCCTATTAGCGAGGGGCGCGTGCGAATCCCGGAGGCGCCCCCGCCCCTGCAGCCCCAGCGCGTGGGCGCGGCGATAATCCACGGAGGCGGCGGCGGCGGCGGGGCGCTGCGCTCCCACGGCAAAGTAGCTTATCGCGCGGCGGCGGCGGCGGCGGAGGATTCGGCGGCCGGAAGTGGCGCGGCTGGCGGGCGCCCCCGGAGGAAGGGTACGTGACACCACAACACGGGGGTTAGAAGAACCGACGGTTTTCTCTTAGTGATAGTGGTTGGGTTTTTCCCCCCTAGGGTTTTATCCAGCCGACAGCCAGTGGCGGATGCAGGGGAGACCATGGGGGCCCTGCTGCCCCCAAAAACACCTACAGTTTTCGTTCGTTACCTTCCTTTAGTTCACAAAATTGATTTAAATACTTATGTTAGAATTATGTAATTGTTTAAACAATAATATTGTATGGTACCATGTACACGCTGCAAAAACAGTATATAATATAATAACAAATATGTTTATTATTCAACAAAATTTGATGCTCCCCCCTCCAAAATGATCGGCTGGATCTGCCCCTGACGACTGCCGGTTACCCTTTAAAGCCGATGGGACGCATTTTCGACATTTTACACTAGACATCAACACACTTGCGGGCTCCTCTGATCTGGGGACAGCAAAACGCGAGACCCTTCGCGACAACACACACACACGAGACACAAGGGACAAATAAACATTCCCTATGCGGGAGACGAATCGCGGGACACTTCGGATTGACGCGCTGAGCCGGTGCATGCTCTTTGCCACCTCGGCCATCCAGGTCGGTTTACTGATAGTTCCGGAGGAAAAAAGCTCTGGAGGAGGGGCAACGTGTTGAATGTTGATTCGGTCATTGAAGATCTAAATGGTTGATTGACAAGGAAATCTGACATAAGTCTGGCAACGGTATAGCGAAGAAAGTGTTAGGTAAAAAATATTTGCAGGAACGTGTTAACGCTGAGAGAGATAACAGTAAGACACACAGTGGCTTCCGTGGTCTCATGGTGGATTTGGTGGCCTAGTGATCCGCGCATCGGACTGTTATACCCAAATTCCCGGGTTCAAACACGATCTGAGGGCCTCTGAGCAAAGCCTCTGAGCCAAATTAAAATCGTTTGTCTCGTCGCCCGAATTATACCTCCATTCTCTGCTAGACGATGAAAGGAGCGCAGCGCAATTTGAGTGATTAGGCGGAACTGCAGGCCTGATGGAGTGAGCCTCGCCACGGAAAATGAAGTAGAATTGAATTGAGAGTGTGATATCGAAAAGAAGAAATATAATAAATAAATATTAATGTACATATATTTTATATATTTATACATGTGTGGCAAATACGATGAAAAGAAATATTTAGAGAAGCAGAAGGGATGTTCTGATCAGTCATGAACTACACGTGCGAGACACGCGCTTCTAGTCGTACATGGAAAATTACGAGTTGCAGTGGCGTAGCTAGGGAGAAACAGAGGGGGCGGTCTTCCCCGGGTGGCACCATGTAGAAATGTTTATAGTTCGAATTATATAATTTGAATGATTTATTTAAAAATTATAGATTTTGATGAAACCGTAGATAACTTTGCCGCCCTTAAATATCGAAAAGTGTTTTTATAAATAGTTTTAGTTATTAATTTTAGATTATTTATTTAATTATTCTGAACTACACGTAATTTTAATATATTATCAATGAATGTTATGTGCCATCATACTTGTATTTTTTTTAAATGTATAAAGTAATAGATATTTTTAAACTTAATTTATGGGGGAGGGTGATACCATTAGTTTTGCCCCGGGTGACACCTACTGAGCCTACACCACAGACGAGTTGCCTGGAAGTCAAGGGATTTTAGTCGAAGACAGAGCAAAAGGCGAAATGGCCTCTGCGTCCGACCGAGGTGAAGGCACGGCGACGGCACTAAAGGCACACGAGAGTGGCGGTCCATCCGAACGAAGAGGAATCTTGGTAAAAGCGACTTTCGGCAGGCCGAGCAGCGCACGCACGGCGCGTACCCAACGCGGAAGGCCGCCCGTAAGAAACGCGAGTGGGAGGCCGGGGGGAGGGGGTTGCTTGATACCGTGCCTGCGGAGGGGGTGGGGTGGGTCGAATCGCCGAGGGCGGCGCGGGGCGGCGCCAGGGAGAGAGCAGGCAGGCGAGCAGGGCGCGAGCGCGCGCGAGGCAAACAGGCAATATTTCTCCCCGGGCCGCTGGCGGGGGCGGCGCAGCGCGGAGGGGCGCGGAGGGGCGGGGCGGCGCACGGAAGCGGCTTTCAAATAGAGATTACCCGGCCCGCATCCGCCGGCGCGGAACCGGCGCCGCGCCGCGCCGCGCCTCGCCCGCCGCCGCCGCCGCTGCGGGGGAGGGCCGAGGGCGCAGGGCGGAGGGTTGCGCGCAGAGGGGGCGCCGAAGGGCCCGCCCGTCACGACGGGGGCTGCAGCGCACGAACGGCGACGAGATAGACTCGTACCAAACATGGACTATTCCGACGCAGCTCGCCAACACAAACAGTTTAAGAGGAGTCTTCAATGACATTCGTCGAGTTCATTTACAATACAACAACTATTTCTAAGCATTTTAGGACTGCTACTTTTTAAATTAACAATAGTGGTTCATGTTGAGTCACTTATTATGAGAAAATAATCTGTGCTTGTTGATGAAAGAGATGCCCAGGCTGACAACAGCATAAGACTCGTACGAAACATGGACTATTGCGACGCAGCTCGCTAAGACAAACAGTTTAATAGTAGCCTTCAATAACATTCGCGGAGTTAATTTATAATACAACAATACGTTGTTTCAATTTTTTTCTGAACTGCTACTTTTTAAATTCACAATAGTAGTTCATGTTGAGTAACGTATTATGAGAAAATAATCTGTTCTCGTTGATGAACGAGATGTTGAAGCTGGCAATAACATTAGACTCGTACGAAACATGGACTACTCCGACGCAGCTCCGAGGGACAAACAATTTATAAGAACGTTCTTCTTTAATGACGCTCGCAAAGTTAATTCATAATACAACTACGTGTTATTTCAAATTATTTTTGGACAGCTACGTTTTAAATTGTTAGTAGTAGTTCATGTTGAGTAACACATTTATGAGAAAATAAACTGTTCTCGTTGATGGAAGAGATACCCAGGCTGACAATAACATAAGTCGCACGACCTCAGAGTAATGATTATATTCATGACACGCAACGAAAAAATTTACTGAGAAGAATTTTGACGCTGACTGATCAGAAGGAAAGGGCACTAAATTAATAGGTTGAATGTTCTATTGCCAAGTACATACATTAATTCGACAAACGCTAAAAATGTTATACATACTACAAATCAATTTACAAATTCACTTCATTCTAAAAATGTATACGATACCAAGAAGTGCAGAAAGAGCGAGAGTAATAGATATTTTCTGCTGGAATGTTCCAGCTGCATTTGGTTTTTGAAACACAGGATAGTCTAAAATAATTTTACTTCATTAAGGAGAAGCCAAAGCATCTAAAATAGTAAAGTTATGTAAAAATGTAAAATGTAAAATTATTACTTACAAATTTCATTGATATTACTTGACTCCTACAAATGCGATTTAGATTCAAGTACTTTCTATCCAATTCAAATTGACCTTCCGCTTAATGTCTAACTGATAAAATGGTGATAACCCGTTCTTTGAACCAATTCAAAGTAAACTTTTTTCCAAGATAATATAAAATATTTCTTTTCAAAATGCTACAAAAACATTTTATTCAGTCGCAATATAACAAATTTGCTTTTCTTAAAAAGTGCAGAATATTACTTCATAGAAATTTAATAAATGATAAATAATGTCCCTATTGGTCCAATTTTCAGCATCTCTTCGATCTTTTTTCTTTTTTATGATTATGAAAGCTTAATGATTAAGAAAACTATGTTGATGATGATAAGATTATACAAAACAATACAGTACATCTTGTTTATAACACAAAATCTTAATTTCATATTCATAATATTTACATTCAAAATAAAAGTAAATAATTTAACTTTGCATGTAATTTCCTTCGTTTAATATATATAAAAATACATTTTCATAAATATCTATATTTACCTTTAATTTCTGAGCTACTGTAAGGAAACAGTCATACGTCATCAAACTTATTTGAGGCCCCCCGTTTTTCTCGTTCCATGATTAAACCCTTCTGATGCGTTTCTTATCGCGAACCGATCCGAGAAGAAATAAAACATTTGTCTTGTCACGTCCCGCAACGCGCGTTTTGAATCCTAAATATCCCAGTGGCGCGCACAAAGCAGAAGGCCCGCTTTACAGCTCCCGAGGGCCCAGTTGACGGAAGGCCGGACGCCCAGCACACGTCCTCCGCCGCAAGCACAGGGCCGCTCTTTCAATCAGACCTCAAACACAGGCCAAGGCCCTCAATTTATATTCCATCCAGATATCTCGAGCCGGACACTTCATCAAAAGGCGGGCCTGGCCGGCGCGGCGCGGCGCGGCTGTGGGCAGGCTATCCCCGCGCGCCGTAATGTTTTTAATTAAGACTCAAGGTGGGATGAATACGAAACGCACTGATGAGAACCATAAATAACACGGGCCGCCGCTACCCGCGTCAGCCGGGAGTCCTGGCGTTTCGTTAGCGTCCACCAGATACTTTCAATTACAACACTCGTCAAAGAAAATTTTTAGACTCACAAATTTCGCCACGGGTACGCAGCGTGCTCTTAAAGGAATTTTTCTGTACGAATTACTCGGCCCTCAGCTTGATGCATGCCGCGTTCTCACGAGACGCCGGTAATGTATGTGGAAGTCGTTAAGCCAAAACAGAGCGAAATCGTGTTAATCTATCAATTTCTTCGGTTTCCTGCTTGGTAAAAACCCCAAGGTAAATATTTTATCTTCTTCGTCTCGAAATATAGCGCAATCTTGCGAACGTCTTATACAATGAATTTTGCATGCGTCGAAAAATAAACAGTGCGGCCACATTTAGCGTCCACGAAATGAAATTATGAAACGGTACGCGAGGGTAACTTTCACACTGATCTAGAATTCCTCTCTCAATGCAATTAACGCATTTTTTGCTATTTGCGCAGCAGGGGAGGTTAGAGAACGGTTAATAGAAGCGTCGCGCCCGCCCGCCTCCCGTATTGTAATTCCGGGCGTATTTCGGTAGATTAGGAGGGAGGCGTGTTTGGCTGTGGGAGGAAGAGCGGTGCGGTGGGAAACAGTTAAAGGAGGAAAGGGTGAAGGAAAGAGAGGGGGGAAATGGGAGTTGAATTTATGGCGCAATTAGCACCCCGAGCTGTAATTTATACATGTAATAAACCCGTATGGGCCGGGGAGCGAGAGCGGACGGCGGCGGCGGAGGGGCGGGGCGGGGCGTGGCGGGCGCTTGGGGGGGGCGGGGAGCAGGGCAGGCAGGGGCGGAGGAGCGGGGCTTCCGCGGGGTTCGCGTTCTGCTATGAATGCAATACGCTTTCTCGGCCGGCGAATGCCGCGCCCGCCCGCCTGCCCGCGCCACCTCTAGGCCTAACCGGCGCGGCGCGGCGCGCGGCGGCGACGGCTGCGCCCGCGGCGTGGCGTCGGCGGCGTCGGCGTCGGCGGCGAGGGCGGCGGCGGAGGCCGTGGCGGCGACGGCCAGGCCCCGCGCCAGCTCCCGGGCCCCGGCCGGGCCGCATATAAGCAAACTGCACATGTATTCGGCACCGGGCTTCCCTGATTGGCTAGCGGGCGAGGAGCGCGAAACCGCGCGAAATTCGTATCTCTTTCTACGGAGAGAGCCACAGCGAGTGAGTGCATGACGCACGTGGACTCGGCTACTACTACTCGGAAATTTTAATGGATAATGAAGAAGAAACTGTCATAAGAACTGCAATATGTTCGATTGAAGACATTTGGGTTGAGAAATGTGCGAAGATCGCCCAAACGAAATGGAATGTCAGATCATAAAAATCTTCAGGAAAATGATTTATTTGTTCGTAAGTTGATAGAAATACATCTTATGTTCTAATTTTATTATAAAGACAGCAAAATTTGTCCTTTCACTTTCAGAAAAGTGTGCCATCATAGTTCATACAGAAAAGTACCGTAGTAGGGGCGAAAAATAGAAGACTTTATAAAAATTCTGGCTGTCAAGCAACATTGTCTGCAAACGTAACACTGCAGACACAAGAAGAAAAGATGCCTTTATTAAGATACGTAGGGTTTTCAATTTGTATATTTATATTTATTTTAAATTTGTTTACGGAGGTCTTGATACAGCTTCAAAACAAAACTTTGCCACACATAGTGTTAGTGAGCACGTGAACATTAATTTCGAGTTATAATAGTTGTTCTAAAACTGATGTCCGCGATTCTCCAAGAAACTATAAAAGGATCAATTCATTAAAAATTCGGGCTATTTGTGACGGTCATTATTTTCATCGTCCCCTAGAGGAATTCAAATTAGTTTTTCTGAAACTTGGTTTGGTAGTTTATGCTAGATTTCTTATTTCATGGCGCGTGAGGGCCTGTCTTCACGATGAAACATATCACGGCATTTCTCGTCTTTCTCGGTCGTGCCTCTAGATGTCGCACGATCGCGACCATGTCGAGTAGTGCTTGTGATCATGCGACATCTGGCGGCACGACCGAGAAAGATGCGAAATGCCCTCAGATATTCCATCGTGAAGACAGGCCCTTTCTCTCCAAGAAATAAAAACCCAAGTATAGGTCCACTGTATTCTCGGAATCAAACCGCGTGTGCGAACAGGTTTAAGCCCACTGTATTCCAAGAAACGTCTCCCACGTTGTGACGCGCAATCAGGCGTTTCAGATTGCAAACATCCGTCGTATCAGCTAACTCTTGGAGCTAATCAAAGAATGAAACAGTCAGTTCGACAGACCATTTATATATCCCCAATCACCATTAACATTTTAATAATACGTCTTATATGGATTCTTACGGTATAATCAAAAACTTGAGAATGCTGTTAAATTATTGTAATTACACTAATTTTAATGTTAAAAATTAAACACAAGCGTAATAACCAATTAAAATAATTAATTTTTATTTTCAGATAGGATTGTGTGGAGTTATAACTATTAAGAAAATTCATAACCACAATGTAAGAACTGCTGAAACAGCGGTCCCTGCCAGCTGATAAGGCTACAAGGGGAGCATTCCTTCAATATTTGAAAACGGGTATGAATATTACAGAATCATGCAAAGATCACCAGATCCTTCTTGAATACATTGAAGATATTTGTGGAGACGATTATGCCAGTGGTTGTACAAATTCAACAGAAAGAACTGTGCTACTGACATACCTAGGGCCTAGGTCAGGCCAAAGGGAAATCTCGTAGTTAGTTACTGTATATCATATTTACATTATTGCCTCATTATTACATTATTTTTCGCTGTTTTTTATTTTTGGTTCAGTTCACTATATAATGTAATTAATTCATTTAAATATTATGAAATACATGATTAATCGATGACAGCTGCCTGTTTTTATGCACATGTGCAGATTTTAAAGATTTCAGGCACTAAAACCATTATAAAAATGTTCTTAATAAATGTGTTCAAATTCATTTAGATGCTATCGAAAAATTAAAAAAATGAGTTGTTGGCAAAAACCATTGAGAAATTTGAGTACCTACAACCCTTTCTATTACAACCTATTTTTTCTCCTGAAATAAATCACATTACCTTCAATAAGATAATAATATACTATAATAATATACAAATGTTTAAAAAATGTGAAGTGCAGTAGATATTTTAATAAAATTTTCATTTTGCAACCTAAGTTAATTTTAATTTAATTCTGTTCAAAATTGGAAATAATACTGAGAAAACTTTCGGTTTCAGCCTCCTTTGATTTTACATTCCCTTCCCTGTAACTGAACATTTTTTAATGGCACATTACAAATGTTGATACGTGAGCTGAATAAAATCCTTGAGTTTTACAAATATGTTTATTATTTTAAAAAAATCTATGATGCCTCTCCCCCATAAAATTAACCGGCTGGATCCGCCCCTGGTATAAATAGTAATAAAATGAAAAGCATTTGTGCAGTTAAACAAGTGACAAAACAGCGCTTAAAACGAACCTACAACGCTTGTAATAAGAGAACGTAAACGAATTTCGCGGGGTTCCGTGCTCCGCGCCCGCTAGCCAATAAGGGAAGCCCGGTGCCGAATACATGTGCAGTTTGCTTATATGCGGCCGGGCCCCGCGCCGCGCTTTAAGCCCTCCCTGCCACTGGCTTCTTTTTTATGTTCAATTCTCTACGCCAAATACGTGACTTGGATTTCCTCTTATTCTGTTAGTTCTCTCTCCTAATTCTTTGAATACATTAACCATAATAATTTACATAATTATCGTATCTAACCACCAGCATATCTAAAAAAAAGTCGTCATACATTTTTAACAAATATTGCAATGTGAAAGAAAAATTATTAAAATGAAAAATATTTCAGTTTATGATTTTTCTGATTTTTACATAATTTCAAAGAAAAATATTTTTAGAAAAATTTAAATTCTAATTTATACAACCTACATCTTATAACTAAAATATTTCTCTGGAAGCCGCAGGATCTCATATTATTTCTCAGCCGCAGGATCTCATATAAAATTTAACTTAGAAAATGTAAAACCCACTTCCAAATGTAAAAAAGTAAGCATGTAGTCTTTGGGTTCGATTATGACATTGTAATTAGAAAATATACCTTAGTGAAGACAATCCCGAATTTAAAGTCTTAATGTATATTTGAAATTAAAATTTTAAATAGTATTTTTTTTATATTGAGAAATCGTTTTGGTGTTTTAAAATCTATTTTTTATTCATCCCCTCCCTGTTCTTCCCTGTGCTCAGTCCGTATTGTGCTGGTCTTAAATTTGATTTGTCCTGAAATAAATCAGGATTTTGTAATTATTCCCTAAGCGACAAGTGATTTGAATATCTTATTTTGTGTTATTATTGAGCATCGGGGTATAATATAATCGTAATTGAGATATATCTTTTTTTTATTTAATTTATTTTAGATCTCTGTGCAAATGAACGGTCATAAGCGATCAAAACATCTTTTACAATTTTACATTATAATAAAAGTTACATATCTGATTACATAACAACATTTCATGACATTGTCTTTTAATAATTTAAAACATTCAACAATAAATATATTTTTTAATATTACAAGTAAGTTAATTTGTTAACAAGGAAGGAAATTGAGGAATACATTTCAGGATCTATTACAGTTCATTCCAATGAATTATAGATTAATTTCATATCACAGTGCATTAAAACTGAAACAATTTGAAACAATTATATCACAAAGTTTATTTTTTAGAAGCAATAGATTTTTACGTGTTGCGTAAAATCGTTTACATGTGAATCACTATAGCATTCAAAGTAATTAATTTGAGACGTATGACATTTTACCCAACGTTAATGAATGATGTGTAGTCGTTATTAGTTTTGTAATGTTAATATGTTAATTTTAAAGTAATTGTCTCGGTAGCTTAGTTGTCAGAGAAGCTGGGAGAAAACCAGAAGGCCCGGGTTCGAATACCGGTCGGAGCGATCAGTTCTTAGAACAAATTTAACTGTTAATGTTAATATTCACAATTTTTTCATTAATTGATAATATATTTGTACAATACTCAATTGTTTTCTTTTACTGGTATATTTAAAAGATTCGTCAGAAATAGTTTTCCTTTCACTTCGTGACGTGATGTAATAGTAAAATTTAAAATAGGTATTTTTCACAAATTACAGTCAACTCAATTTTCAATTGTCAGACAAATGTCAGCTTACTTACGTGAGCAAAATAATTGAGGAATCATATTTGGCTCTTATTGGACAAAATTATTTGGGATTATCTCTAATAATTGTAGGCAATTTGATTATTTCTATACTGCGAAGGCAATTTCCCGAAAACTAGGAGAAATACTAATTAAATGAAACAAATAACATATAAGAAAAATATTTTAAAAAATTGGCGAGTGATTGTAATCGAAACAGGAGTAGGAAACTTTAATGGAAATACTGCGTACATTGAAATCAAAATAATATGGCTTCAAATTTAGCAATCAATAACACAATATAGTTAAAATGTACATGTCTCTGCAAAAATTGCAAGTTTAATAAGATTCAAATCATTAGTAAGCAAGTTAATAAATTTTAAAGCCACACTGTGGCAGTGCATAGCATTTTTGATAGGTATTATTTTAACATCTGATTCAATATCCCCATCTCGATCAGGTTTTACGTCCAGTTTCCCTGATACTTTGAGCAAATGCTGAGATGGTCCCTTGTTTTGCTTCTGGACGTAAATGTAACTTCATTATTTGTGCACGTCTTCTGAATTTCAGTGGGAAATATAGTTATTCAAATTATCGTTTTCCATATTGTCGCGGCAAAAAGTATTATTCTTTCATGAAGAACATGATGAGAGTTAAGGGCACAAATTCACAGCTAATTTACCTTTGAAAATAGATTTTATTATATAGGAGCGAATATTTTTGGTAAAAAAACTTGAAAAAACCGCTCTTTTTCTGTATTCAAAATTCGACTAGAATATAGTTTAGGATAGAAATCACAGAATTATGAAAACGTGCACAAATTTCACTTCTCCCCATAACTCGTCACACACAGTTTTAAACTGTTTTTGACGTAAATAAATAAATATAAATTGACTCGATTTGTTTTGAATAGGTGCGTGTGCATCTGTAACACAGTACTAATATGCGTTCATTTTTTTATTAAAAACTTAAACATTTGTCTAAAAAGTATTTGAAGCGTAAGTATTGTTAAGCATGTCAGTAGCTTTAGTGATAGGAAACAGAATTTTTCAGTGTTTTTACAGCAATTTCTACTGATTTTTCTTTTGTTGGTTTGATATGTATTAGTTGAAACTGATTCAGGTATAATATGAGGCTTTTTAAATTTAATGATTCATTCTACTCTTCAATATTGGCTTTCAGCATTTTCACAAGTCTAGTGGGAATATTTCACACTCTGTAAAACATTGTTTTAAAAATGTAAATAGATTCTCGCTGGAAATTCCAGACTCTCAATTGTTCATTACATCATGTAGATCCGTTACTGCGCATGGTTAAACAAATAATTTTTTTTGTTGATCGGAGAAACCGCGAAAAACTACCGATCAGTGCAGCCAGGCGCTAGGATTCTCCTCCAGACAGCGGCTAAATTTAAGATGTCTTTCTATTATCAAAAAATATTGCCTGCGTCGGTACTCGAAGCCCAGGGCTTCTCGGAATCCGAGGCCCTGCAGTGACACCAGTAATGCCTTCAGCCACCTCAGCAAGTGAGATCCTTGCAATAATCCTGCTTTGATTACTTTGGAATTTGAGTGATCATTGTTGATTATTACTGCAAAGGTTCTATTGGATTGGTTTGTTTCAATTTTTCAAGTGTCAAATTTGTTTCAAGTGTCAATTTTTTTTTTCGCAGTTGCATACCAGTGTCTACTGCCATATTCGGTCACATGCGTGTAATATGTCAAGTGATAATAGTACTGGACCATGTTTTTTTCAGAAACGCTATACCGAGATGTTCAGTAATTTTGAGGAGATGGTGTGTGTAAATGTGCTTTAAAAAAACAAATTGCTGTCTTGGAATTGATTTTGCTATTTCTATACGTTTTTGAGTCGTTGGAGTATTATGTTTTTGAAAATTTTGGACAGGATTGGCAGCGGTTTTTGGGGGAAGATAGCTGTCTGTATTTGTTGGTTTTTGTTGCGTTTCGTAATGGGAAGAATAAGAATGATGGCATGCCCGATTGTATGTATAGAATGTTATGTATACGATTACTGAGCCTCGGAAGTGTTTTAGTATTGAATTATTATTATGATTATGATTATGATTATTATTATTATTATTATTATTATTATTATTATTATTATTATTAATGTCATTATGACCTGGCACTCATCGGGACAAAGCTAATTATTTTAGCTCTTTTTAAGGTTGGTGAAATATGATTTACGACGTGGGACATACTGTTTGAGATGTTTATTGATTCAATAGTAGTATTATTTTCCGGAAGTAATCAACTATTTCCTCTGCCTTATCAGATGGGGTAAATAAATAATTTACCTTTAGATGAGTTAGTTGTGATTGTTGGAATAGATAGTTGGATTTGTTTATTTTCTTTTTCTTTACCTCTAGATGAATTGATAGTTGGGAGTTTTTTGTGAAGATCCAGACTGGTTGATTTCAAGAGAGGACTGACTCATATTTCATAACTGAAGATTTTTTTTAAAACTATATTCGTTAATTTGTTCAGTTCTGTCTTAATTTGTGGATTTTTGGTTTGATCTATGAGTTAAATGTCAAAAAAACATGAAAGAAGATTAAAAAAGGTCTCATTTTGTAGATTGCGGCATATCTCGAGCTCCTTTCAGAAGCCAATGGCTAGGCTTTAAGGGTCAAAGACTCGTTTGCGAGTTAACCGCGTAGGTAATTTGTGCTACAACGGAACGAGTGTTGCAGATTGCGTTGCACCTGTCGATATCCTACAAACAATATATTCAATATTCTACATTTTTCGTCTTAAATCTGTTTGATGCATCCCTGAAGCCAGTTTCCTAACCATTAGTAGCACCGAAACAAAATTTGTGTCGATTTTTTTCATGGATAGAGTGTTCTGTTCATAATTGCAAGATTGATGTAAACCTTCTAGTAGGAAATCAGTACAAATATTTTGATGGAAAAATTAACTTTGTAGCCAATGTATCTGGAAGGAGTACAGTGTCACAAAAAATTATCTAGCAAACCGGGATCTGCGCGCCACTGAGCAAGAGACCAGGAAGACTTAGTGCTGAGTGAGAGTCAACGCCCCAACTCATAAACAACTACCTTGTGTTGGAGACCGTCGAATGCAAACCAAATAGAAAATTCTTCAGTTCAATTAACAGCTACTTCTTCGCTAACATTTGTTCAAAGAAAAGTGTGCATGACATATCATGTTTCAATTATATTTATGGTATTAAAAGTGTATTGCGATGCGGTGTAATCATATATCAAATATAGAATTTTTGAAACTAAAATGTTTCTTTAAGAGCTCCATCAATATTTGAGTATCTATTATTATTATTATTATTATTATTATTATTATTATTATTATTATTATTATTATTATTAATATTGATTTTTATTGCATCTTTCAAACAGTGAAATATTATCTGGTTGTTTGCCTGGACATTGTTAATTGCATAACGCCCTTACTGTGATCACTCATTCGTTAAATCGAATTATTTCCGTTATTCCGTTAGAATACTACTCACAATTACATCCCACTTTACTAAAATACATTAATAATGCTCCCAATAAATAAATACTACAATATATTCATATTGACTATGAGAAGAAATAATTCACAAAATAATAAAAATAGAAGAAATTCACGAAAGCAATTAATACGTTTACAGAAAATGTGTTAAATTTTTGTTGATTTTAATAATTTATGAGTGAATTTTTAAAAAAATTGTTTAAAATAGTAGCATCTTTGAACTGCTATTTTAATGAAAGTAATGACCCAAACTCATTCCCGTGATCATTAAAGCAATTGCAACTTTTATTAAGTCATTATTGACTATTTCTACCACAACAGATAATGCTGCAGCAAAACAGTGCAACAATATTGCTTTAAAAAATGTTCTTGAAATGTTTAATGAGAGAGAGAGAGAGTGTCACTTTTCATCCGACAGCATGACAGGATTATTTTACAAGACATGTTAATGCTTGGAAATCTCTCATAATGTATGTTAGTTTTATATTAGCATTCACAATCTTAAAGTGGGTCTCAAGAAAATAATCCTTGACATTAAATGTTGCGTAGGAATGTGAAATAATCAATTAAAACACGACAGTTTAGTTGATTCAAGCCCAGAAAAGCGGCGCAGAAGGCAGGAGTGGAGTGAATGATTGACTGATTGATTGATGTTTCCGGGTGCGTGAACTACTTTCGTCATGAGTCCCGTAAGTGTAGTGCGTGTTTTTCTCGGGAGGAGGCGATGATCTTTTCCCCGCTGGATGGTGACATCTGGTGCTGGCCTACCGTCGGCTAACGGGGTTTTCCCCTCAACCAAGTGTCTCCCACCAGCGTGGCACCGCCCCAGCCGAGACAAGCTGTAAGCTCCCGACCGGTCTCACGGCATGTGTGGTAGTATAGTGCATGTTAGTGTAAGTGTGTGTGAGTATGTGTGTAAGTGTAGAGGATAGGACAAGGACGAGGTAGGAAAGATTGCGCGCGGTCCGTGACCCGTTTGTTAGGGTACTGCTCCGGCATTCGCCTGGTGTTGATCGGAGAAACCACGGAAAACTACAGATCAGAGCAGCCGTCCGCTAGAATTCTCCTCCCGACAGCGACTGAATTCGACCTAGCTGACAAGCCAGTGCCGAAAATCTTGCCGCCGTCGGGAGTTGAACCTAGGACCTCCCGGTCAGAGGGACTGCAGGTTGATGCACTGAGCCATCTCTCCCGGTCGGGGTGAATGAATTCACCGCCTCAATGAGGAGCGTGACCAAGGAAGGCGCGAGCGCTGTTTTGCACGCGGAGTGTTTGCTCGGCCGCGTCGCCAGGTTTACTCTAAATCTATGACACGGCGCCGAGGTTGCGCTATCTGCGGCGGGCGGGAGAGGGGGCGGGCGCCCTGATTATTTGTCCTCTGCATCAGGGGCCGCTTCACAAATTCTCGCGCCATTGTGCGGCGCGCTCAAACAATGGTGTCACGTCTAACGTGGGATTTTGTCACATTAACCTCCAACCCCGGTTTATGGCGCGCCGGCAATCGAATGCGCATCGTCGCGGCGGCGCAGGCGAGGGCGAGGACGAGGACGAGGGCGAGGGCGAGGGCGAGGACGAGGTGCGACGCGCGTAAATTCCTCCCCTTCCCCCCTGCCGCAGCGTGCAGAGTGGCGGCAGAGGGGCAGGCGGGGGGAAGACGCGACCCAGTCGATGGGAGTTGTAACTGTGGGGGCGCCACTTCTCTTTCCATGGTAGGAGGAAGATATATAGATAGATAGATAGATAGATAGATAGACAGATACACAGATAGATATAGTTTATTTAGCCTTCTCGGCTATTTTTTACATAAAAGACATATTTACATACATTGCTTACACATCTGTAAGTATACTCTATTAACTTTATACAAAAAGAATTATCTACTTTTATGTGTTTTATAATTTTTCTTTTAAATTCTTTAATTTGTTCACAATTTTTTATTTCTAACGGTAATTTATTATATCATTCAATTCCTTTGTCAAATTGTCTATTTTTTCCCTGTTCAATTTTACTAAAATTAATTACTAAATGTTGTGCTTTTCTTGTTTCCCTTGTTGCTTTATCTTTCACTCTTTGGATTTTGCTTACTAAATCTCCTGTTACAGGGTTTTTAATTAATTGAAAAATAAAAATTAGTGTCTTGTATGCCGATTCGAAGCCGAGGATGGTACGCTGTTACGTTACATGTGGGTGATCTATGTTATGGACAGAACATTAGAAGGAAAGAGAGAAGGTTGGGAAATAACAGAGAGAATTTAATAGAAAATACGATTGAGATATGTAATAAAAAATGGCAGAGTAGTGGAGAATATAGGAAAAAGTAAGTGAATCGTGGTAGGAAAAGAAAATTGGGTATGGATCCAAAACAGTTTGCAATGTTGAGTAGTGTCGGTTATGGTTGGAAAGGATATGGGAAGGTTGGAAAGGATATGTCCCAGAGAAAGGAATTTGACAGCAATTCAAGTAAGAATAACGCCAAATGTAGGTAGAAGATTCACTTCTCCCCATAGCTCGTCACACGCAGTTTTTAACTGTTTTTTGACGTAAATAAATAAATAAATAAATAAAGATAAATTATATATGTAGTTAAAAAAGAATAAAGGAAATTAAGTAGGAAAAATGAGTTGGTTTGGAAATTAGGGAGACAGGACAACTCAAATGTTGAAAGAAATGACAAAATTTATTAAGAAAATTAATTACTGCATTAAAACACGACCATGCAGCTGAATACTAACGGTAAAGTAATTAGATAAAATTCTTACAATTTTGAGTGGCAAAACTACCAACTTCCATAACTTCGATTTTACAACGAAACGAGAGGAATTTAATTTCTTTACCCTCTTAACAAATATTCGGTCTTTACCAGATCTATTATGTATTAAATAAAAATTTAATTATTATAAAAAACATAAACACCCATAGAACATATGCCAACAATACTTTTTTTCACTGACTACAAATTTTGTCATTCTTTTAGTAAAGAGTATAATGTAATTCATAATGTCAAATCATTAATAAGAACAAAATAGCTACACATATTAATGAACAACAAAAACCGTATTAATAAATAACAACAATAATAATGTATGACTCTATACAATATTCTACGACCAACAATTCAAACTGATCGCACGATAGCGGCAAACTAACCGGATATTGTTATCCGGGATTTGGAGAAAAAATCGTGTCTATTTGTAGATGTTGCTGTGCCTTGTAATCAAAACGACGTAACCCAAACGGGGCAGAGTCGGCCCCATGGCTGAGATCGCTAAAGCAGTAGTGCCGTAATGATCTCGGACCGTGGGGTCGCGGGTTCGATTTCCGCCACGGACATGGTTGTATGTGTTCGTCCTTTGACCCTCTATCATCACCATATCGTTTCATCCTCATACCATAACGTTACATCCAATAGTGGTCGCTAGACCCAGTAGTTGATGCGACCTTCAATCACAAACAAAACTAGTGGTGCTTCAGAATGGCACAGACTTTCCCGTATTAGTTTTCTGTTTCCTTGGGTCTGAGCTAGATATTCGAAATTGCATACTCGTGCCAGCTGCTATCTATTTCCTGATTAAGTATATTTTTTTTTACATTTTTCTGGGTTTTGGGTTTCCTAATGGTAGAACGGAAATATTAATTTTTAGGATATTAAAGAACACTAAACTTCTTCCCAAATGACAATTTTCTTAGAAAAATGAAGTTTTCGGAACACTTCATTTGAAGTCATTTGAAGAACATTAATTTACAAATAGAATAGTGTTTACAATTTGCTGGAAATGTGCATATATATAAATATGCTGGAGCTGTGAGAGATCGTTCAAAAAAATTACATTGATGTAATTTTTGCAAAAACAAAATAATAACCCAAATTTAACTTTACGTCATATTAAAGAGTGCAATGAGTACTATCCGTTCGAAAAGTTTGAAGAAAAAATTTGGAACAATTTTTGAGAAAATTGTGTTTGAATGTTTCTGAAAATGCGAAATTTTGAGCTATATTTTACAGAAAACGGTTGAGTTCTCGAGAAAATTTACTAGACATTATTTAAAGCAAATGTACTCGTAAATACAATAATGTGAACAAATCGCCACTAATGTAAATATTACCACAAATGAACATTACTACAAATACTTTGAAACAGCGAAAGCAATAGCATGTTTAAACAAAACATTTTAACTACAAATAAAAAATTATAAATACAAATTATAGTTTTATCATTCATTGTCAAATTTTACGTAAACTTGCTAAATACTTACGAACTTCTTTGACTTTCGGCGCAAACAGCAAGCGAAGGATTTCAGTAATGAAATTATTCGAAAAATACACATGAAATAAACTCACAATATAAGTAATACACTACGATGACCCTAAATCCACAACACTAATATATATTTTGACTGATACACACACATATACTTATTTTTAATTCTAAATTCCAGTGATAAATCTTTATCGTGTTCATTTCTGAATCGAGAAATAAACACGCATTATTTAATAACAACTTTCTTGTCATGGTAACCAATTCAATTTCAAAATCACTGTCCCTCTTTGATCAAATACAACATGTGGAAAAAATCACATTTGCGGGAATCTTTACAACAATTCGAGAAAATGTTATAAAACAAAATATTTAGAAAACTTTTCAATTGACGCGATGGTTTACTTTTCGTTTCAGTGCAATGCTTACTTTTCATTTTGTGTGTGCTTAAACAACACCTACATTTTTCAGCATTATTTTGATTTTTGGGCCCCAAATATAGTGGCCGAAATCAAGCTTCTGGAATATGGGAGAGAACTCAACTTTTTGTCATTGTTGAGAATTTCGGCGAAAAAGTTTCAATAGTGTTTGAGAAAATTTTGTTCGAACATTTCAGAAAATTTGCCAATTTTGTTTCTTTATTATGGACCACTTACGGACATTTCAAAAACCATTGGAGATACTTTGAAGCTTATGTATGAAGAAACGCACTAAGCAAAAAAAAACACATCTATAATGTAAATTTTGACAACGTGAGAGACAAATCAAAAAATTTACATTTTTGTAATTTTTGAAAAAACCAAGACCAGTATGAAGTTTATGTTATCTGATAGAGTATATTTAGCATTATCTTCGCCAGAAGTTTAAAGAAAAAATTTGGAGCCGTTTTTGAGAAAATCAATTTTTTTAAATTGCACATATTGCCCGCAATATTGCACGAAAACTACTAAAATTTTGAAAAACATTTACATGACCTTTATGAAAGAACTCAATATGCAGAAGAAAAATCTCTATTTTCAATTTTGTAGTTGGAGAAAGACGCCGAAAAAAATTCAAACTTTCAAATTTTCGAAAATTCAGGCTTATCCGTGAAAATCGGACCTATCCCGTGTTAATAAGTGTATTTTACTCTATTCACACAATAAATTTAAAGAAAAAATTTGGAGCCGTTTTTGAGAAAATTTTGAAAATCCCCGGGGGGCTTCATATAAAGTACCCCCAAATTTTGATGAATGTTTTTCAAAATCTCAAAGCTTCGATTAAAATCAGATCGACCAGGGAATATTCATTTTGGAAGAAATCGTACGTATGAATTAGGCGCTTGCAGTGTTCACAGACGGACAGACAGGCACACAGACAGACGGACGGGCGGACGGACGGACGGACGGACAGACGGACGGACGGACAGACGGACGGACGGACAGACGGACGTTTTCCTTTCAATTGGGTTTTAGGTATCAAGGACCTAGAAAACAGGGTTACTGGCTACACCACGTGTTAGGGGATTTTTTCTTAATTTAGCAACTGGTTTTATCCACTTTTTCGTTTTCACGGCCCGGCAATTAATTTTTTTCAGCCGAAAATTGGCCATTTTCTCGCGCAGCATTACACAACTTTCCCTATACTACGTATATCACTCCGTGTATACGTACGTATACGGGAAAGTAAAAAGGAGGCAGAGAAACGTCTTAAATACAAGAGTTTGGAAATCGAGATCAGCCGAATGTGGGTAGTAAAAGCACACGTCGTCCCGATAGATATCGGAGCTGTGTGATTTGTTCCGCAAAATTTGTGTAAGAACTTGTCTAAACTCTCAGGTAATTCAAAAGACTGGGAAGTGCAAGAAATTGATTTAGTTGGAACAGCCCATATTTTGCGCAAAGTTTTGTAGACGCATCGATAGTCCCTACATCTGCTCTGTAGGTAGCTGGTTGCAAACTGGAGTAGATTTTACATTCAGCTGACTCATAACATCTTTTGTCGTGAAGTAGAGAAAAATAATAATAATAATAATAATAATAATAATAATAATAATAATAATAATAATAATAATAATAATAGAGAGCAGAGATAAGTCTTAAATACAAAAGTTTGGAAATCGAGATCAGCCGAATGTGGGGCGTAAAAGCACAGGTCGTACCGATAGTTATCGGAGCTCTGGGATGTTTCGCAAAATTTGAGTAAGAACTTGTCTAAACTCCCCGGTGATTCAAAAGACTGGGAAGTGCCAGAAATTGCTTTATTTGGAACAGCTCACATTTTGCACAAAGTATTGTAGAGGCACTGACAGTCACCGGATCTGCTCCTTGGGAAGCTGGTTGCAACCTGGAGTAGATTTATATTCAGCTGACAAATGACATGTTTAGTCGTGATATCGAGGAATTATAATAATAATAATAATAATAATAATAATAATAATAATAATAATAATAATAATAATAATGTTTAGTCTAGACTCAGACAATGGGCCCTGCACTTGCGCCTCACTAAAATACATATTAATACAATGAAGAAATATTAAAGAGGGCAAGCAGTGATGGGGAAGTAAAACAAGACACCTTTCCCGGAATGCATTGTAAGCGATTAAGGAAATGCAGGAAAAAGTGAATCAGAATGGCGGCTTAATGACAAACAGAGTAGAGAACTACAACATACATAGACATGAAAGGGAAGAGAGAATATTAAACATTAGTAAAGGAAAAAATAACCAAACCACTACTAAGGTTAATGATTCAAACTTTGCACTTTAGACGCTCCTAGAGAGCATGATGTTAAGTAGACACACAATTAAAACTCGAAAAATTGGTTTATAACATCTTCACTCTACAAATTTTTCCCATCTGCCGTAACATTTAGCGGGGTACATGGGCATCAAACGTTTACCTCTTATTCCAAATTGATTCTAGTAATAAGTATTTTAGCCATGGATAAAATATAAATTTATATACAAGTCCGTTTTTGAATGATAGTGAATTAAAGGTTGATAAAATGAAAAAGTAGATTACTTCATAAATATTGGTTCTATTCTTGCGACAAGTCAATTTGTGTTTTGAGTAACTGGCAAGATATGAAAGTTTAACCAAATCTTTTGTTTCGTTTATTATAAAATATATAAATGATAAAACTTAAATCAAAGTACTTTCAATTAAAGCAATTGAGGTATCATTTTTTTCGTAATTTCATCATTAATGAAACTTATTATTTATGTTGTTGCATGTTGTTGTTGTCGTTCAGTCGCTTATTATTGAATTAATTGAAAGGTGTGAAAATTCCGCCGAAAAGAGTGGAAGGCAACACTTCCTTCAATGGCATACATAACGTTCTGCAGAAAACCTCAGTCGGTGTTTGTTCCCGATGACGAATTTTACTTCCCTAAGACACATTGAGAACCCAAAACAAGTAAAATACGCCTTTTAACGTCCAAACTCTGAAGTGTTCCTCACATTATATAAGATCTCTTTTGTTCTTAGACAAACATTCTGATAGCGCAAAGCCTTTGTTCACAGACTTCCACGTGTGCGATTCGACACAGAATTCTGCAAAGATCATTCTCTTTAATTTTAAATTGATTTTAAGTTTCTGCATAACTCTGATATTGCGAGCTAGGAAGCGGTCCTACGGCACTCGAAACAATTTAATAGAGAGTTTTTGCACTTCATTGAAGCGGATAACGTTAACGGTTATAAATAGTGTAACGAGTCTTGAGTGAAGCTCAAAGAGTAGAGAGTTTTTGCACATCGACGCTTAAAGATAAGCGAACCCGGCTATTGCCACGTGACGCCCGGAACACCAAATGCGGTCTCTGTTGCTACAAACACTAACCGGCTCGGTTCGGTAATCGAGGCGTTAACGTGTACCCACGGTTGCTGGTTATACTTGTTTTAGGTTCTTAATGCTTAATGTGTCTAACAGAAGCAAAATTCGTCATTGCGAACAAAAGCCGACTGCGGTTTTCTGTAAAACATGCTGTTTGCCATTGAAGGAAATGTTGGCTTCCAGTCTACATGAGGATGAAAGCCAGTTAGGAGGAATATTGAAATTTTTGTGGTTTCGCAGGGAGGGAAATCCTTGAAAATAAGCAGCAATTCAACGTTCCATTTTATAGACTGAAATTCCAGGTCGATTTGTTTCTAAAATTCCTTGCAGAATTGCATTTTCTGCATCGTCCACATCAATATTCCCAAGTACACATGCTTCAATTAATTCTTCCATAACAGGAAGCAACACATCCAGAGAGTACAAAGAAGTGAACACATGGTCACATATGTCACACTTGGCAATCGCTTCTCGGTGTAATTAACGATTACGATGTAAAATCGAAGTATTAGGTCGAAATCACGCTATACAATATGAAAACTAGTGGTGCTACAGAATGGCACAGACTTTCCCGTATTAGTTTTCTATTTTCCTGGGTCTTCGCTAGCTATTCGGAATTGCCACATACTCTTTCTTGCCAGCTACCATCTATCATCGCCAAAAGTACATTTCTTTTGTCATTTTCTTAATTTTTCGGTTTCCTATTGGTAGAACAGAAACATTAATTTTAGAATATTAAAGAACACAAAAACCTAGCCGTAAATGGCAATTTTCTTTTAAAAATTATGTGCCGTTTAAGAGAAAATGGCGTTTTAGCACTACTAAAAATGCGAAATTTGAAGCTCATTTTCACATAAAATTTTTGAGTTTTCAAAATACTTAATTTGAAGTTATTTGAAGCACTTACACTCACAAATATAATCTTCTTTACAAATTGCGGATAATGTGCATATTAAAGATGTGAGAGATCTTTCAAAAAATTTACATTTATATAATTTTTGAAAAAAAGAAAAAAACTCAAAATAAACTTCACGCTATACTAATGAGTGTAATTAGCACTATCCGTTACAAAAGTTTCAAGAAAAAAATTGCAGCCATATACGAGAAATGACGTTTGAGCATTTCTGAAAATGCCGAAATTTGAGCTACTTTTCACAGACAACGGTAGTGTTTTCGAGAAACTTTACTTGACATTATTTAAAGCATATATACTCGTAAATATAATAATGTAAAAAAATCGCCGATAATGTAAATATTAACGACGTGAGAGACAAGTAAAAACAAATTACATTTTTGTAATTTTTGAAAAAACCAACCGATTGACCAGAATGGCTTTTATGTCATTGATAGAGTACATTTACCACTATCCCTACCAAAAGTTTAAAGAAAAAATTTGGAGCCGTTTTTGAGAAAATTTTGTTTTTGTATTTTTTTAAAATTGCACATATTGCACGCAATATTGCACGAAAACTACCAAAATTGTGAAAAACATTTACATGACCTTTATTAAAGAACTCAATATGCAGAACAAATTTTATTTGAAGAAAAAATCTCTATCTTCAATTTTGTAATTGGAGAAAGACGCCGAAAAAAATTCAAACTTTCACAATTTTCGAAAATTCAGAGCTGTACTTGAAAATCGGACCTATGTCATGTTAAAAAGTGTATTTTCCTCTATTCATACAAGAAATTTAAAGAAAACATTTGGAGCCGATTTTGAGAAAATGTTGAAAATCCCCGGGGGGCTTCATATAAAGTACGCCCAAATTGTAAAGAATCTTTTTCAAAATCACAAAGCTTCGACTAGAATCAAATCGACTGGGGAATATCAATTTTGAAGAAAATCGACCGAACGGTTTAGGCGCTAGCGTTGACCACAGACGGACAGACGGACGGAATGCCGTCAATCGATTTTTAAGTATAAAGAAGCAACAAATCATGGATTTTGACCACACCACGAGATAGGGGATTTTTTTTTCTTAATTTAGCAACTGTTTTTATCCACTTATTCGTTTTCACGGCCCGGCAATTAATTGTTTTTCCGCCGAAAATTGGCCATTTTTTCGCGCAGCATTACATAACTTTCCCTATACTACGTATATTACTCCGTGTATACGTACGTATACGGGAAAGTAAAAAATGATAAACGAAATCGGAAAGGCGTCAAAAGTACATGTAACTTAATACTTTTGCTACCAGATGTCAGCACCCTACAAGCGTAAGGGTTGTGCAATGATACTCCGTTTAAGAGCTACGCACAATTGTAACGTGCGTTTGAGGATGACGCGTGTTGCGTGAATGAACAATGCTATGATTTCTTCGTGGCATTATCCACAAAATTCAACATTTCTCGCCTTAAGCTTGCTTCCTACATTTCCATGGACTAATTCCCGATTCAACACAAGCAATTTACAGTGTTTTGCTACGGTAGCGTCTTGCAGAGTTCTTCCCTCAGAGTATTATCTTTATACTTTACTCGAGTAACAGTCCATGTGTCTGTGCGCGTTTGTCACTCACGGTCAGATCCCATCCCGTCTACAAATCGAGACAAATGTGCTGTCATACTCCGCGTCTCGATCTCGTAGTGGGGAACTGATGATTTGTTTTCAGATCCATCCAGATCATCCAAAGAATCTTCTCAAAAAACGTGTGTTTGTGGATTTTATTTAGGCAATTCGTGTTCTAACACTAAGCTACTTGCGGCACCTTCGGAGGTGATCTGGGCTTCGGAGGTGTCCGGGTGACGACGCGTCGAAGGCTGAGGTGCAGACGTTTCGACCAACATATCGCGGTCTTCTTCAGAGCACAACAATCCGGAAGAAAACAACCCAATGTTGGTCGAAACGTCGGTACCTCAGCCTTATTTAAAATTTTATTTATACCTGTTTAATTGTTACAAATTTTTCAAGGATTTGAATAAACATATAGTTCATAATGTTTTGGCAAGATGCCAGCGATTTACATAATAGGTACGACATTTTTATCTGTTGTTGAATAATTATGATTTTCAAATTCATTTTATGACTAAATAATATGTTGAAAATAAGATACATATTTTAAAAGATTTGGAATATGTGTTGGTGTATGTGTGTGTTACGGTTTGAATTTAAAGGGGATGGAAAATATCTTTCGGAAAACGTGATTTAATACGGGAAGAGTCATAATTTAAACCTAGTTCATAGTGTTGAGAAGCAGGAGCACAAAGTAAAGTTTTACAAAATTTATCAGTTTCAAGATTGATACAGCTCTTGATTTTGTCTATTTGAAGTTCACGGTGTGAAGTTCACGGTTTGTTAGAAATAAACCATTCAGCTTTTAGTAAATTTCGTAAAAAATTATTTTGTGTTTTATGTGTTTTATTTATATCATGTAGCAGCTTTGGGCTAGTACTAAATGGGGAATGAATATGTTAGGGATGGACAAATTATTGATTTATATAATAAAAAGCCGCAGTCAACGCGTAATTTCGAGTGATGATTTAATAAAGGATATAACTTAGAAATTCTGTGATAAGTCGAATTGGCTAGGTTTTGAATATGGTGTTTCTATGTCAATATTTTATCTATATATAAACCTAAATATTTAACAGGAAGGTTATTTTCAATCCAGCCTTCGACACGGCGTCACCCGGACAGCCCAGATCATGACTCCGTCCGCGGAAGTGTGCGACATCATTTGCCTAGGTGCTCAATAGCACATTTGATTCCTCTGAATGAGACAAATGGATTGGCATTGTTTTTAGCCAGATCCTTTTAGTACGTTCTGAAACAACACAGAAAACAGTTTTTTGCATGTTACAAAACTCACCTGCAATGGTGAATCCCTGAATTATTACAATTACTGTCTTTCCGGCCTAATATGAATTCTTAGGTCATGATTTATAAGACTGACAGGAATTCATTATGTAAGGAAACATTTTTTAAGTACTTCTGTCAATAAATAATATACGTTGAAAAATAATACAAATTCGAATAATTTCAAACGCTAAATGAAGATTTGGTTATTAGGAGGAGATCATTTCATAAGTCAGGTAACCCAATTATTGCAATAAAATCTGTGTTAATTGTAAGTTGAGTTCTTTAGTTTGTTTAATAATGATATGTATTATTTTATAGACTTTTGAACTACATCCTGAATTATTTTCTCTATTATTGTATCTACGGTATGAATGTAAGCAATTACGTGTTTGATATTTTGGAACGCGAGAATAACAGTATCAAGTACTATGACTCATTTGCACGGCCAAAGGTTTGAAGGTGCGTTCAACACCGATAAGAATATTTCTACTTGTCATTCAAGATAAACATTTTAATACTACAACTAGTGTGACAACAGTACATATTTTCTCGCAACTTTTCAATTTTAAAAATTCAGATGGTGAAAAACCTCTTATTATCCTCGCAACGAAAAGGATGCCTGTGTCATTTCTAAAACATTCTTTCCTTTATCCAAAAAAAAAAAAAAGAAAAAATGGAGCCATTTTAATTCTTTTGTACGAATTGCATAGACAACAAATTGCCTACATTTTACGCAAAATTACGCGAAAAGTACTCATATTTTCGAAAAACAGGGTATTTCTTTATTTAGAGATCTGGCTTTGAAGAACCAATTTCATTTAAAAACAAAATCACTATGTTATTTTGTTCTTGCAGGAAGAGATCGAAAAAAATTTGAACATTTGCATTTTTTGAAAATTTAGAAATTTCAACGAAAATGACACTCTCGGTTTTCCTTTAAGTGTTTTCCGCTATCCGAGAAAAAAGGATTATAAAAAGATTTGAAGTCATTTTTGAGCAAATTTTAAACATACAGTTAAGCAATTAAGATTTCTAAAATGCTGAGATAATGATGTAAAATACTCTCAAAAATCAAAATATCCGTTTGAAAATGCGCAAAGCCTTTAATCTGTTCATATCTATCGGAGAGCATCAATTTTGAAGAATATCGTCAATACAATGTAGGTCAGACGCATATTTTGTCATCAATTGATTTTTTGTATCAAGAACTCACAAAACATATATATTGACTACAGAACGTTTCGGAGAAATTAATTACATATTTAACATATATAAACAAGATTTATCAACGTTTTCGTTACTAGGGCCCCATAATACGTGTTCTATCGAAAAATCGATTATTTCTGCCTCAGCATTATAATTTTCTCTCTTTACTGCATAAATATGCAATAAGGAGAGAAAAACATTATGCCAAAGTATGCAAATATTCTGACATCCGACCTCAAGGTTGTTTCCATGAGTTGTTACTAGAATGGGATCAGCGTATGCAAGATATCACAGTGTTTGATCTATAATTAACAAAAAAACGATGATTTCTCTATCTCGCATAACATCTTTTTAATGTCACATTGTGCTTGAAAATTACAGAAATAAATCCCCCACAAACTTGCAAACGAGGGTATTTTATCACACGGGGGATGTGAAGAAAATTATGTCTCTCGCTCAGTTATCAATTCGCAAACCCAGAGATTTTTCCAGATGTCACGACTTCCGGTGACGTGTGTGCTGAAATGATGCGCTGCTGTCAACCGACGGAAATCTCCGAAAGCGCCTAATAGGAAGGCGTTGAACTTACAGTGGAACAGGTGCCACATGTCGTCAACTACGTGTGTTAGCACCTGCAGTTCACGCAGTCACTCGAAGGGAACCTACCGGTTTTGAAAGCATTTGCCATATCATCAGTATTCACTGTCAAGAGGGGCATGTCAAGGAAATAACGCATTTCGTGTCACAAATGTATACAGAACGGTTTAATTACGTATTTCTGCAGTGAAGATACTGGCAAGATCAAATTAATCTGCTCTGTAGAGGAAGCGGAAACACTGTGTTATTTTGGGATAATGTAATTAATAAATATAATATATAATCTAATATATAATGTATAAACCGAAAACAACATGGGTACAAGGAATATTGAAGACAATGAAGAACAAAAAATTAAACTCAGAAGATTGTAAAAAAATTAAATGGAAGAAAAGAATTAAAATAAGATAATAATAGAAAATATAAACTATGTATAATGGTTATAGGAAAAATGTATATTAATACATTGTAAACATATTGAATAAATAAATAAATAAACCCACAATCTTCAACAAACCATTATTTTCTAACACCCATGTAAGTTTGGTATAGTTCACCTCGTCTTCAGTGGCTCCAAGCGTTTTTATAATAAATATACCCATACTAAAATACATATTGAAACAAATCTGAAGTAAAATATTAATGAAATAGGTAAATAATAAAAGACGGAATAAAAACCTAACCCAGGAAATAAACAAAGCACCAAGAAGCCACATACATGATACGTATATACCCTTGTTTAGTGTAAAACGTTCATTGTTCAATAATAATTTATTAGTATTAAACAAGTTGGTATTTCATTAAAAGATCGGAGAATTACCCTGGTGTAAAAAATAGATCATGCAATTCTACTTTCTCAATCGGATTAAGTTTTGATTCATCAAACACTGAAATATAATGTTGAAATGAAGTTAACTAACAACCCGAAGTGTTATTTTCGTATTTTACTTCATCACATGAATAAATTTTCAACCCACGCCTCTACAGTTTGTGACAATTAAAAAACACACTTTTCTTCGAATGTAATGATGAGCTGGATCGGTTGACTGCACACGCTTAATAAGAAGCAATATAAAAAGTGAAGAACCGGAAAGTTAATACTAATGTCCCAGTGGTGAGCAAACTAATATTTTTTGGTGAAGAACTCAGGCAGATATTACCTGGACTATCGAAGTCCATATCCGGAATCGTGCACCCAAAATATCATTAAATGAAATGTCCTTAAAATTTCCATTTGATACGAACAGTAGCATGTAGGTCAAACTAATAGCATTTTCAAAGTGAAACCAGCAAATGAAACATTTGGCGGCAATTACATCTCTTAACATTGTGAAAAGATTTGACTTAGTTCTGTGACGTTGTCTGCAGAAAGCTATCTTAGAAGAATATTTTTATTCTTTTTATAATATTTATTATATATCTTTTCTTTGTTTTTCTTAACCATTTATGTCCTCTGTCCTCAAAATGGGCGAGTCAAAGTTCATTTGCTTAGCTGAAATATATTGTGAATATTATAATCCGCAACACACATGTATATGCTAAACGAACCATGTAAGCAGGTTTTCCTGAAACTCAAGAATTCCAGAATTGCGAGATCGCTGAAGCACTGTATGTCCGAGCGTACGTATTGATGACAGTTCTGACATGACATAATCTTTAAGTGATTAGGAAAGCTATGACCAGAATCAACGTTATATTTTTTTAAAATTTCTGTAGATATACCTATGACCAAAAAATTACTTTCCATACATTGGATAACACACATTCATTCAAAAAATTAATAAAATTGATATTAAGACTAGGAATGTTATATCTTTCAAACACAAATGAAGTCAATCAAATTAAATAATCAAAAATAACTACATGTAGAAAACGCCATCACCATTACAACGCTATCGATAGATACGTATGCAATATATCTGTTCGTTATGTTCGTTTTTTAAATTCCAAAAACATTAACAGTGTTTGGATCTTCCCTCCTAATACAATATGCAGTGGAGGTAAATCTATTTTTCAGGATTCACTAAATGGACATGTGACGGATCAGGGACACGAGACTCCTTCAATATTTATAAAACAGAAACAACAATCACGTAGATAATATTTCGGTTCCCTCGAAATCATAGGAATTGCGAATGGCATTTGTTGTGTACAATTTTTCTAACAAGACAACAGTCTTAACAAACAAAACATGTATCTGGGGCCCAGCTCTTTTCAAAAGCACCAACTTCACAGCCAAAATAATATTGATAACACTTTTTCGGAAGTGACGTTAAATTTTGCCTGTGAGTCTTTCAAGTCAGCTCACAACAAATACAGCAGAAATTATCTGCATGATTTACACACGGTCTTGCGATGATGAAAATACAAAACACTAAAACTCAGCTTTCACAATACATTTCTAAATGTAAAGGAAGAAAATAATCACTAGTGTTATTTGTGCTAACAAGCTCAAAGACAACTCAATACTGATATATCACAATGCCAGACTAACTGCCCTGAGCATTTCAAAACATGAATGAACCTGCACAGTATTGCCTGTTGGTGTTTCAGCATGATGTTACATACAATTTCCTTAAATACAGCTTCAATAAAATCGCTAATGTAAGGTAAAGGTTCATATAACTGGTCAAAGAGAACGGTAAAATCTTATTTTAAAAAGTAGCTGTCACAAAAAAACTGTGCCTGATGGGAAAATTCTGAATACATATTTGAATTCAGTATGAAAAAACGCACTAGATTCAATAATCAGATTTCTTGAGAATAAAACCTTGTCGACCAGTGTTTACCATCAACTTTACTTTCAGACCAATCATTACTTTCAGCAAAATATTTACTTATTTTACATATTCCTTTTGTTTGAATCGGTTCACTGTCTGGACCTCGAGTAGCATTCTCCCAAGTGGAGTTCTTTGAGATGCAACGTGAGTCCAACAGGGGAACTTCTTACGAATTCAATATTTTACTCATTCAACCCAAAAACGTAGTCAAATTTCCTAACGTCCGATTAAACTATTGCTGCTTATCCATGACTGTTTCAGGTCCACACCCCTGCAGTGAATCACACACATGTAAATTGTTTTTCTCGCTCTGCACAAATTGCCTATTCATCAAACGGTTGCTTCCAAAGAATTTCCAACTTCTTCTCTCCGTGCTCCGAGACAGTACCTTTCAGTGATCTCAACATTATAGCTGGATGCACAACTGCAATGCTTTGAAGTCCTGAAAATCGTGACGATCGTTTTCTGTTGGTCTGGCTGCGATGAACGTCTCCCTACAAACTTTCTTAACAGTTAAATGCGTCTTGTCCGTATTATTCGGTTGTAAAGAACGCATACAAACTGTAAACTACATGTGAATGCTACTTTAATTGCTATAAAAAAAGATGATATATTATTTGCTTGTCACTACTTCAATAATATTTTTTTAGGTTTCCGATGACTATTATTTGCTATAAGTCGATCTAACGAAATTATTAAACATACAATACTCAAACCAAGAACACTCCCTTGCAAAATGTTAAAAAAGTCTCCATGAAATGAAAGACTGAATTTTGTTTTAAGTATTGTAGATAAATTGCAATTTCAAAGTATTAAATATTGGTTACTTCTAACTTTTTATTAAGTTTTAGTGAAAATAAAAGAGAATAGATGTTCAAAATTGGAATGAGACGCTAATTCCTTTTGTTTGGTTCTGAGATAACCAGGACAGAAACGACGTACATCGTCATGTCGGACCGTCACGATTTCTGAGTACAGAGTGTTGCCTCCTGTCTTCACTAGAGCCCACTGGTACCTTCATTGCCGCTCTCACCGACCAACCCCCGTCCTCGCCTTACGTCGCGCTATACGACACCGCCTCCGGAAAGAGCAGCTGCCTTGCGCGGCGGCGGCGGCAGAAGGGTCCCCAGCTGACGGACGCGAGCCCCGCCCCGCCCCGCCCCGCCCCCTCCCGCTCTCTACTCCGTGCTCTCTCTCGCGTGCAGAAGGAAATACGGCGCGTAATTTTCCGCTCCAACTTCTCGACGTGGCAACGCGATTGTCTACTCCACAAATACTCTTAATACGTTCCAACACTTCCCCGAAAAGTCTCGCCCGCGCCGCCCGCCGCCGCCGCCGCCGCCCGCGCTGACGCGCACGCAACCCGCCTCCATTAGGCATTAAAGTCCGCCCCCACCGCCGCCGCCGCCCTGCGGGGCGCACCCGCGCTGTGCCTGGGCGTGACTCCTCGCCCGGCAAAGAGCAATACTCACCCAGCTCACTGCATTCACTCGTCCACTTGCGTGGTTCGGTTTTCCTTCTTCGGACTTCTTTTTCGTTCTGTTCCTCATAGACAAAAGGGGGCGTGCCTTCACTCCGATGGGTATACATCAACTGAATCGCTGGGCCTTTCTTTAAAATGAATTTCTCTTACTTATCCTCTTATAAAGCAATTCCTTGGTTTTCTACTTAATATTTCAATTACACATCTTGGGTTGCAATTAGATACTAAATTTACTTTGAAATCACATATTTTTAACCTATAAATAAACGTAATCCCATGATTTTAAAATTATATCAATTTCTGAATCAAAATTATCCCTTCTCTAGATTCTACAATGACTCTATCTAAATATACAATTTGCCCTTCGTTAACTTCTGCATGCCCCATTTAGGATATTTCAGGAAAATCTCATTCGTAAACTAGAGGTTACACAAAATAAATATTCAAAAAAGTATTAAAAGCACTTTCGTTCATTAGAAATGGTCAAAAAATTATACGAACTGAATATTCTTCCTTTACAATCTTGGATCCTTTGACTCTCAGATCATTTTGATGCTTTTTTCCTTCTTCTCCTGCATATACGTCTTTTCAACTTGGAAAAATAGTCCTTTCTTTTCAACGAATAAAATCACGTTACTCAAGGGATTTCTTACATCCTCTATTGTTATCTTCTCTCTGGGCATCTTTTTATTTGCTGAATAAATTTTCATATTTTGTTTTCTATTTTTAATGTTGTATAGCTTTAAGAAAATTAGGACTCTCAACAATTCAACTAAAATTCTGTGTCTACAGCATGTTTAGAGATTACATTTAAGTTTCTCCTTATATTCGGTTTCAAGTTATTGTAATTTTTCATATTCTTGAAAGACAAATTTTTGTATGACAAGAATTAATAAATCTATAAATAAATAAAAGGTAATGTGCATGTGTCTGTTGCATGTAGATGCAAAAAGGTCTCGAGCATGCAGTCGAATTGCAGAAAAAGTTGACTTAAATTGTTACGTTAGAAACTTTAAATTTGTGTCTCAGCGTCGAAATAACAAAATTACAGTAGTGCTAACTAACATAGCTTTTATTACGAGTTATGAAAATAAAGTCCTTTATTATGTCCGTGGAAATTCTAGAAAAGAGAATAAGTAAGGTAGAATGGAAATATGAAGAACCGAATTTGTTTACGTTCAATAATTGGTAAAGAAATGTCGAAAATGTCCACAGTTTTATCTGTGACACTATTTTTCTAAAATCACTAGTGTCTTAATAAAAATGAAACAATTAATCAAATAAAAATAAACTGTATCTATTTTCTAAGAATACCCGAGGTGCAAAAATGTAATATTAGCGAAAAATAAAAAAAAATAAACAAAAAAACATAGTATTAAATGGGAACTTCGTTAAAGTTGCTCGCAACGGTGTTTTGGTTTGGCTGGCGCGAAGTCAGTCACCCCAAGAAGTGAGGCCCCTCCGCGCGCCGATAACACGAAAGGTGTCGCCGCTGGTTAATGAAAGGGCGGGGCCCTGGGGCGCGCGGCCGCCAACGGACGGACGGACGGATGTGCGTTCCCGAGCGCCGTTTTACGGCTAACGGCCTTATTATGACGGCGGCGGGCGCGGGCGCGGGCGGGGAGGGGCGGGGAGGGGCGGGGCGGGGAAGGGAAGGGAAGGGAAAAGGCGGAGAGAGGGCCCGCAGTGGCCACCACCCATCCGGTGTCATAACAGCGGCCGCGCCACCCTCATTGGCAGGGGAGCCGCGGAGCGGGGCGCCAGATGGCTGGCTGACACGGAGCTGGGTGGATACCAACTGTTAAGATAATGACAGCAATTATGTCTGCCGCTTGTTTACTGTGCCCCAGGTTAATTTAGCCCCCCCCTCTCCCGCCCACAGCCGTGCGCGGCCTTCTGGCGGCCAGGCTCCGCCAATAAGACGCGAGCCCGGCGCGCACGCAGGTGGAATTACGAGCGCGTATTATAATACGCGCGTTGGATGCGCGCGGGTGACGCGGGAGCGGCGGCGGGGGAGGGGCGCGGGCGGGGGGCGGCGAGGAGGATGGCGGACGAACGAGAGGAGCGTGAACGACGGAGAAGAATTTGAGGAAATGGACTATTAATTGCTGCTAGCATGCACTGTGTAATGTAAAGTGACTATTTAGCTCACCATTGAATAGCGAAATGCCCTCAAATTTATTGTTCATCAATTCGTCTTACACTGAATGTTTTGTGTAGCATTACACACGCTATTAGTTCTTGTCCGTTTTATTACTGTTTTGGGACATTTCTTTCTTTCTTTCTTTCTTTTTTTTTTTCCAAAATAATAACACAGACACCAACGTAAACATCACGCTAAGATGACTTCCAGAGTGAGAAGTAGATGGACTCGAATGATAAATAGCTTGCGAATGAGGTGTTCAGACACAATATGAAGGAAAAGGAAGAGCGAAAATAATGGGATCTGGCTTTCACATTAATAATTATATCTTGTTGTGAAAGAGTTGTGACGAGTTATTGCATGTACAGAAAGTAAGATCGGTGAGAAAACATATGTTCTAACCTTCAGTTTTCACGTTCATTATCAAGACAATCTTAACCAGTGGACAAGGTTTGAAAGACTTGCTAGCAAGACTGGTTCACGACTGACGGGAAAAAAGCAGCAGTCCGTACTCAATTCAGTGACGTTTAGAAAACAAAATAGTTCACATGCAATGCATAAGATGCACAAACGAGTGGAACGATTTATAGGCATCAATTTTAAACAGATTGTGAATGCAAATAAATAGGAAAGAGGGTCACGAGATGGCTAAACAAGCGATGACGTCGCTAGACTTGATGCCATTTGCGCCGGCGAACCATGTGGCCTTCCCGTCTGAGAATGAATTACAAAGAATAATGGTACTTTTTACATTCTTTTTTTAAATAACAAGTTTGATTGCAGCTTATAATAATAATTAAATTACGGATTTTTGCCTATTTTTTCCCTTCAATGGAAAACGCAATATTTTGAGTTACTTACTCATTTTGATGCATTAGGAGCATTATTTGGGAATTTTATAGTGTCTATAAATGCCTATATCACTTATAAATGCATATTTTGTGTTTAAATGCCCAAATAGTGCCTATTATTGTATTTATTGACCAAAATGCAATTATTCTTAATCAAAAATTTTTTTAAAATGTACGTTTTCTTGTTTTTTTTATCCTGTAGATAATAGTGAAATCGAACAACTATCAATAAATCCATATTCCGTTTTACTGCCACCAAAGCTCAGATATTTGGAATCACGAAACACGTGCAAATCAATGGTAGTAGAATTATATTTTATTTGGAATTATAATTTTTTCTCTACAAGGGCTCCAAAACTATTTCTTATAATTTTCTCCTCGTATGTATCGTATGAAGGGCAGTATAAAAATTTATTCCAGTCCCATTCTTCTGTGAACGCTGTGTATTTTCGAAAATTGAAAAAAGTTAACATAGCAAAAGAACAATGTTGAATACACAGTTGATTTTGTCCTAAATGAAATCTGTTCTAAAAATTCAGATCTTAAAAAAAATTATGTATAATTTTTAACATATGAATTTTTTTGCGTAATTTCTGCTTGAAAGTAATGCAAGTTATAAAAAATATCAAAAACCACTACAATATTCTTCAATTTTTTCCCACGAATAGAAAAATCCGCAGCTTAATAATATTAGTAATTTTGAGTTTTTCTCCTATTTTTCAGAATGCCATTCCGATGATGTAAGTAATTACCAGTGTCTAATGTAGCAGTCCGCCCTCTTCCACTATTTTTGTTGATGATACTGAGACATTAGAGAGGGAGAAACAGATAAAAAAGAAAAGTAGAAGTTGAATAACGGAGGTACGAGATCCGAGTCATCAATAGATTAAGGACCCCAAAAGAAACGAATTTTGACGATAAAAACACTTAGAGAACTATAGTCTTGAGATCGAGGTAGACTAAAAACGAGCATGTGAATTAGAATAGAAACCATTTAAGGTGGTAGGAGGGGGAAGAAAGACAAAATGGATGTTGTTAGTCGAAGGGTGGCTTCAGAAAATACTTAGGGGCAGTTTCAGAAATGAAAGGAAACATTTTTTCAATTCAATTTATTAATGGTAATAACTATTTCATTTATAGATTACTTTTAATTTTTGTACACAGGATGAATCATTTTAGGATAGAAATACACCAGCACGTTTTTCTTTTATTTACGATAAATAAATCATATATCGATTAGTCAGGACCATTGATTTTTGTTCGTATTTTTTAGATTACATCGCAGCCTGTATTTCACGGAACTTTGCGACTCGAAGCATTATTATACACTCGGAGGTCATTTTGTCATCTGCTACAGCGAGCTCACGGCAAATCTGATGGTCAGCTGGAGAGATCGGGCGCAATCAGGGGGCGCGTGCGATACGCATCTCAATTCCGTTAATTTACAAATTTGCGCTTTTCATCGTTTGCAAAAAATATATTTTCTTCAGCAATATTAAAACTATTTTCTGCGCTTTGATTCACAACAAACACAATGGTCTGGAAATTAAAGACAAACTTATACGCAATCACGAAGAGATTATCAGAAAAATGACATTAGAAACTTTGTTCATCCAGTTGAGGGAACGAAAGTGAAGTATTTCAATCAGAAATGACAAATCTGTATAACCTGTATAATCTGTATATCATAAACAACTAAACTATATTTTTATTCATCTTTCTTCCAGTGTTAATTTTTGTATTTGAAATAAATGAATTGAAACTCACAATTAATCCGGTTTTTAAAATATTGAATTTTAAAAATATCTTAATTTAGTAGCTTTAAAATAAATTCATAAAAATGTGTTATTTTGAGACACGTTTATTTTGTGAATATTCATATTTTCACTAAGACAGAATGGCACCTTACTCGCCCGTCTAAGAGCTGCTCTTGCGTAATGATGGTATTTGATAACACTGATAAACAAGCTATAGATGTCTGGTAAGGTGTTCACTTTTCCAATGTAGTTTTTCATGTTGATTTCAAACGTGAAAACTGTTTTGCTCTGTCATGTGAGGTTTTTAAGATATCGTCAAAATTAATTTTCATGAAAAACCTTCATTAATTTTTATCCCCAACGCAACACTATTTTCGTCGTCTGTGAAAATATTTATCTTTGAGGCAATACTTCAAAGCATTTTCGATATAGCTTTACTAATCTTGTATTTGTTTCTTTTTTTATTTTCAATATTCTGTCACTCGTGCGTCCATTCGTAGCACGAGTACTCGCGTGGTGGACTACATCCAACACACTCATTGTTTAGTTTCCTTCGTCTTCTATTATTTACGTTTTTTCACAATAACAAGAGAAACGCATAAACACTTATTAACACAACATTTTAAATAATAACACATTACAAGTATAAATTGTGCATCTACGGTGATTTAAAAATCATCATCATTCTCATGGGAACGTCTGACAGGATACAACAAGTACTGCTCTTTTATTTGCAAGGAGGACAATAGAGATAAAAAGCACCACGATCTAAAGAAAAATTGGTATATCAAAACTAGAATGCTGTCAGGAAATAAAAATGTCCTTTGTGTGTCGTTGATTGACCTTGACAACGTACTCATGCCACCGCTTCAGATCAAGATGGGAATCATGAAACATTTCGTTAAGGCACTAGACAACAACTCGGATGCTTTGCAAAAGTACAGTACGGTACGGTACGGTGCGGTACTCGATACCTGTGCAACAAGATTCTAGGGTTATGTGAAAATGATAGATGTGTTCACAGGTCCACAAATAAGGAAGATAATTGTTGAAAGCCCCTTCCCAGATTTATTGAATGAAACTGAAAAAAGGGCATGGAGGGCATTGAAATCAGTTGCAGCGAATTTCCTTCAAAATTATAAATCTCATGTAAATGTCGTGAAGAAGTGCATCAATGCCTACAAACAGCTGGGTGTCAACATGTCCCTCAGTATTCATGTGCTTAACTTACATTTTGACTTCTTCCCCGAAAATCTAGATTTAGTCGGTGACATGGTTTTCACTAGGAAATCTCGGTGATGGAGTAACGTATCAGAGCCAATGGAGTGCAGCAATGTTAGTTGACTACTGCTGGGCACTTCACCGTGACATGCCAAATGCTAAGCACTAACGCAAATCTACAGCCAGGAAATTCAAACATGTAACAAAACAATGTAACAAAAATTCTAGTGAAATATAATTAGTTAAAGGAGTATAATAACAGAACGGTAGGTGATAGAGACAAATGGTTTGCTTATTTTGATTGATTGACTGATTGTTCGTGATTCCGGGCACGCCAACTACTGAAGTCATTAGTAGTATCCCATAAGTCCGATCATTAGTAGTCACTTATTCCCGTAAATATAGTGCGTGATTTTTCATCGGGAGGTGGCGGTGATTTTTTCCTCGCTGAATGGCCAGAACCGGCGCCGACCTACCGTCGACTAGCGAGGTTTTCCTCCAACCAGGTACCTCCCATCAGCGAAGCACCGCCCCAGTCGGGACAAGCTCTAAGCTCCCAATCGGTCTCCCGGCATGTGTGGTAGTGTAGTGCATGTTAGTGTAAGTGTGTGTGTAAGAGGAGAAGATAGGACAAGGAAGAAGAAGGAAATATCGCGTTTGTTAGAGTACTGCTACCGTTTGTTAGAGTACTGCTCCGGCGCTCACCTGGTGTTGAACGTAGAACTACCGATCAGAGCAGCTGGCCACTAGAATTTCCTCCAGACAGCGACTGAATTCGACCTAGCTGATAAGCTAGTGTCGAAACTCCTGCCACCGTTGGAATTCGAACCTAGGACCTCCCGGTCAGAGGGACTGCAGTTACATCAATTGATGCACTGAGCCATCTCTCCGGGAGCATATTTTTAAACCAACACCTTTCACTTATCACAAGTGTTAGATACCAAGATATCCGCATTTTTTTTAAAAATTTGTTTTTCAGTGTAATCAAAACACTGAAAAGCGATGTGGATCGCGTTTAAATGGTATACAAAAGTTTTCGATCCCAAACGCAAACATCACGCCTCCAGACATCCTCTTTCCTTTCGATGAGTATCATGCGAGATCCATTAATTCTCAGAGAAATGAGGTTTAGGCGCGTAATTGTTAGAAAGGATTACAGACGTATAGCAGCAAACATGGTTTAGTTGCTTGGTGTTTATTCATCTTTCATATGTTTCAATCAAAAATATTATTTACATAACTGGTACAGAAAGTGTCGTATGACACTTGTGGAGGTCGAGTCGAATCGAACATTTTAAAATGAGTACGCCAAATGCACTTTTGTACAAGTTGCGTACATTATTTTTAGTACGACTTCACGAAAACTTACAAGTACATAAATACTCTTTGGATCATTATCAATAAGAGACTCGGCAACCATATTGATTCCTTTTGCTCCGGTGTTTTGTTTACTTCGCAGTACTCATTTGTTTTATACGGCCATGGCTTCTTTACTGCATGCGTACGGCAAAGTCTATTTTGCCGTACGCGAACTTCAAAGTAACAGTTGCCAGTCAATAAACAGGGAACGGAAGTACACGTTTCCATGCGTGAGCGCTGAAAAGATAATTACCCGACTAGCTCTGCTGTGGAATGCGTGCAAACTCCAGGAACCTTGATTCCTGTGGCCGCGCTGTGACTGCCGTGTCCCTTGACGCAGCAGGACTCTCGGACTCTGTGGAGTGAAGTTGGGGGAGGGGAGAGGTGGCGGACAGGCAGACGCACGGGAGCGCGTGGCGTAAGAGGGCGGTGCCGCCACAGTGACAGCAGCCCCGCTTCTCCCACCGCCCCGCCCCACCCGCCCCTCCCCGCCCCCGCCCCGCCCCGCCCCGCCCCGCCCCGCCCGCGCCGCTCCGCGCCGCGCACTTGCCCACCCGTGATGAAGACTAATAGTTGGCTAATGAAGTTATAACTGCGCTGGCGTCATTCTCGTGATGGATGTTGCTTCCGTCTCGCGACTTCGGATACAAATTGGGCAAACAATGGAACGGTGCCTGAGAACAGTTTTACGATGCGCGTTAATTAGTGCTAAGGGAATGCTTCTTTGAACCACGAACGGAAGTCGCTGACCTTATTATTCTTGTAAGAATACGCGGGTTCCTACATGAAAGATGTACTCACATATATCATCGATTGTACTGCGTGTAGCCTGTAATTAAATAAGCGAATGAAGTATCTGAGCCTGCAGTGTAATTTAAAATATCAAATGAATACATTTCTTTATTTTAAAACAAGGAAATCTAAATATTTAAGGAATAATAATGTAAAATGACATCTTCCCGAATAGTTCGAAAAATTTTACGATAAAATGTAATCGAATGAGTTTATTCTCATTCTAGATACGCATTTTTGCAGCTAAAACCTGTTACCCGCCTACAACCTACGGGCACGTTTTCGAACCATGACGTTTACAGAGGCTCCTTCGACTCAGGCCAGCTGAAGGTACAAGGCGAGCAGCGGTACAATATCACGCGAAATACAATGACAAACATCCAGGGATTCAACCATGCACCCACTCTGACCAGGACGTAGAGTATGTACAATACATGCTCCAACATCCTCGGACGTCCAAGTCTTGAAACATAATAAAAAATAACTTTTTATAATCGTTATGTCAATTAGTTACCATTTAATTTCTTCCAGTTTCTTATTATTTTTATGCTCGTAAAGGATAATATTAATGCTCACGAAAGTGCATAATTCAAACATCCAGATCTCGATACCAGCGAATGAAAATGTTTTGGAATTGTTGACAAGTGTGAAAGAAAAATAACCTTCACACTTCGTTAGAATGATGAATTACATGAGAAATATTCCTCCATAAATTCCGTCATCAGTCACTTTGCAGGTATTCGTTTCTCGGGATAATCGCTGACTTAATTCCAATACTTCCTCCATTATGCATACGGAGCGTGCCCTAAATCACAGCGTCGTGACATCGAACACGGCGGATCACGGGCGGAGGCGTGTAGCGGGCAGGAAGCGGGGCGGAAGGGGGAGGCGCCGACATCTTCTTTACGACTCGCGAGGCCGTTGGCGCGGGCCCCGGGGGCCCGAACGTCTCAACGCCTTCGCTTCGCTCACCGGACGATACCGGCACTCACACAAATACTAGTTTGTACACTGCGATTTTTCCATTGCTGCCTCCAAGGCCCGTCTTCACGATGGAACATATCTCGACATTTCGCGTCTTTCTCGGTCGTACCGCTAGATGTCGGGTGATCCCCAGCACTGCTCGATACAGTCGCGATCATGTTTGGCTACATCAGTAACTATTACAATAATTCCACATCGACATTCATGTCTCTATTCCAGTGACTCCTAGTATTAATTGATTATTTGTTATAGTTTAATGATATTAATAAAAGAGGCGTGGACCATGTCTGTTTTATTAAAGTCATTAAACTATAACAAATAATAAGCTATACAACAGACGTGTATATTCATTACAATAGTATTCAATGGACTATTCCACTCATGGGTTTTAGTGTCAATCCGGCCAATAGCGTTTTGTAATAAGATGATCAAAAACCAATCACGGGCGACTAAAATCGAAAAGTTCACATGCGTACTTTTCGCTCTCCTCTTACCGCAGATGACGTTCAAATGTTTCGGATTGTTGATTAAAATGAATTTTCTTTCCATAACGAAAATGTCTGAATCAATGTAGTGTCTGAAACAACCCACCAAGAAATATGTTTCGTTATTTTTAACATTACGTTCATAGTATTTAATCGAATTATGACCTTCATTCGTGAAATATCCCAACCAAATTCGACCCGTGTTCTGAAACTTCTGAGATAAGTCCGCTCGTCGCGAACTTATCGGCACGTTGGAAACCGCCAGTGAAATTCCTTACGAGAAGAGAGAGAGAGAGAGAAGGTTGTGTCCGAGCGGCACTGGAGGTGTGGAAGAAAGGTCGGGTGGGGTGGGTCTGGCGCATGCCAGCCTTTACGAGCGCCTGAGAGAGAGCGAGAGGGGGGGGGGGGGCTGGCCGCCCCGAGCACCTCCGCGTTGCGCCAGATCGCATGACTGCGGCGCAAGAAGACCACACGCGCGCGCATAAAGTTGCGCCGCGTCACATAACTCGCGGCTTTATGGTGGCCGCGGCTGACAGGCGAGGGGCGGGGAGAGGGCGAGGCGGGGAGGGGTGGGGCGGGGAGGGGAGGGGAGGGGCGAGGCGGAACCGGCGAGCGGCCTCGCGGCGCTCAACCTGCGAGGCGAGCGCTCGCGAAATGACGTTATTTGCGCCAAAATTCCTCCGCACTTCAAATTTTCGTGGCAAATGATGTCACCGGCGCTGAGTTTGCTCTGAGCCGGCTTTGCGCTGTCTTTGCAATGTCCCTGGTTGGAAGGCCCTACTCTCTCAGTCTGAATCAGTGAAAAAACTACTGATTGACAGTGATTATTCACTGATTGTGTCAGTTACAACGCTGCCACTGAAAATCAGTGAATTGAACTGAACAAATCAGTGAAAATCGGGTCCATTTTTTGAATCAGTGAAACTTCACTGTTTGAGTCAGTGAAATCTGTGATAACTAATTGAATGTGACGACTGAGCGATCAGTGAGTGATGGTGGCGCGGCACTTTACCGCTGACGACCAGTGAAATACTAATTTCACTGATTCAGATTCAGTGAGAGACTGAGTCCTGATTGGGCCCCTTGAGATCCGCTGGTGCTATATCATCGGACTCTCGACTCTTAGCTATTCAGCTGTAGATCGAACTCGGACGCTGCCTGGAGGAGAATTCTCGTGGTATGCTGCTCTGATCGATAGTTTTCCGTGGCTTCACCGATCAATACCAGGCGAATGCAAGGTCAGAACCCTAACATTGATCGCACGCAATCTTTCTTTCATTTTGTTTTCGTGCTCTCGCCCCTATCGTATACACTATTACACATTCGTGTGGGGAGATCAGTCGGGCACGGCCTGTTCCTCGCTGGAAAGACACCGTAAGGCGGAATTCCCTTGCAAACCGACGAGTACATCGGCACTGGATCTCATCAGGCTGAGCGGGAGAACATCAGCACCACCCGGGATCAAACATTCACTGCACTTACGGGGCTAATGAGTGTAGCGGTCAACATGTGCAGAAGGATCAACCAATCAACGAATGGGGTGTCCGGGGAGGAAACGTCGAAACTTCGAAAATAAGGTCTTAAGACAATTCTACGTGGATATTCCGAATGTTTTTGCCGCAATGAGCACTCAAAAGTTGGTTTGAAAAAATGATTTCTAGGCAAAAATTTGCATTATGGAAACACTCCAGGAACATGTACATTGTTTGTTATTTACAAAAGAAATTAGTACATTTGCTCAGACAGAAAAAGTAAATGAGAAATAAAAAAGCAGTCGAATTGTGTAAATTCGGTGCTTTTTTATTTCTCGCTTAATTTTTCTTTCTAAACGAATATATTCATTTCTTTTGTAAACAATAAACAATTTATATGTTTTTGAAGTGTTTCTATACTTCTATAATGCAAAGTTTTGCCTATAAATAATTTTTTCAAACCAACTTTAGAGTGTTCATTGCTGCTAAACCATTCGAAATATCCAAGTAGTTTATTAGACAAAATATGCTTAGAATTGTCTTAAGAGCTTAATTTCGAAGTTTTGACGTTTCGACGTTTCCTTCCCGGACACCCTGTATTTTTAATGTTATTTTACAACGCATATTTAAAATATATGTTACCAAACAATCTCTTGCAGTGGAAGATTGCCTTCTTCCGCATTCCCGTCCTCTCCTCCCAAAGCTGTCTCTGCGTTGCTTTCTCTGCGCCGCCGCCATAACCGCAGCCCCCGCTCCCGCCATTGGCGCCTATACCGCCACCGCACCGCTTCGTATTTCTGTCAGCGGGATGGCCCATCCAACATTTCACGCAGGGCCCAGAGCAGAGCAAGGAAAAAGAACGCGCAGTTTCAGAAATCATCACGTATTTACTCTTTGTGTTTTATTTGATATCAAGGGAGCTCCGGACGAGGTTTTCAACGTCCGGAATTGTCGCCGCGGCTAGGAATTGTTTTAGGAGACACTTGTACGTTTACTGGAATGTTAAAGGTTTAATAGCCCTGGAAGAAATATTTAAATGGCCGTTAATATGACGCCGTGTGGAGGGTCCTACGCTATAATAAAACCGACTGAAATAACACGCTGAGGGGCAGATAAGCTTCAACTGAGCGAGAAGTAAAGGAAACCGACAAAAAAGAGATTATGCCCGCAACAAATCTCGAAAATACAATTCCGCGAGGGTAATGAAAATACAATTTTTAGAAGCAAATCCTCACAATACACTGAATTGTTTTACGGCTAATTTGTGACCTGGATGATAATCCAAGAAATGTATTCGCGCTTTGACACTGGCGAGAATGTCTGGGAAAAGACATTAACTGTACTTTGTGACACCGTCCGTTGATTTACAGAATGGAGTTGTTCTTTTCGTCATGTCGGTTTGAAATCAAAAATCTTGGGAGGATATTATACTACTTTCCTACAAGTTCTCAATAAATGTAAATTACGGTAATAAACATCTACAGAAAACTACATGATAAAAGGCTGAGGAGTATATGATTCGACCATTTTATAATTTGATCGAATAATCTTATGTAATACTGCACTGACGAACCCAAGGGCGGAGGTCTCAAAGAGCTATAGTCCCTCTCAGAAGTCAATGAATCTTATTCACAAATATAGTTTTTACTAATTTTCTGTAGTAACAAAATTCATTCAATATCTCAATTGATACGTTGTAAATAAATATAACATTAACGAATAAAAATAAACTTTAAATTCAGGCTAAAAGAAAGAAACCTCTGTAGGAAAACAACAAGTCGGTTGAGACTCTTCACCTACATCCTACATCTAAGCCTACACACTCCTAAAATCCTGGTTGTGCCACTGAATGCTCTAGTTTTACATACATACAGCTTGAAACAAATCATACGCCAACCCGTGGATAAGACACATGCTTTGGATAATATTTAAAATTCATATAGTTTTTTGTCTTTCAATGGAAATATTAATCATGGCTGATCACTGAATATCAACTTACTGATAACAAAAGTTATTCACCATTATTTCTCAATTTTTATTCTAAGAAGAAAAAACATTGTCTGGCCACTATGGTGCTAATTAGTTTTCAGCGCAGTCAATGTCTCCCGCAATGGATTAATATAAGAACTCGGAACAAATTTCTCCCGAACGCAATGGCGCTCTGAATAGCTCGGAGAGAAGAGCAGCCAGCGAGAATGAATGAAGGCACGCGGTCATGCGACGGTCGCCCGCTAATTGGACGCAAGGCTTCTATTGAGAGGCGACAACACGGGGCGGCCTCACAACAGGCGGTAAACGGGGTCCGGCCCATGCAGCTCCCACCACTACGACCCTCTCCCGCAACGCCGTGCTCATTCCACCATCCCGATTCCCTCTTCCTGCATTACCCCTCTCATTCATCTTCCAACGAGGGCCCTGATTCTCACCTCCTCCTTCATCGCCGCTTCCATCAACTCACCCAGATTTACTAGCACCAAAGCTGCCTCTTCATTCGCTGCCTTTCCTCGTCATTACTTCTCCAATATTACACCTCTAATACTACAGGGAACCTGCACTCCGACCACCTTTCCCATTAACTCCACCTCCAAAAATTCCCTGGCAGCGACGTCCTACACCGCCGCCCCCGCCCCGTCCCGGTATTGCAGCCCCCCCTACCCACGGCGGGCTAATAAAACGGGCGGCGGAGGCGATGCACGGGGGACGGCCATTCACTGAAAACCCCGAGGATTGTCGAAGGCGTTTAGGCAGCGAGCGCTGCCCTCCTCGCCAGTCGAAGAATGCCCCTCCGCGGCGGGGGTTTTTATTCGTGGTATTGTACCGCGGGACGCTTTCAAAATGCTCGTTAATTGGCTTTTTGTGGCGTTCGGGTGGCCCCCACACGTAGCGCTGGCCCGCAATCGATTCGCTAGGCTAATACCGCCCGCCTTAACTTTCATTAACGTGTTGAATGATCGATTTCACAGCGCCGGGCTCCGCCTGCGCGCTTTTTGCCGCCGCGGTCGCGCTCCGCCGCTAATAAGACGCGCCTTTATTTGGCGTGAATGCTCGTCTGATTGCCGGCGGACGCTCGCCTGCCCGCGCGCCCCCGCTCGCTCGCTGGGCTGAAGGCCGCGCCTGCCTCCACACCCACCTACGCCCTCCACCCCGCCCCAGACTCAACACTCACCTCCGACCTCCACCCCGCAACCACCTGCGCCCCCGACGATCTCTCTGACCCCTCCCGCGGCCCCGCCATTACAGGCGCCACCGCCCTCGTCCCCGCCACAACACCTATCTCCTCCCTCGCGCCCGCCACCACACCCACCTACGCCCTCACCTCCGCCCACTCCTCCGACTCAACATCCAACTCCGCCCTCGACCCTGCCCCCGACTCAACCCCCACCACCGCCACCATCTTCACCCCCGACCCCAACCCCTCCCTGACCCATTTCCCGCCCCCGCCACAACACCCATCTCTGGCCTTGCCCCCGCCCCCACACCCGCCTCTGCCTTGGCCCCTGTCCTCGCCTCAACACCCTCTCCCCCTCGCCCCCGACTCAACACCCACTTCCGCCCTCCCACCCCGCCCCCACCACCTTCGTCCCGACCCCAACCCTTCCCTGACTCCTTTCCCGTCGCCGCCACCACACACACCTCTGCCCTGGCTCCTGCCCTCGCCCCAACCACCACCTCCACCACTGCCGTGTCTCGAACCGGGTGGCCTTAGGTTTGAGTCCAGACGGTGAAAGGATTTTCCATGATAGTTACATAGCAGCGAATTCAGTCGGTGTCTGGAGAAGAATTCTAGCGGCCGGCTGCCCTGATCGGTAGGTAGATTTCCATGTTTTCTCCGATCATTACCAACAGTACCCTAACAAACGGGTCAAGGACTGCGCGCGATCTTTCCGTCCTCTTCCTTGTTCTTTCCTCGCCCTTTAGGGTTGTGTAAACACACACTAATATGCTGAATTCTACCACACACGCCAGGAGACCGATAGGGAGCTTAGAGTTTGTCCCGGCTGAGGCGGTGCCATGGTGTTGGGAGATACCTGGTTGGGGAAAGCCTCGAGGGCTGAGGGTAGGCCGGCGCCGGATCTCACCAACCAGAGAGGGAAGATCACCGCCACTTCACGCGATAAAAACCTGTGCACTTACAGGACTTTGCCTTAGCAGTTGACACGCCCGCAATCTCTAATCAATCAATCGAAAAACCCGCCACCGCCACCACCCCCACCCTCGCCACCACCACCGTCCCCGTCCCTCCCTGACCCCCCCCCTCCACGCTCCGCCGCGCCCCCGAGAACTGGCAAGATGCCGGCAGGCTGCTGGGATGCGAACCAACGGAATATACACAGCACGCAAAATAGGTCTTCACGCAAAACGAACGCAAGGTTTAACACCTTTGTTTTACACTGACCGTCAATCTTGGCCTATCACATCAGCGAAGCGGTTGAAACAATCAAGGATTTTGTCCTAGCAGTAATCTTAGAATTTTGTTGTTGAACATGATGTATCAGGAATTATTGTTCAGAACCTTGAACATTTGCGTAAAATGAGAAATAGGAAAAAATATAGAATAAAGATTTCAATTTTAAGGAAATTATCAAATAGAGTAGTCAACGCCAAACAAACCCTAAATTTTAAAGAATTGTATCACAAACTTTAATCGCAAACTAATCACAAACTTTCTACTATGAATGATAGAAAATGATGAAGGCAAAATACAGCTCCATCATTCACTGAGAAGCGAATACGATCACGATATACATGTATGCTCATAACACTTAACGCTTTCTCTTTACAAAACTTTAATGCTGACGTATGTCTAAGACGCATTATACTATTTAGATTTGCAACCAATACACCACACAAACCAATGCACTTGAAATACAACCACTGCGTAAGTGGTAAACTACCAAGACCATATAATATTGTCCTTAAAATATTCCACACCTGGGCCACTTTATTCTCTAACATTATTATTATTATTATTATTATTATTATTATTATTATTATTATTGGAAACTTGATTTTCAAGAGCCAACATCTTCATATTTTGATCCAGTCAAAATAAACATATTGTTTATCTAAAATTGTTGCAAAGACAAATATTTTTTGATATTTGCGTCTCAAATACGAGTATCCTGATCAAAATCAGACTTTCGCAATAAAGTAAGAACAGGACTCTCTTCCAATATGATTTCCGAGAAAAAAGGTTTTTCGGAAAATTTGGCTCGAAAGTTTTCTAAAATACTTCACTTTTAGTTCGGACGTACTCAAATGCGTAAAAAAAAACCATCATTAGAGATACTTTGAAGATTCTGTTAACAAACGTATTATACAATGAAGTTCTTCGACAATGTAAATATAATCGATGCGAGAGATACTTACAAAAATTAAATTTGAGAAAGAATATATACATCAAAATAGCGATTCCTTCATGATTGTTAGAGAGTATTTAGCACTATCCATAAAAAAATTTAAACTAGTGATAAACCCTATCGTTGTTTATACATTTAATTCCCTCCAACACTAGCAAAGCTTTTGTTTTGTTTGTTTTTTCTGTCTCCTTGACAAATCACATTGAGTCGGTTGTGCCGAGAACCACCATTCCGTTCCAGCGTGGCGAGTGGGCCACGTCTTTTGCATAGGACGTTTCCGTGGCGACCCCTGGCGCATGCAATCGCCCGTTCCCCTCCCCTCCGCCGAAGGAACGACAGCAGCAGCAGCGGCAAGGAGCGGCCACCGCGCCCGCGATGCGCATTCCGTGACTCGCGCGCGTATATCATGCATTCGCATCAATAATCGTAATGGGACGAGTCGCTGGGCGGACCGCGCGCTGCATAAATAAAAAGCTCAATTTGTCCGCAACTTGCACGCTATAAAGCGGTCGCGCGCTGATTGTTAAACAAACGTTGCGCTGTGCCAGCCAGCGGCCGCCGCGCCGGGCTGTCCGCGGAATTGGCGCCGCCGCCGCTGCCGTCCCCAAACAGACCGCATTCCGCCGTCGCCGTCACCGCTCCCGCCGAAACCGCCGCCGCTGCCGCCACCGCTGGAAAATGTGTATTGCAATTTAGCTGGTTTTCAGATTCATCGTAAATAAAGTCTTAACAGATTCATATTCACATGTTTAATGCTAATATGACGTCGTGGGAATACTACGGTAATCACAGACATGAGCTTTTGTTGTATACAAGCTTATTGTACAGTTATTTACACATACATAGTTCTCACTACTCTGGAAGACCTCCGTTCCCGTGATCGCAGAAGCGACCCTTAGCTCATTGAAGAATTGTGGCCCTCGCCACTACTCAACGAGTGCCCGTCCAAAGCGTAACACCCCGTGACCCAGTCACACGTGGAATAACTCTTCCACAACGGCGTTCCAACACATGAATTACTCTCATGAGCCCCACTCGTCTCCGCTCCGCCCTGGGCGCAAGTGTGGTGCATCCACACCTCGATTCGGCTCAAACTCGAATGCTTGATCGTTTCCTTCGCTGGCCTCTGTTGCGAAAGGTCACGTGACCGACCTCCCACGCAGGCGACCCACGGCCCACGTGTTATTACTGAGATTTTGACCGGCTGCTCATGGGGCCTGTCGCCATCTACAGGCCGAGTTCTGTCGTCACACATCATGTCTTGTGTGAACTGACAGCCGTTTTCCCAGACACGCCCCCGGCTCGCACCTTGCAGAGACCGAGGTCCGGTCGCCGCCCGGCACCAGATGACAACCTCTCCCCTGCACGAGTTGAGAGTCCGGCTGCCGCCAGCCCGACCCCAGATGACCAACCCCTCCCCCTGCACGACGGGGGGTCTGTCGGTCGAGCCCAGTGCTATGACGTTACATTAAGATATGGTGAATGTACAGAGGAACTACGTTTTCTTGACCGATTTTTTTGTCGGGAGTAGCTAGTTCAAGTAATTCATATGTAGTGTCTAGAAACAACATGCTCGTGTGGTGTAAACAGCTAGTTTTCGAAAATATGGTTATTTTGAATTGACAGTTCTTAAAAGGAGGATTTTCGAATTATGGTTTTTCGAAATTTATCTTTCGTTTCGCCGACCTGGATGGCGGAGGGGACTAAGAATGTGAACCAACTCCGCGCTTAGGTCCGAAGGGTCGCGGGTTCGAATCCCGCCTTGAGCGTAGTTGTTTGTCCCTTGTCTCTCATGTTGTCGCGGAGGGCCTCGCGTTCTGCTCACCCCAGATCAGGGGAGCCAGCTACTGTGTTGGTGTTTAGTGTATTGCCGAATATGCGTCCCATCAAGATATAAACGGTAAAGCTCTAGGGAGGGAATCTTCCTTTTCAAGTCACACGAGATTATTTGCATTTGCTTACGAATCAGATTCATCACTTTTCTGACTGATACTGGACCTAAAACTTAATTTTCTGTATTTTCGCATCATCATAAACGCATACTCCACGATTTAAAACAAAGATATCTTAATGATTTACAATAATAATTCATGCATCGCACGTTTATGGCAAAGTGATGGCATTCGTCAACGATACCTTCCCCAGAGAAAGTTACATTTACAACAACCTTCCTTTCCCTGGCTTATTGCAACTAACAAATGCGAAAGATCTCGTTCCAAAATGTCATTCTTCAATTATTACTGACATTTTCGTAATCCTGCCGTTAAAATTTAAACGAATGGATATTAATGTATGTATACATATCCAGAGCACAACAAAATGTTTAGTATCAAATAAATGGCCTTCAGAAATGCAATTAACTCCCTTGGTAAAAAAATGGAAAATGAAAAGATGTATTAAACTTCAACGTAATCGCAGGATGAACAAGGAAGAGAAAATACAACTATATTATTGACTATATTATATTATCGTTAATAATAAACATTCATAAACATTTAAAAATATGTTTATGAAACAGTGTGAAGAAAAACGAAGTTCATAAAATACTCAGGTTCATTTACACAGAGTAGAGTAAGGAATTAAATATCAAAAATATTTTAAAAAGTATATTTTTGAAAATAGTACTTCCAAGTATTTTTTTTCATGTACACGCAAGTGCTTCACAAGCTACCCTAACTCGATATTACCAATTAAGGCATAAGGTTGAGAATATTCGTGAAGTCTGTCGCTAGAGAGCATTGAAACTGTTCTGGAAACATTAACGTTGTTTCTCAGGGTCCTCATTATATTCGCAACGAGCACATTCAAAAAGAACTATATGTCCAATAAAACAAAAGATAGACAGACTCTCCACCCGATTCTACCCAAACCTACAATCCTGTCCTGCAACTCAAAAATTTACATTAGGCTCTACTTCATACCCGTATCCAAAAATTAAATGTCAGCATTCCAAAGACTTACTTTGATCTTCGTAAAAGAGAAGAAAAGAATGCAGTTAATAATAAATTAGAGTAAATTAGAAATAAATTAGAGTAGTTAGAGGACCCTTCCTGGACACTCCTCTGTAATTAGTTAACACTGAATTGTGAGTTAAAAAGTAGGAAAAAATTCGGTATGTTATCAACGTTGTATGGAAATATTATGTATGATTCAAAACCTTGAAAGGCCTAACAAGCCAACAAGGATTAATAATTATTTTTTTAAAGGGTCTTCAGAATGGCGCGGTCGTGCACACATCAGGAGCTTCAGCCGAGAAGAGTTTGTGTCGCTCAAATATCGTCGTTGCTTACTGGACACCTCGGTCCACGTTAATCTTCATGTGTGCGTCTCTACGGCACACACTTGCATCAGAGCAAAAAGGGACAATTTGACGGCCACGTTTCCTCGAGATATTTTCCGAACCCGTTTCCTCGTCGTTGAAGCTTCTTCCAAGTTTAGCATCTCGTTTACGTTTTCTGTCTTCGCTCCTATAACTCTTCCCCAGTATTTACTTTTTTTTATTTTCTACCTACGATATTCATCTTGTAGCATAAACGAACTTCGTTTCTTCTCCTGAGCCATCACACAACTTCATTACAGGTTTTTTTCAAACGGATTTTGGATTTTCTGGGGAAATTACTGCGATGTGACACATGATTCTCAGAAGACTTGAGCAGTTGTATTGTAATTTGCTCATACATTAATGTCTGAAACCTATTCCAACGATTACACTGTAAGTGACTCAAAGTTGCCTTTCGTCAGTTACTTACTAAAATCAGTTCGTTTTTGAAAATAATTAGTCTGTGCGAGAATGTTCCGTGTACGTTGGCGTAAAAAAAGCGCACCGCTTTACAAGAAGAACCCGATTTTCCAATACAGAGAATAAAAGCCTCTACATAAGCCTCTACATGTACTGTATTAGATACATAAAACATTGTAGTTTTAATTCAGTGCAAATATTGTCTCCGAAGGTAGGAATTTAATTATAAACAAAAATTGCAATGAACACTTCGACTAATATATACTGTATATCATGCTCAACCATTCTCAGAATCAAAAATAATGTCTTCACGAATAGTCGTATCATCATTTGACATTCCAGAAAATGAACGCCCGTCTGTAAGATGCACACTTTTCCTTATAAAAATGCATCTTTTACTTCAGCAAATAGGGTACTTTTTGGAACATGATGTATATTTAATTAATCCCAAATAGTGATTGCCTATTTGATATATTGTAGGACAATGCTCTCCTGAGTATAATTAAATACAATCGATCCACTGATTTATTTAAAGCAGAAACATTGTATTATAATCAAAATTCACTTCAAACCCCATATCTTTTAAAGAACGTCCCTCCCATCTACTTAATATTGATTTTAAAATCACACTTGCTTGACTCCCATGTCATAAAGAAATCGCAGGAAATGAAGAGGTAGAATCAGCCGCCAAAACAGCAATTACACTTTCACAAGTTGAAAAAGGTACAGGTGGTACATTAGGAGATTTAATGACTGTTTTCCAACTCTGTAAGGAAATTTCGGTTTCCAAATCTATAAGGAACTAAGTTTTTTCAAACTTACACCTAGTGAGAAGAAATATATTGGAAAATGCTCTACCAAAATAAAAATTAATAGAAGACAAGTCAAGTTAACCAGAACTCACATCAGCCAATTGAACTTCACAAAACATCAGACTTCTTTTCAAAACATCAGACCCCAACCCATCGCAATCAGACCCCAACCCTCTGCCCATCTGTACGCCTATACTCAACCCAAACGCTTAACCGTTCAAACGCTTTTCTCAAAAACGGATATTCCCCGACAGATCTAAACAACATCGAGACCCCTTGAAACGGATATTTTGATTTTGGGGGATATTTTACATGAAGCTCCACCGCCATTTTCATAATTTTCTCAAAAATGGCTCCACATATTTTAATTAAGAATGCCTCGGAGAGCGCAAAGAACTCTTTAAAAATGGTGAATGACTCATTTCCATTGAAATCTCTGAATTTTCGAAACTAGGAAAAGTTCAAGTTTTTTCGGCGTCTTTTCCTACAAAAACATTATTTAAGATGAAGATTTTTCCCTTACTGAAATCTGTTGTTCAAAGACAGATTTTGAAATAAACTTATATACAATTTTTCGAAAATATTGGTAATTATTGCATAATGTTGCAAGACTTATTGGTAATTTTTAAACAAGTATTTTCTCAAAACAGCTTCAAATTATCTAATTAATTTTTTCTCGTATGTAGCAAAAGTCAGCTAAAAAAGTAATGCTAGTCCCATTTTCAGCGAACTTTGCATGTTGGAATACTGAAAATGCTTTACATGGCAAAAGTACTATCATTATGGTAGAGATTTTTTGTGAACTAACATCTTTTCTAAAAAACTGTGTCTGTAAAAAACTTGTTCATTTTTTAAAACGACTTGTTTTCGCGTAATTTCTATTTAAAGTTAAAGTAATTTATATATTTTTTCAAAACCAGTTCCGAATTTACTCATTAAATTTTTCCCTCGGATAGAGTACACGCTTAATAATGTCTCAATTTGTTCAACTCTGAATTTTTGAAAACTGTGCAAGTTTGAAATTATACGAAAAAGCTGTTGGATACACTGAGGAGACACTGTTGGATACACTTTCGCAGTTTCATGAAGCAGCATAACATTGTGAAGTTGTTAGAAATAAAGAGAAAAAGTATGTGCTGTAGTAGTATCACTGGTTAATTTCTTGTGTCTTACTTCTACATAGTATACCATTTATTTATTTATTTATTTATTTACGTCAAAAAACAGTTAAAAACTGCGTATGACGAGCTATGGGGAGAAGTGAATTTTGTGCACGTTTTCATAATTCTGTGGTCTCTATCCTAAACCATATTTTAGTCGAATTTTGAATACAGAAAAGAGATGTTTTTTTCGAGTTTTGTTGACAAAATATTCGCTCCTATATAATAAAATATATTTTCAAAGGTAAATTAGCTATAAATTCCTGCCCTGAACCCTCATGTTCTTCATGAAAGAATATTACTTTTTGCCGCGATAATATGAAAAACGATAATTTGAATAACTATATTTCCCACTGAAATTCAGAAGACGTGCACAAATAGTGAAGTTAAATTTATGTCCAGAAGCAAAACAAGGGACCATCTCAGCATTTGCTCAAGGATCAGGGAAACTGGACGAAAAACCTGATCGAGATGGGGGCCATCAACCCAGAAACTGTGGTACAATACTTGTTACAGGTTCTTTAGAATTATACAGTCCAAATGATAAATAATTACATTAACTATCATTGTTAAAATTAATTCTACTTTCCTTTTTGATGCTCGGTATAGTCTCGAATTGTATAGAAACAGTTATGCAGCAGAAAAGATTTTACTTGGGACTTAAACTTTTCTATTGAATTTAATCGTTTAATGTCTTCTGGCAAAGTGTTGTAGAGTAATGTACATGAATTGTATGTGAATTTTTTGTAGTGAGCTGTTGATACTGCCACTTGGTGAATATGATTATTACGTCGTGTGTTATACTTATAGACATCGGCGTTTGCTGAAAATATATTCCCGCCCTTAAGTAAGTCATTTTTGACAAAAACTACTGATTCGTAAATCAGGAGACAAGGTAATGGTAAAATTCCTAGATTAATAAAGAGTGACTTACAAGAATCACGTGGGTTGGATTTGCTTATTATTCGTACAATTCTTTTTTGTAATCTGAAAGTCTGTGAGCTATAAGATGTGTTTCCCCAAAATATTATGCCATATCTCAGGCGGGAGTGAACATTGGCAAAATATACACAACGAGCTGTATGAAGGCTGACGGAATTTGAAAGAATTCTGAACGCGTAGCATAATGAACTTAATTTTGTGTTCAATTCATTTAAGTGGGCATTCCATTTGAGGTTTGACTGAATTGATAGACCTAAAAATTTTGTTACATTAACATCAATGGCACACCGTTCATTTTCAATGGAGTACCGAATTTTTTATTTGATATGGAAAACTGCATTGAAACAGTTTTATTTTCATTTACTTTTAATTTGTTATTACGGAACCAATTTGAAACGTCTGATATTGTACTATTTACGGTTTCTTTGTTGCAAAGAATCTTCGTATCATCCGCAAAGAGAACTGTTCTTCCGTTTCGAATCGCTAAGGGCATGCCATTTACGTATAATAGGAAGAGAATAGGGCCTAAAATCGATCCTTGCGGGACTCCACGTGCAATTGGCAAAGAACCGGAAAGGTGTGTACATAAAGTTCCATCATTCCAGTAAGGTATTTCTACTCTCTGAGATCGTTGTTTAAGGTACGAACATAGCCAATCTAGAGCAATACCACGGATTCCATACGAAGGTAATTTTGAAAGTAAAATGTTATGATCAATGACGTCAAAAGCTTTTGAAAGATCTAAAAATATTCCAATAGTTGCTTCGTTTTGATCCAATGATGAGGCAACATCCTTAAGAAAAGAAAAAATGGCTGTTTCCGTAGATTTTGATTTCCGGAATCCATGTTGGCAATTTGAAAACGCGTCGTGTTTTTTGAGAAAGGTTTCCATTCGCACATAAAAAAGTCTCTCTAATATTTTTGAAAACACTGACAAAAGAGAAATTGGCCGATAATTTTGAACTTCATTTTTGTTGCCTTTTTTGAAGAGCGGCTTAATCTTAGCTGTTTTAAAAATATCTGGAAAAATTCCGGTGCATAAGGATGCATTAAATATGTGAGTTAACGGGTGTATAATGGCTGGCGCGCACGTCTTTAACAAACAATCCGGAAACTCATCTAAACCGGCCGAATATTTATTTTTTAATTTACCGATTATTTTGAGAATTTCATAGGAAGAGGTTTCGGAAACGAACATAGTGTCTAAGATTTTTAGGGAAACGAAAGGGAAACCATATAATACGCATTTCCATACGAGAAATTATGAATTCTTTTAGCACCACTGGTTTTCTGTAGGTTGTCGGCCCATGCAGCACATCTCTCACCGATGACGCTTTCATTGCCAATTTAACTTTGCTATAACTTTCACCACTTCACAAAAAATTGGCACTACCACCTTGTGCGACATATTGTGACACCCTACTCCATCTTAATTGTCATTTTCAGAAGTCAACTATCATCGTGATTCCTTTGACTGCATTGATTCTCTCCTCAACACCAATCCCTTTATTTAGTACATATTCCGTGGTTCCTCCGGTCGATCACATTCACTACAACCCCGTCAGTTGTTCCAACTCGTCCGCCCTTGGAATCCTTGGTATCTATCAGTCCCTCACCGACAACATGGCAACCGCCACTCCGGCCCTGCTGTGGCTGCCATACTCCTTCGCCTCTCCCGCCGCCGCCGTCGCCGCCGCCACCGCCACCATCGCCGCCTTCGCCGCCTTCGCCGCCTTCGCCGCCTTCTTCGCCGCCTTCTTCGCCGCCTTCTTCGCCGCCTTCGCCGCCCGCTCCGCCTCCACCTCCACCTCCACCTCCACCGCCGCCTCCGCCGCCGCCGCCGCCGCCTCCGTCACCACCGACGTCGTCGCAGCCGCCGCCGCCTCCGCCTTCTACACCCGCTCCGCCTTCGCCACCCGCTCCGCCTCCACCGCCGCCTCCGAATCCGCGTCCACCGCCACCTCCGCCTCCATCGCCTCCATCGCCTCCATCGCCTCCACCGCCTCCACCGCCTCCATCGCCGCCGCCGCTGCTCCGCCCACTCCGTTGCCGGTACCGCCGCCATCGCCGCCTTCGCCGCCCGCTCCGCCGGCCGCCCCGCCTCCTCCGCCGGTAGCGACGGCTGCCTGCGCGCCGCCCGCTCGCGCGTCCACGCCCACCGATTATTAACGTTAAACGCGCGGCGGACACTCGCTGGCGGCGGCAGCAGGAAGCCTTGAATTACGGCCGGCGGGACGTTTCCAGGCTTCGGGGTAATTTACAGGTGCACGCCCAGCCCAGCCAGTTAAAAGCCCCGGCGCTGATTGGTTTTCTATTGGAGCCACGAGGTATATATTTTGAGCCGCGCCGCCCCGCGCCGACGGGGTTGGAAGAAGTCTCGGCGGTGGCGGTTGCGGCGAAGCGGCCCGCGAGGACGCGGAACGCGACGAGGGCAATGAAATGGGGAGGGGGGAGTAGATGCAGAGAAGGATAAGTGATAAAAGTTGAAAAAAATATTATTCAAATGAGGATATAGGAAATCTCGAAGTCTCTTGCGAGTTTTTCTTAAAAGCTAATGAACTCTACAATAGCACTACTTCAGCTATATTTCTAACTTTTGAAATTTTCGAAAATTCAGAATCTTTAAAGAAAACATATTCTGCACCAATTTCCAACGTTATTTGCTCTATATGTAAAAAATGTAAAGAACAAATTTGGAGCCCTTTTCGAGAAATTGTTTGCATATTTCGAGAAATTGTTGGCATATTTCATTAATTTAATCCAGAAATTACTAGAAAACGACTTGTTTTTTTAGAAAAATTGTACATGGTCTTATTTGAATACCTGTTTTATAGAATAGATTTTATTTAAGAAATATTAATTTTTAATATATTAATAATATTTTAGAATAGATTTTATTTATTTAAGAATCTGCTCAGAAAGTATGATTTGCAGGAGACTGATCAATGGTAGAAGTACAAGCCCGAAATCAGTAATACGGAATTATTACGGGATGACAAGATCTACAGACACCATCGGTGGAACCATGACATTACAGATCTCACCGACGTTGAAGACAATTAGATATGGGCATTGGACGTGACTATCCTAGCACATTCCAGAGTGGACCCGAGTGTTCATCGAAGAAATTAACAAAATATCGTAATTTTCAGTATTGCAAATACTAGGGCGGCCACCGGCAAAGGTGGCTCAGGGAACAACAGATGTCACAGCAGTGTTTCTGACAGGGAGGTTCTAGAGTTCGAGTCCCGGCGACTGCAGGAATTTCGACACTAGTTTGTCAGCCAGATCAAATTCAGTGGCTATCTGGAAAACATTTTAGAGGCCAGCTTCTCTGATCAGTAGCTTTCCATGGTTTCTCCTCAACACCAGACGAATGACGAAGAAGTCCTCGAACAAACGGCCCACGAACAGCGCGCGCTATGTCATTGAATTTCCTAGTCCTAATCTCACCCCTTACTTATGCTCCTGTGGCGTCTTGCAGGCTGCAATAATACACAGACAGTGGGTTAACTTATTGCTGGTTTATTAATAATTAAATCCACCACCGAAATAAACCTTATGTACAATCGTTAAATAACGACATAAAACGACCCCAACACTAGGACTGATACACATTCTACGGCTCCCACACCCTCTACTTAACTATAGAATGAACCCGATCGTGTGAAACACCGCAGAATTCTTACACGACTCATCACTCGAGTCTCACTGCATCAGGACAAATACATTGCCGGCCCTAGCCTCCGCACTCGCGGTCTGCGCCCCCACCGGGCGGCTGCCTCCGAACTGCACAAGTCGACTGCCAGAAGCGAAAAGGGGCCGGTGGAGCGTCGCAGCGCCCTAGGTCGGCTCGCAGAGCCCTTTCACTCTGGACTTTCCCACTACGTCACATCCTGTCGGCGAGCGCGTGGTCCTGAGCGTCTCTCCTACGTCACACGGTTGCCTTGTTGTCTTATCCATGTGTGCACAACGTTTCACTCCATTACACTTACATGCACTACACTACCGCGCATGCCGGGATACCATTCAGAAGCTTAGAACGTGTTCCACCTGGGACGGCGCCCCGCTATTGGGAGATAACTGATAGAGGAAAATCCCCACATAACGACGTAGGTCGGCGATCGCCATCCAGCGGGGTAAGATTACCGCCACCTCCGCCTTTAACATGCAATATACTTACGAGTCTAATCACCTTAGTTATTGATGCGTCCGGAATCACTAATCAGTCAATCAATCAACGAGGAATCACGGATGTCTGCAATAATTGGAGCTCTAGGGAGTGCAGCCAGGGACCTGACGAAACATGTTGATCACCTAGATCTTGATGCGGATCTAGTACTACACGAATTGCGAAAGAACGCATTGGGAATCACTCACATCCTGTGATTTCTGACTTCTAGTTGCTTGAGTTCTCCTCCAACGGTCACGCAATCGCTATAAAAGTTGAGGAATACCTTTAATATAATAATAATAATAATAATAATAATAATAATAATAATAAATGCAACATTTACCAGGAACAAGAAACCACTGATCATATTTTATCAGCTTCTCCAATCCTAGCAAAGACCGGATACTTAAAAAGACACGATAGGGTGTGTAGCTACCTCCACTGGCAGATCTGTACCGCCTTCCAAGTTCCAAACATTTGCTCCAAGTGGTAGGAACACTCACCAAAGCTGGAGACATCTGTTGTATTGTGTACGATATTGTATGACCAACAAATCCAAACTGATCGCACGATAGCGGCAAATAAGCCGGATGTAGTTATTCAGGATTTGGAGAAAAAATCGTGTCTACTTGTCGATGTTGCTGTACCTTGCAATCAAAACTTCGTTACCAAGGAGGCAGAGAAACGTCTTAAATACAAGAGTTTGGAAATCGAGATCAGCCGAATGTGAGGCGTAAAAGCACAGGTCGTACTAATAATCATTGGAGGTCTGAGATATGTTGCGCAAAACTTATGTAAGAACTTGGCTAAACTCACGGTTTATTCCCGATTCAAAAGACTGGGAAGTGCAAGAAATTGCTCTATTTGGAACAGCCGACATTTTGCGCAAAGTATTGTAGAGGCATCGACAGTCCCTAGATCTGCTCCTTAGGTAGCTGGTTGCAACCTGGATAGATTTTATATTCAGCCATCTCATAACATCTGAAACAGCTGAAGGAAATAAACATGTATTAATAGTGTTCCGATATTAATCACTAATAGATAATTAATTCGAATATCTACTCCAAACTCCTACTAAAGATGGAAAATTATAGATGACGCCTTCTATAAACTTTAGATAAAGAATGTCATGGGCCACAAGAATAAGATTTTGCAGTGAGAAGAGTTCAAGATACAGGGGCAAACTCTCTCGAAACATTTTACAGGTTTCTTTGCTAGCTAATCTTAAACCTTACTACTTCCACTCCTAAGGTACATAACACAAAATGTCATTTGCGTTATCGTTCACGGAAGTGACTTGAAGTAAGTAAGATCGTAAAATATATTTTTTGCAATGTATTCTTGAGGCAACAAAAGCTTTTATTTCTTCTTTGTGGCTAGTACATTTAATGTATACTTAGCGATCTAGTGGAGATAAATGAAGCCTTTTTGAAAGTTCGCATTTCAACATCTTGCTCATAGAGGACTACTGTGATTTTTCAACTGTAGGGGGAATTGTAGGGAGGTAACGTACGGACAACAGAAACACACACAGAAACATCCATGCCCGAGGCGGGATTTGAATCCTCGACTCTTGGAGCCGAGGCAGTAACGGACCTTCAGTCTTGACCTCGGCTATCCAGACCGACATAAATGAGGCTTGTTTTCTACGGTAATTATGTATTGATTAATGAATATTCTCATTATTATACGTGATACTTTATTTTTTTTCTATTTAGAAAACTGTTCTCCCTGCTTAATTAATTTTAATATATTCCTCAAAAGTTTCATGTAGACAAATACTTATTCTTCAATAAATAAACATGCAATTGCACCAAAATCATAATAATTTATGCACCAAGGGCGTATCCTAATCGTCGAGCAGCGACAAAAATCTCGAGCACAAAACCCCGAGGACCAATGGCCCTCGGGCAATTTATTGCCGCTGGATCATTAGAACCAATTAACGCCCATCTTACATTCATGATTTCATTTTTTACCTATAATAATAATAATAATAATAATAATAATAATAATAATAGTGACTTTATTTATGTGGCGAGACTCGGGCCATCAGGCCCGCTCTTCCGCCTAACCACGTAATACATACATATAGATAAAAATGTAACAGTACATTTAGTAAATTAAGTAAAATACAACTTAGATATGTCTTGCCCCTTTATCTAATAATATTGTTTCATATTTACTAATTTACTAATTAACTAGACGTTAACTTGACTCGGTTTCACTTTTTATATTTCCCTCCCATAATTTCCTTTCATAATTCCCTCTGATAATTCCCTCCGTAAGTAAACATGTAACATCATTCAACTGTTTTATATTTCCCCCGTAACCATGATTCTCTCGATCCAGATACGTTATGCTGTGTATATCAAGCTGCATATCGAATGCGATGACAAGTTATGACGTATGAGTAAAAAATGAAATTGATTTTCGTCCTTTCATCACAAGTCGTATGCTCCGTACTCGTACGTCCGCTAAAAAAACTCCCAACACTTCTCTCCAATCTCCATTCCCAGCCGCCATCCCATGTAGCGTCGCAATCGTCAACGACGCCAAGTTAGATTTTAATTTGGGAAATATGTAGTTTAGATAACTCCATTATTATTTATTACACAAAGGTAAAATAAAGAATATGTATTTGATAGCAAATATTATCACCATAACACCATGTAGCGTCGCAATCGTCAACGACGCCAAGTTAAACTCCTTGTGGACACGAGAATCTTTTTCAGGTCCTTTCACTTCGACCTCTCAAAGCCTTCTCAATATTTATCTCTCTAGCAACAACTCCTGTTGCTAGGCAGAAACAAAATCATCATAACTACTACGTTACACCCGGCACTCGCAGGAACTTGGCGCGAACTAGAAAATGCCCGGCAGTGCCCCGTCGATTCGAGATTCCTCGTATAAGGCATCCGCACCGATAGTCATCTCTCGCGAAGACCCCCGCGTAACCGCCGGGTACTCCCCATGCACATTCTTACGAGCGGCAGCGGCGAACAGGGGTCGCGCTGTGATTCATAGCGAGTCGTTCCTGTCCTCGCGTCCGTAATCATGAGGTGGTCGTATTTTTCTCGACCTTCCCACAGCCCTATCATCTTTCGTAATTCCTCCGGTGGCGGCGGCTGCAGCGCGCGCGGCGTTGTGGGCTGCGAGATAATTACTCGAAGCGTAATCACATAGCGGCAGCCAACCCGCGTCAGGCGCGTCGAGAAGCCACGCTCCCAGCCACGCTCCATCCGGCCTGTTATTAACGCGCGAGGATGGCAGAAGTCGTTCGTACGCCGCTAGAGACAGATCGCGGTTAAACCATCCCTCACCTTTTTTATCATCCTTCTCCATAAGCTTCGTAGCACGCGTGTGTTATTTTGGCGAAAAAAGACCGCCTTCCATCTAGCTGGAACTTTCTCTTCCACCGTTCTGATTCGATAGCGCTACGCGTCCTTTAAAAAAAATAACACACAATTAGGTAAACGGCTAATTACATTATTATTTTGTTCAGACAGAACAAAGCACGAGAAGCCACGGTATTCTTCCCTGGGGCTGAACGGATAAGGGTGGAAACGTAATTAAGACGCCGCTAATTGGCACCTGAGCAGAAGGGTACCGGCCCGCCCGGCACGGTGCTGCCATCTTGCGTCCGTCAGACAGTTGACTGCCGAGAGTCGAATAATGAACTAACTCTGCATTTAGAGGGTGCGGCGTGCCTCATTGACAGACCGCTATACGCCGACAGTTTCGTTATTACGGACGAGAAAATGTAATAAAGGCGAAGGCTGGAGAAGGAGGCACACAAACCGCAGAGGCACCGAGCATCCCGACTCGCCCTTCCAATTCCAGCTCTCGCTCTCGTTCCACGTATTTTTATTGCGGCGACCGCGAAAAACGCACCCGCTGTACGCCGACTGCCTAGGGGCTCCCGCGCAAGCCGCTCCTTAGATTTATATTTACTCCGTTCGCTAACTCATTTCTGTCCGTGCGCTTGCGGCTAAGGGTTTCAAACGTCAGGTGCAACCTGCGAGGAGCGACAACGGCGTTCGCCGCGCACTTCGCGATCCAATTACGGAGGAGAGGGAGGCTGCGACAGATATGGGAGGAAGTCTGGGGCGAACCGAACGGATAAACGGGAACGAGGACGAAAACATTCTGTATAAACGCGCTATAAATCACTTTAAATATGTTTCGCGTTATTTTACTGCGCGTTAGGTTGCGTCTCTCGGTTGAGGGGAGAGAAGCGGCTGAGGACTTCATTATTGTAAGAAATATCACCGAGAGTATAGAGTTTCTTTACGCCTGGCGGAGATGGCAGAGAGATAGGATTAGCGAGGATGTGATGTCGGCAGACGAGGCAGCATCGCTAATGGTGGTACACACAAGTTTGATAATTATTGAAGCTGACAAAGAAAAATATGAAATAAAGAAAAGCACGAGATAAAGAGGGATATTAAGAGAAGGAAGGTAGCGTCCGATAATGAAAGCAGAAAATTGCCGTGACTTAAATATCAGGGGACTGGATGCAAAAGAAACGAAACAGCGGAATGAATACAAGAAGACAAAGAACTTCAGGTTGAGGAAGCGGCAAAAGCGGAGGAAGTGACGGAGTAGATCGTGATGGTGACGACCTGACGATGGATGGAGATGGGGCAGCAGTGGGGACGGGTGCGGGGCGGGGTGCGAGGCGGGGATGGGGGTGAGACCGGGAGCGGGGGTTGGAGCGGGTATGGGAGCGGGGCTTGGAGCGGGAGTGGGAGCGTGGTGGGAGCAGGGTGAGAGCATGGTGGGAGCAGGATGAGAGCGTGGTGGGGGCGTAGGTAGGATTGTGGGTGGGAGAGGGGATGGGAGCGTCGGTGGGAGTGGGAGTGGAGAGGGGGGTGCGAGCGGGAGAGATGACGGGGGTGGAAACGAGAATGGGTACGGATACGGGGCGGGAGCGGGGGGTGGGAGGGGTGGGAGCGGGGGCCGGAGGGGAACCGGGGGAGGGATGGGAGCAAGGGTGGAAGCGGGACTGAGAGCGGGCCTGGGAGTGGGGGCGGAAAGTGTGGGGAGGAGAGAGGGTGTGTGAGGGGGCGGGGGGGGGGAATGGGAGCGGACGAGGCAATGGAGGTGTAGAGTGCGTGTGGGTGGAGACTTGGGCGGCGGCGGGAGTGGAGACGAGCGGGGACACGTGGGGGCAGACCCACAAAGGAGATGGAAGCGGAGGCGATCCGACAGTCTATTCATCAGCTGGGGCCATCAGCGCGCATCGGTTTGCAGCGGAGGCGGGCGGGATGAGGCCTCAACCTCCCATCCCCCATTGGCGCGGAAAGGGAGGTTCTCCAGGATGAGCCACCACATTGATTTTTGTTAGTGAATACGAAGATCAACATTGTTCAGTCATCTCGTTGGTTCCAGCGGAAGTTTTGAGGAATTTCTTGCTTTAGAGGGTGTGCAGAAAGAAATTATCTTCCATAGTTAGGCATAAAATAATAATAATAATAATAATAATAAAAATAATAATAATAATAATAGTAATCTTCTTCTTCTTGGGAGTATTTTACAGCTTTTGCGTCCATCTCTCTTATCCCAATCTCCATTTCCCTCTATCGTTCCTGTCACTCTCTTTCAGTCATCTCTTCTTTGCATATCTTTAAAAATCTGATTCTGCCATTCCTCTCTGGGTCTGCGTCATTCCCTTCTGTCTAAAGAAAACCACTCAAAAACCTTTCTGGGACATCCTCCAAAATCAATAATAATAATAATAATAATAATAATAATAATAATAATAATAATATATTAAGCTTAAAAAATAATCCAGACATGTTTCAGGAACCCCATTATGAGTGGTTTGTCAGCATGTAGCAAGTAACATGGAAACGTTCACTCTGCAAAATTTTTCAATGTTTTCCTAGTCAATTTATAAAAAATAGAGTAATTCTGAGTGATACACTGATAATATGGTATGCATTCGAAATATCACTGCAATTAAAATTGTAATGTCAATTCAAACGTGACTGTCGACAGTGAAAATATAAAAGAAACTACTTCAGTCTAAGAATAACTAGAATGGCGCAAAATATGCAAAACGAGTTTTAAGTGACATTTTTACTGAGTTTCATCTCAGAATGGCCTTCGTTAATTCCTAATTTCAACAACGCATTCACTGCTCAGACTCAAAGCATACGCACTCGCGTCTTCTTTTAAACTGAAACAATTCCAGAGAATCATCTCGCATTTCGGGGATTCAACAAGCCGTTGCAGCTAGGCGCAGTTACCATCTCAAAGAAATTTCTCGACATAAAATTAAGTTACGTTATTTCAACAAACTGGTATCTTCATAAAACGGAGGAAGAGCACGATCATAATAGCTAGTATACGTCATCCATATTTCTTGCATTCTGGTTTATCTTGTCGTAAAAAAGTGACTAGCGTAAAGCAGGGCCGCCGCCGCCGGCATATTTTTCATAAACTCGCGAGTGAGCGAGCGAGCGAGGGCTGGCGCGGGCGGCGGCGGCGGAGGGCGGGGCGGCCTCACGCGATGACAATCAAACGACCGGGGGGCGGGGGGCGGGGGCCGGGAGCAGCATCAGAGTAAGTCTAACAGATGGCGCCGCGCCCTGGGCGGGTGGGCCGTCGGCGCCCGCTGCTGGCCGGCTGCGCCCGCGTCCCGTCGCCCCTGTCCGCGCGGGATTAGCTGTGACGGGCCCACCACCCCGCCCCACCGCCTCACCGCGGCGCCCGCCGCGCACACGGGATAGGTCGAATGCAGACGCTCCCTGCAGGAGAATTCTGGCGGCCGGCTGCTCTGATCCGTGGTGTTCCAGTTTTCTCCCATCAACACAAGGGAATGCCGGAGTATTACTCTAACAAACGGGCCGCGGAACGCGCGCGATCTTTCCTTCCTCTTCCTTGCTCTATCCTCACCCCTTGCTTACGCACACACACTCACACTGCCGGGAGACCGGTCGGGAACTTGGGACTTGTCGCGGTGCCTCGCTGGTGGGAGATACCTTGGTTGGACAAAATACCACCAGTGGACGTAAGTGCGCGCCGGATCTCGCCTTTCAGCAAGAGACGATTACCGGCGTCTCTGCAAACTCTAAAGCATGCACTACACTTACAGGACTAGTAACCTTAGCAGTTTACGCGGTCGGAATCACCACCAATCAAACGCTCACGGGGCGCCTGAACGCCGCCTGCAGAATCGCTCGCCTCCTGTGGCATCGATGCCGATGTTTTAAAACATCGGTTGAAAAGATCGATCTTCTTAGATCAATATTGTATTTTTATAATAATCAGGTACCTGTGTCCGTCCGTGTGCCTGTCCGTCCTTCCACCGGTCTGCTTGACTGCGCTTCACTCTCGTTAGACCCCTTCCGGATCAATCGGGACAATGGGGTCATCCGACGCGGCTGTCTCCTGGTGCAGAACTGTCACCGTTTGGCGTACCCAGCCAGAAGATTAGTGATAGCGTAGCGATTCATGTGAATGTCGGAAAAAGAGTTTAATCATTCACAACGCTTCACCAGTGTACTCATAGGTGCTTCGAAACAATAAATAGGTGTTTTTCTAGAATTTTTCGATAATATCCCAGATGGAACCGGCTACGAACTGTGCCAATCAATTTGTCTTGTCTAGGGAAATGGAATGAGTAATTGAGCAGTAAGTCACCCACAAAGCATTTAGCTGCTTAAAACACACGTTTTTAGAGAAATTTCTCAGAAAATTCTCCTTTTTTTGGCGCATTGTTACATAACTTTCTCTTTATGCAAGTGCAAGAAAGTATAATGAATAAAACGTATCTCATTAGGGTGTCAAAGAGTTATTTAAGAAGTTATGAAGAAATATAATGAACAAACAACCTACGGTTCGTTCAAGAAAGAAATATAAACTTCACTTGTTTTGGGACATTCAAAAGGATTATTTTAATTTTGGTTGGTGCTACACATGAAACCCATTTTCATTTTAAAAAGCTTGTCAAAAAATCTTTCAATTTTATTAAAGTTTTCGTGCGAATATAATAAAGTGAGCCTAATAATACGCAAGCCTCATTCATCATATCTTTTTAGTTTTAGAAAATCAGATGTTGGCAGCAGCACTCTCCTGCACCTCTCGCGTTTTAACTTTGCAAACTAGGGAAAGATGGAAACGAAAATCCACATTATATTAAATATACATCTTATTATTCACGGGTTTGGTTCCTTTTCATTTTTGTTGCTGAAGCAACAGGATGAACTATGAAACAGGAGAATTGATTCGGGATTGTCTGTGTACGCGACAAACGACAAAATTCCTTCAATAGCCCTTGATCTGTATGCGTTCCAAAAGGTGTGTTTGCTAAAGAATTGATGAAATTTTTAGTTATTTATTGAGGACATTTTTTCGGAGCGCCAGTTTGCCGGAGGGGGCCACGCGTGCTCTCTTAACCTTTGCGTGGAAGACGAGCGCCACGTGGCCGTACGGACCTTTGACATTTCCTGGAATTGCATGGAAAGCCTGATGGAAGCTTTACCGATGTACCCCTCCACACGTAGAAGTGTTGGGACAGAATCTTCTCCGTGAAGAGCAAATATCAGACAGAAGTCCATGTACTATGAATGTTACTTGCTCCTCAAGGTAATTCTTTCAACTACTTTTCAGGGTAGGTGGTATTTTAATGAAATGTATTATCATTTTAATTCATTATATATCATTTTAAAAGCATTTTTTTTGCTCATGTCATCAATTTTAATATCATTTTAATGGTGATTGCTTCAAATAATAATTACGAGTTGCAACAAATGTTCTCCACAGAATTCCTGAGTAGCCTATTCGATTTCTTGACTCAGAAGTTGTAATGTCAGGCGTTGTAAGTATGTAATCTAAGGTTTCTGTGACGCGTATCAGCACCATTGTCAGTTTGGCAGATTTCGGAATAACTAAAGACACAGATTTCCTGGTAAAAAACAGTCCAAACCAAAAGTTTGGCAGCTGAGTTCTCACGAACGAAAGTCAGAAATGTCAATTAGGTGAGTAACATATCCAATAGCTAAAGGTTTTCATCTGAAGAAGTTTGATCAAATTTTTAACGTCGGTTTTATTTGCTTTTAAGTCACTTTTAAACACTTTTAAGAGAATTGTATTGATCATTTTTGAGAATGTTTTAGGTCATCAAAATCTGTCCCTAATAATAAGACCAGTAAGACCTGTGAGTGTCGTATTTATTTTCGTAATACTCAATTTTATATCGACATAACGACATGAAAGAGGGATGCAAAGCTGTTCTTAACGGCCATCGTCCGGTAAGAACATTTGAAGCAAATGACTTGCAACAAATACAGAGAGGTAAAGATAGAAGAAGATGTTGAAAAAGAAGAAGAAGGAGAAAAAAAGAAAAAGAAAGAGAAGATGAAGGTTTGAGAGAACAAGATGGAGTAGCAAGAGACGAGAGAAACGAAAATTTTATAAGCGTACTTCTCTCTATTCGAGCAAAAAATCTAAATAAGCTTTAGACCGCTCCAGTCTGGACAAGCTTCTGTATGCCGGGACAAGCTCCCGACTTCTCCGAACATGTGCGGTAATGTAGCGTGCGTGTGTGTGTATGTGTGTGGTGTGTGGTGTGTGGTGTGTGTGTGTGTATGTGTGTGTATGTGTGTGTGTATGTGTGTGTATGTGTGTGTGTGTGCGTGTGTATGTGTGTGTGTGTGTGCGTGTGTATGTGTGTGTGTGTGTGTATGTGTAAGAGCAGTGAACGGGACGCGGATGTGGAAAGAAATACCCACGAGGTGTATGGCGCGTTTGCTAGGGAACTGCTCCAGCCTTTCGCCAGGTATCGATCGGAGAAATCACGCAAAACTATCGATCAGAGCAGCTGGCAGCCAGAATTCTCCTCCAGACCGTGACTGAATTCGATAGCGCAAGGTACCAACACCTAAATGGCAAATGCCCCATGGTGCGAACGTTCGGGCGATATGGAGGTTTTTGGGAGAAGAAGACGAGACGTCGACGAGACCCACCCAGGGGCCGGTGCTTTCTCCCCGTTGTCGGTTTGGCGGCCAGCTGGAACTCACGCGATGGCCTCAGTTCTTGCTGCCTCGGAAGCTAGAATTCTTTATGTACAATTATGTATTTTATTCTGTATCGAGCGAAAATAAATTTCAATGTCATAATGAGCAACTTTAGTTTTCAGTGCATGAAGAATATCTGCCCCCAAAGAAACTGTGTTTAAAATTATTTTAGATGTGCCACAAACCACGTAAACACCCCCAAGTTCCACCACAATTTTTGCAACTTGTTAGAAACTAACGAGTTAATATAATTTAATGGCATCTTTTCAAGGGAGTTTTGGTTGAGGTGATGCCGGCTCTATTCTACAACAATTTTCTGATCACAAAACAATACTTATGTGACTCAAACGGTGTGCCACATTGGTTGGAATAAAATTAGTAGCCAAGCAGAAAATGTTGATATCAGGTTAGTTTAGAAATGACTAGATTTTAGAGAACCCTGTACGGCGTTTGGAATCTCATGAGATACCTTTTCTCTCTTTGTTCCAGGACGTTAAACAGTGACCAGACCAATTGGGGACCAGCGCCGGTGAAAACAATCCAAAGCACTTTCATTAATCCTTTCTGAATAGCCACTTTCAATCTTTCAGGAGACTATCAATTGATTGATTGATTAATGATCTCGGACGCATGAATTGCTAAGGTCATTAGTCCCGTTAGTGTAGTGCATGTTTTATCGTGTGAGGTGGCCGTGATCTTTCCCAGCTTGATGGAGAGATCCGCCGCCGACTTACGTCAGGTTGCGAATATTTTCCCCAACCAGGTACATCCCACTAGCGGAGCAATCATTAGCCGGGGCAAGCTCTAAGCCCACGTCTGGTCTCCTGGCATTTTGGAAGTGCAATGCTTGTAAGTATAAGTGTACGTAAGGGGTGCGGATAGGACAAGGAAGAGAAAGGAAAGATGGTGCGCGGTCCGTGGCCCGTTTGTTAAGGCACTGCTCCGGCGTTCGCCTGGTGTTGACCGGAGAAACCACGAAAAACTATTGATCAGAGCACCCGGCAGCTAGAACTCTCGTCCAGAACGCGGCTGAATTCGACCTAGCTATCCAGCTGACATCGAAAATCCTGCCACCTTGGGGTCTCGAACCATGACCTCCCGGTCGCGTACACTGCAGTGACATCAAATGGTGCCCTCAGTCACCTAAGCCGGTTTATTAGTAGAAAATCAGATAGAGTTCTACGTTGTTTAATGGTTAATAATTAATTTAAATTTACGATTCTTTACAGTCTTAAGCTTTTGCAATTCGTTTAACATTTCATTTCATAATTTTAGAAGAATTCCAGGCGCTGTGGATTGAAGTTAGAGTTGTCAATTGATTGTAAAGTGTACACTTAAGAGAGTTGATCTTCAACCCATGTGCTCCACAACCAACAAAATTACCGCACTCATTCTAGTGATAGTTCTTGCCAGCTTGCGCAATCCATGCACTCGATTTCACATACGAGAAATGCCCCAGCCCAAAATACTCCCCATGGCTTTCGTACGTCTGGCTTCGGTATAAATAGGTCTATCAGCACGCAAAGAAACTACTGCTCGCAACTATTCCCGGGGGAATGAATCAGCTGATTGTGCCTGTGGGAACTTCACAAATGCTCGGTAGCAGGCAGATGCGGCCTCTGTCATTTAGATTATATCCGTCTTCTATTCTAGTCGCCCGGGGAGTATACGGCGGCGGTCGTTTTCTTCTCGTTTCTCCTCTCGCGTTAGGAAGTGCGTCAGATGTGTCTGGGCCTCCCGAAGGGCCGCGGGCTGGCTCCAGGCTCACCTGATACTGCACGAAGCGCGCGGGACAAAGGCGCCTTCTCCGCGCCGACGGCTGCTGACGGACTCGCGCCTGTAATCAAGGGCGGCGCCCTGCCCCCGGGCCGTTTGCCCCGCCGCGCCGCGCCGCGCCGCGCCGCGCCGCGCCGCGCAGCACCGCTCAAAAGAAATTTTGGAGCAGGGGCGCGGTGTTGGCGTTTGTACGTGTCGGAAAAACAACCAACAAAATCAAAAGTAAAAAGATACTGGTGGGTAGAATGAACAGGGGGCGAGGATATTGTTACTATTTCTTGAGGTTCTCTGCCGGACGCTGAAGGTGATTGAACAGTTCTTTTCATTACAGAGGTCAATTTATTATTGTAGAATTATGTATCTATTATATTCCGCTGTTGAAAGTTGCTGAATACGAGTACCATCTTAAACTTGTTTTCAATACTACGTTACAGAGTCAACATTTCAGTGGAATAACAAAATATAAGAGTTCAATTTTTTGTTGGTAGAGATTTGTTTTTGTGAATCCACTTGGGACGACCTCGGACCAGCAGTTCACAGGATAACAAGCCTGAGAGAGACATTCAGTCTTATCTGATATTCCAGGCGTTGTGCTGGTAACTTGGGATTAATAAGCAAGTAGCTTCTTCTCCGGTCACTTATATTTTGTCTGTGTACACTGTTGAAAAAATTGAATGACACGTGCAATAAATATAAACATGATGTTATAATGAACATTCGAGTATTTTTTTTCTAATTTCTCATATTTTCACAAGATTCAAAATCTGTCTCTCAATGTTTTTACTCTTCAAAAGTGGGATATTGGAGATGAGTAAACTCGAAAATCACAGACCGATCGAAGAACGGGAACCTACATTATTCAAATAAGTGTAAGCTTGTATCAAGCAAAACTTTTCACTACCTGTCATCTAAATAGCTCTTTCAATGCATGTTATTTGTTATGATCAAAACATTTCTTGATTTTCCCGAATGTCACATTGGATCATTATTATTCTACAAGAGACTTTCCTGTCGTCTGAATGTTCCGCACATAAGAACTTTTTCGTAAAACGACTCTACGAGTTCTACGTCATTCAATTTCAAGTTATATGTAGCCTTTACCAGTACGTCGAGTAGTACTCACCTTCCAAAATAAAGATTCCAAAACCAACATTATGAAGATTATATTAAACGTCTACCCTCTATCATCAAAGATTTCAATTATACTTTAATGATGATTTTATTCCTATTTCAGTTTATTTCTCTCTTCTACTCTTAAGATGCTATTGTAAAATGTCCTGAGAACCACACTTTTCTTGTTGCTCCTAAGAGCCTGTCGTCCTGCTGAGTCCATATTCCCGGTCTTTTAGATGTTTGCTGGATAATGCACAGTTCATAAAAAGACTTAGACTTAGACAATAGTACAGTTTAATAGCGATGAGAGAAACTCACTCAAGGATCTCTAAATGATTTAATGGTTTATAAGATAATTACTTGAGAAAGGAGTAGAGAATAAATTTTGAGGAACCTACAGGTGCAGTATACCCATGTGATGTATCGCAGGTAATCAATTGCCTTGAAAAACAAACATACAAATAAATATATGTGTAACTACGAATCAGAATACTTCTTCTGAAACATTCAAAACGTCAATCATCATTATTTTCTTCCAAGTCATCAAAATTGTCTTCATCCATCTCCTATAGAATCGTATTAGCTTCGTTAATATGGATAAAATGTCCAAGATAATAATTATATTTTCTAACTAGCTGAAATGAAAAGAGTGTACACTTAAATTTCATTGGAGAGGAAATTTCATGGAAATTTCATGGGAGAGGAAAGTAAGAGTTTCTTCTTCAAAATCTCGTACAGACTAACTTTTCTCTTGTTCTGAGGGTCACCTGTACAAAATTTCATGAATATTGGAATGAAAATGTAGGTTTATATGAAAACAAACAAACAAACCTTTTTCCTTTATAAGAGAAAAAATATATTTGAAAAAAATTGTGCCCGATAAAACACCACCTTTCGGAGAAAACAACATCAAAATCGTTTCAGCCGTCCCTGAGATTACCTCGAGCAAGCAGTCAAACATTGTGAATACAGATATGAATGGGTTTTTATAGCAAGGAAATAACTATACGAGATAAAAAAGACAATTATTTTGAAATCATATACACTCCAACTTTATGTATACAGAAGATGGAATCTTTCGAAAAGTGTGTCAGTAACACATAGTAAATATGTTAGAACAAAATTAGAAGAAGACTCTAAATTAGTTTTCAGATGAAAATTATTACATTCCATACTTTCAGTAATTGTTACCCATGTAATTAAAGCAAGGAACGTTTTTATGAACGTTCAAACATTCAAAGTTTTCAAGTTATTTCATGAAAGCTCAGCAATAGACTACTTCATATCTCAAAATACGTAATGAAATTTATCAAATTAAAAGCTCAGGTGCAATTAACGAAAATAGAAATTTATAAGCAATCATCAGTGCACTAGAATTCAGTCCTACTTTCACAGCGAATCAAGCTATCATACAACAGAAACACGAGTTATAGTTTATGAGTTACTAACGAATACATAGATGCAACGCCAAGAAGCTGCTTATGAATTATGCATCACTAATTCAGAGCAACGTTTAAAACCAAAAATTATGAGCCCCAAGCGTCGTAGGGAAACATCAAAACAAAGAGCCCCCTCGTTATTTCAAATAAATATTTCGGATCGCTCGCGTGTTTTTCTCCGTGGCCGGGGTGTGTTGAAACTTCGGCCTCGCTTTGTGCTTTCAATACAAAGCTGTGCTTGTGTATGAGGCGAGTGACAGGTTCTCCGTCTGTTTCTGCCATGTTATTTGGCTGGCGGCCCGCTCGCCGCCGCTGCGTTGCTGATTCACCCTCCGCCGCCGCCGCCGCCGCCGCCGCCGCCGCCTGGCACAACAAGCCCGCGCGTCCAAAACGACTGCGAATTTTCGGAACGCATTTGTTTCATTGCTCTCTTCGCATCCCAACGCACGAGCGCGGTGCGCACCGTTTCTCTCTCTCTCTCGTCCGCGTTGCTCCATGCACCTCCGCGGCAGCCCGCTCTGACGACGACGTTTCGGTGAAGTCATTCAGAAATTCGTGCAATTATCGTGTTTTCAGGTCTCTCTCTGCGTCCTAAGGATATCACACACCTATGCAATATATATATATATATATATATATATATATATATGTGTGTGTGTGTGTGTGTGGTGTGTGTGGTGTGTGTGTGTGGTGTGTGGTGTGTGTGTGTGTGTGTGTGTGTGTGTGTGTGTGCGCGCGAGTTCTTCTTACCACCTATTGCTTTCCATACCCTGGAGGTGCCCATACCAATTCAATCGTTTTGTTCCAATTGAATCCATGATGCTGCTCTCTACATTCATCATCTACCTTATTGTTTCCTCTATAACTATATACCTATGCAATACCTTATACCTAAGCAATACTTAACAAAATCTACACATTCTAAAAGGTAACAATGAAATCATAAGTGAAATCGTACTCCAGCACAGAACACTGCAATATCTGAAGAAAATCTCGAAGGGAATCCTTATTTTTTTATAACTGTGATATTTGCCAGACATTCTGATTTTAAAGTTCTAGAAACATCTGATGGCGATATTCTTGTTAATACAAACCAAGATTCAATCACTTTGATTTTCTTTGACTACATTCCTCTCAGTATTAATACTGTCTCTAAGGAACATAATGAACGAAATTCTTCTTTTACGTTAAGCACATAAGTACTACTCATAGGGCACTGATTATTTGTCTACAGTACGTCAGCAAATAAATTCTGAATAATAATGAAGAAAATCAGTGCATGAACGTATGTAAACACAAAACAAGAAAACAGAAAGAAATTAAAATATTGTTACTTGTGACGGAAAGGCACTTTGTCAAATTCCCTTGAAGTATAACAAATAGTGTTATAATATTGTTATTGTGATTATTTATTTGAAAGCTTTACTTCGTGTCGTGATAGAATTAACCTAAGAGCCCTATTGAAATTAAATGGCAAATTATCTGAAGAAATTATCATTTCATCTTTGAAGAGTATGTCGAAAGTCTCCATGACTCCGACCCTCTAAATATTTTGCTCGTGAATTTTTCTCTCCAAACTCGTGTCGTCCCTGCGGATTTTTTGTTTCCCTGCTCTCCTACAATATTTTGGAAAATTATCAGTGAACTGCGTAACCACTTTTTCTTTAAAATGTCAATTGTTTTACGTACAAGAAAACTGAACAATTTCTCGACCTATTAAAATCCTTTCATTTATAACTATTATCCAAAGATTCATGAATGCGCTAGCACATGTGTATGTATTATATGGGTGTGTTTGTGTATTAAACACTCTAACAGGTCACAAATCTATTCTTTAAATCTCAAGAGGTTCCGCACAACTCAGTAAGTCTAACGTTTTACCCGACCTGGTGCCAAAACTAGAAACCGTGGAGACTTCAGATGCACGCCATAAGAACTAATATACGCCATAAGAAATATTATGTAATTTGTAGAAAATTAATCAAAAGCCGATTTCCATTTAAATTGTGAAAACAATTTTCTCAGGTGTAGGACTGGAATCTTGGACAATCCAAGTGATGTATTTTAAATTCTAATAGATCTCTTTACAAAACACATTTTCATAGTAATACTTATTTTCTTTGTAACTGGCAAGGGTAGAAAACGAAGTACCAATAACAAGGAGTTAATTAACTTTATAATCAAAATTCCAAAACATTCAATGTAATCACTGGCGAAATTCCGGACATTGCACCAAATGTGTGACAGCTGAAGGAAGCCTCAGCTTTTCTTGGTGGAGAACGTGATCTCGGAGAACTGGTGAAATGTGAGGATAAAAGAAGGTCCTGTGAGTTTCTTTCAACTATGGATACAAATTAAAGTTATTCATTCATTTCATTGATAACAAATTACTGTGGGTAGCACATATTTCAATCTGGAACGTGTTCAATACCAAAAGTCTTCCGGTAATATTGATAACATATAAACAGGCCTACCTGGATGGTGGAGGTAGCTAAGAGCGTGTGCCAACTCATCGCTTTGGACTGAAGGGTCGCGGGTTCGAGTCCCGCTTTTGGCATGGTTGTTTATCCCTTGTCCCTCATGTACGTGTTGTCGCGGAGGGCCTCGCGTTCTGTTGACCACAGATCCGAGGAGCCCGCGAAGTGTGTTGGAAGATCGAATGCACGTCCCATCGGCACGTAAGGGGGTAACCGGCATTCAGTTGCAAAAAGCCCGAGGAAAAAAATGTTATAAACAGTACATGTAGTAATAATAATTGCACGTAAACATGAAAGTCACATAGATAATGTGTTAAAAAAAAGTTGTAGAGACTCATCCCATGAAAATATGAAGGGTTTTTAAAGATATTTCAATAACATCTGCGCAAGAACTAAGCATCTGTTCCCGCTGCATGGAATCATGAATTGTTTTGCACAAAGCAAGGTATCTTCTCAAAACTCTTCTCAAAAGTATGAGCACCAGATGCAGTACATCAGTGCAATTTTTATACATTTGTTAAGTGACTGGAGATCCAACAGGACGCGTTAAAAATGTTTATCAAGTGTTACACACACTGATCACTATTTCTAATTTCAACAATCCATAGGCGATCTACAGCAAGCAGGCTTCGCACTCCGCCTGTCTGGTCATTCAGAAATCGGTCGAGAATCAGATGGACCTGTCCAGAGTAGACCTACTGAAACATCTTCATCATGGAACGCACTAGCCATTGCCGTTACAGACCGATATTGTAGTGCATTGTTGTCACAGTCTTCATGCAAACCTTGAATAATTCACTTTCAAATTCAAGTGATTCCGTCCGTTGCTTGAGAATCAATGCTCGACACTGTAGTATCGTTCTGTCAGTATAGCCACTTCAGTTGCATCCCTCGTATTTCATAGTGTAAGGAAGTAAGCAATTGCCAAAAAAATGATAACTGATTTTTAAAAATCCACAATTTAAATGTATTAGGGTAGATACGCAGTATTTGTGGCACGAATATGTCTTGCATGGGTTCATGGTTCATAAAAAGTCTCTTTTGAAGACAATATCTACTGATATACTCTAGAGTATATCGCATAGCATATTTTGCACTATGCGAGGATTTTTAATCAGTTTTCTCAGCAGATGTCAAATACATAAAAAAATATTTTGAATAATCCAATAATTACATATGTGACAAATATGTCACTAGTCAAATTGAAAGGTATCTTTTCTACAAGTAAACCTATAGCAATTAGTGCACGTGAAGATTAACTTGAAAGCAAACACATTTTGCACTTTTCCCGAAAATGAGAAGCTAAATCCACTGCAAACGTGAGAAAAAAAGAAATGAATTATAATGGGAAACTGGAACGGCCTAAAAGAAGATTAAGTAAGTGGCGAGGCATCTAATGTCACATCAAGAAGTCAAGCGATCGAAGATTCCGAAAGCAGTGTGAATTCACATTTTTTAAAAGCCTAATGTATGAAACTGCTTCAACAGCTGACAGGACACATGAGCTCAATTAAACTTTTGATAATAATCAAATCCACTGGTGGGGCAAAAAAAAAGTGGAGCGCGGATGTGGAAAAGCGATGAGTCACTAATTGCAGAGACTGGAGATGCCGGCACCTGATTAATCTTTCCCATTCATCGGAGGCATAAAATGAGGTCCCGTTCTTTTTAACGCTCTTCCTGTCTCCTTCTTTTCATGATCTCATTACCACGCGAAACCAATTCCAGCGAGCGCAGTGTCGGGGCGTCGGTGGCCTACTTAGTTATCGAAACAGCCTGGAGAGCGTTGCCGCAGTTGGCTGCACCGCGCGAGGCAGGGAAACGCGCTATACTTCCGTTTTTATAACGTGGCGCGTCAAGGCCCGTCTTCACGATGGAATATGTCACGGCATTTCGCGTCTTTCTCGGTCGTGCCGCTAGATGTCGCGACCGTATCAACCCCCCTGCTTAATACGGCCGCGACATCTAGCAGCACGACCAAGAAAGACGCGACATGTCGCGACATATTCCATCGTGAAGACGGGCCTTGACGAGCAGTATTACAGTACGCGGTACGCACATCGATTTTTGAAACTTAGACTCTTTATCTATCTTAATCTATCTTTATTTGTGACTTAAACTTTGAAGCCACAAATAAAGATATTTTCGCCCTTGCAGTTCTCAAAATTTAAGTATCGAATTTCTTAAATTTTTTTTTTCACTTCAGACTCCCATCTAAATCTAACACTTTACTTGGAAATACATTATAAAGTTCTTCGCGAGTTCATTAAAGACATTCATTTATCATTTTACCATCTCCATTAGCATCATCTCTAAACCGATTGAGGTGTCTGTTTCACCTGTCTAGCCGCATCGTATATCACGTCCAAATTCTCTCGCGAACTCATTAGATAATGCTGTGAAATACAAATCTAAGACAACGCACACGGAAAAAATTAACAAATATCTGTCATTGTCATATGAAACCAAAATGTATGTGGGGTATGGCAAAAGTCATAGTGGTATCAGTGGTAATTCGCGCTACAGGTGAAATCCCAACACACTGTACAGAATTGAGATATTAGACTTGCACCGTGATGTGTACATATTCATCCAGAAGTCCTGGACACCTGCAGTATTGTCCGAAAAATACTGGGAGAGCAGATGGGCACGATGTCAAACAGAAATCTCATGTCCTTTGGCTACACAGTCCCGGAGTAAGATGTTGGCCTCCATTGGAGTGAAACAAGATGATGATGATGATGATGATGATGGTATTAATAATAAAACTAATAATAATAATAATAATAATAATAATAACAACACAATGAAACAGAGAATTCGTATGGTGTTTCAAAGACTGAGACTGGTCCAGCAGTCCGATCTGAAATCAAGGAATAAAATATCAGCAATAGGTAGTTTAGCGGTGCCTGCAGCCCAATACAATTTCGGACTAGTAGACTGGACTGAGCAGGAAATTCGCATCATGGATCTAAAAAACCGGAAACTGCTTACAATGCATCATGTTGTCCACCCTCGAGCAGATTACATAGACTTTGTGTGTCACGTAAGGAAGGAGGAAAGGCCTCAGATAAGTTAAAGCCTCCTGGCACAATACAAAAGTCAGGATGGAAGAGTATGTAGTCAGCCATCAAGATGACCCTCTAATGAGGCAGGACATGGAATTTGACCGAAGAATGGGAAACAGAGGCATTGCAAGTGTAACAAGACGCATTGCGAACAAGACTATGCAAGACACGCAGAATGAAATAGACACTGAACTTCTGATGCTATTTAACATGAAATATAAGACACAAAAAATGTTAGAGCCATTGTGGAGAGACAAACCACTCCACGGACAATATTTTACACGAATGGACAGTGTATAGATAAATAAAGATCAATAATATATGTTGCTTAAAAGGAGGAAAATTAAGCCAGAATCGGAAGCACTAGTAATAGCTGCCCAAGATCAGGCCTTGAGAACACGACATTATGATAAAGCGGTTCTCAAAATTTCCCTAGATGATATACGCCGCATTTGCCAGGAACGTGTAGAAACCATAAATCACATTGTCTCAGCTTGTCCAACCCTATTAAAGACCGAATACTTGAAAAGACACGACAGGGGGTGTAGCTATCACCATTGGCAGATTTGTACCGCCCTCGAAGTTCCAAAACCTAAGTGGTACGAACACTCACCAAAGTCGGAGGTATGTAAGATTGTGTACAATATTATGTGACCAACAAATCCAAACTGATCAGACGATAGCGCCAAACAAATCGGATATAGTTATCCGGGCTTTGGAGAAAAAAGTGTTTGCTTGTCGATGTTGCTGTACCGTGCAATCAAAACTTCGTTACCAAGGAGGCAGAGAAACGTCTTAAATATAAAAGTTTGTAAATCGAGATCAGCTAAATGTGGGGCGTAAAAGCACAGTTCGTACCGATAGTTATCGGAGCTCTGGGATTTATTCCGCAAAATTTGTGTAAGTACTTGGCTAAACTCCCAGGTAATTCAAAAGACTGCAAGTGTAGGAAATGACTATTTGAAACAGCCCACATTTTGCGCAAAGTATTGTAGAGGCACCGACAGTCCCTAGATATGCTCCTTAGGTAGCTGGCTGCAACCTGGAGTAGATTTTATTTTGAGCCGACTCGTAACGTCTTAAGTCGTGATGTGGAATCATAATGAATTCTGAAAGACGAGTCCGAATTGCGGGCCAGCCTGAAACATTAAAGGCACTGTGACGCTTCACTACGCGAGTGCCACGGCATGGCGAGGCTTCGGGGCTTGGCCTACACGATTACGTGAAACGTCCTTGAGTGGAACGGATAAATCCCAACGCATTTTTGCTCAAGTACTTTTTTGCAGAACTGTTTTCACTTAATATTCTGACGCTTGGCTACGCGCGTGGAAGTTGGGTGACGAGGCCCCAGGTCTTCGGCCAACGCGATAAATATAAAAACATCCTTAAGCATTAGAAGTTCAGTGTCTATCAATCTGCGTGTCTTGCACAATTCATACTTTCCAATTGACAATCAAACGGCGTATACCGAATGCCCCTCTTTCCAGCCATTCGTTCTTTTCTTTCGTTCAGTGACCTCGCGGTGTCGGAGTCGACTCGTTAGATAAGGGAAACTTTTAAACATTGCATCGATAGGTTAATTATTTTTATCTTGAAGAATTAAAAGGTTCGAAGACGTTTCCCAGAGTGCTCCGAGAGCCTTTGTGCACTAACGCAGAGACGTGCGGGCATCGCCGCAACGGCGAGAAATAAATTAGGAGCGAATGCCGGTGATGTGTAATAAGTTTTAATGTTCCATTTGTCTTGAGAGCAACTTCCTGCAAGCGAGTGGCGGTGGTGGCGGCGGCACCCGCTGCCTGGCGCTTCGTCGTGTAAACCTGTTGCGCGCCCGCGGATCGCGCATCTGCCGCCGCGCGCGCCGCCAGGCTTTTGTCTCGGCACACGCGCGCTGCCGCCGGCTGCGCCGCGAACCTCCGGCCGGGCCTCCGACTCGCGCCTTGGCCGGGCCCGCGAGCGGAGCGAAATGAATTGCTTGTGTACGCGCAATGACACTGCGCAGGAAGGCACTTTCTCCGCGTAAAAACGCGACGCGAGCACCCGGCGCTTTGGCGGCGGCGCGAGGGCCTCGCGCTCGAGGATAAGCGCTCGCTTAAAGAGCGATTAGTCAAACATTCCAACCTGGCGGAAGATGAAAATTAGTATGAATTGGGTCTCGTTAGAACGAGTTTTTCAGGTGTCGTATCTCGATTCAGATCCTTCTCAAGATTTGGGGAAGTGCATGATGGTATTCATCCAAACAAGTTGAAACGTATACCAAGGACACGAAGAATGTAAATTATTTTATAAGTCAGTTTATGCAACATTATATTAATTGCTGATCTGTAACGTGTTAGATGATACGTCTGTGATCGAGTCCTCTATTATATGTAACGTGTGAGATATTTAGTGTCTGTTATTAATCACAGTGAACTCTTGTTAGCACGAACTCGCTTAACACGAATTTAGCCATAACACCAACAAAATTTCGGTCCCGGCAAAGGGATTACGGTAATGCGGACATTTATAATGCTCAGATAACACGATTTTTTATAATATGAACTCCGATTTTTTTGGTCCCTTGGTTTTCGTGTTAATGAGGGTTTACTGTATTTCCTTAAGGTAGGTGAGCGAAGGAAAATTTCGAGGTATCTGCAAAGAAAGCTCAATGTGCGTTGCGAAATCAAATATTTTCGAAGAATTTCAGAGTTAACGTGTCTGTGAAGTGAACTGAACCCTTAAAAAACCTATTGAAAACATACTGCCACTGAGATGTCACGTGCCCGAGAGTAGCCACAAAAATTGTAGAACCGAGTGAGGAAAAAATAAAGATGAATAGGGCCTCTACGCAGAAAAGAAATGATCTATAAAAATGGATAAAGTGGAAGAGATGAACCGCAAGGGAAGTATGGAAATCAAAGAAAGAAATAGGAGAATACTTCACCCTCTTTACATCGCCATTGGAGGCTCAGGGACTGAGAGGATCTAGGATTCGAGTCCCGGCGTTGCCAAGAGATCAGTGGGGAGCTTAGAACTTGTCCCGGCTGAGGCGGTGCCTCGCTGATGAGAGATACCTCGTTGAGGAAAGCCAGGCTAGCCGACGGGATGATCGGCGCCAAATCTTGCCATCCATCGGGGGAAGATCACCGCCATCTACCGCGAAAACAACACGGACTACACTTACGGGAATAACGACATCAGCCTTTCACTTGTCTGGAACAACTAAACAATCAATGAATCAATCACCTGCTTCACAAGGGGAACAGGCAGCTGAGACGAAGCAGCACGAACAGAGAAACAAAAAGAATAGGAAAGAGAAAGAAGCCATGAAGCGAAGAATCGATGTTCGAAAGAGCGTTTTGAGAGAGGGAGCAGGTTAGCGTCCGTGTTAGGCGCCGCGCCGTCTGCCTTTTAATTTCAACTGCGAACCCCTGGCTCGGTTGTGCTTGGAATTTTAATGCAAAAATTTACTACCGTCCGATAATTTCCTCTTTTTACTTCTATTAATGCATCTTAGCACCTGCGCTTGAAATGGTCTGCTTTAATTACTGCGAAAAGGAAAATGCAAATGGAGCTCATTCTTCAAAAAGTTAGTGTTATAATACTAATGATGATAATAAACATAGGGGAATATATCAAGAACGCCATTCGTATTAATCGTCTATCCCTGTGAATAGGTATTACTGAGAGTTTAATTTTGCCAGCCAGCCACCCAGGCATCTACTCATCCGTTAAATACGGTCTTAACTCCTCATCAGTTTCATAAAATTCGCTGTAACATGAATCTAAAATGAACTCTTTCTCAAATTGATCTCTATAAAAATGTCCTATTGCCCATGAAAAAGATTTAAGCCATTGAATATTCTGACAGTGAATGTAATTTCACTCGCGTCTTAAAGAATAATTTTCTATTGCTTGTAGAAACTGAATTACAAGTCGTGTCGGAATTCTTTCTACATTTGGGACATAGCGATACAGTCTCAGCAATAAAATTTGTGGTCTCTTAATCAGCAATAGAAGGTTAAAATACAAGCATTGTGTCTAAATACATGACTAAAACTCTATGTCATGTGATTTATTTAATAGAATTTACTCAATAATCTTGGTAGGGAGCAAAAATATTGTGTCTCTCATTTGATAACGTAGAGACCGACGGCTAGTGGCGGTCATGAAAAAAGAGACTTATCAATAATGAAAACATTAGTTAAATGCTTTGAAAGTGTGTGAGAAATGTCCTGAAGGAAAATCAGAGGTCCTCATTCATTTTTTCTCATTTTGCTAATGACTACGACAATGCTTTGCTCTTTGATTGCTAAACGTGTGAGTGTGAATTATTGGACTAACATTAAACACGATGTTTTAGGTCGGGAATCTGTGACCCCCTTAGAAAAAATGTACGGATGTAGCGGAGGGAGCAATAATATGACTCTTCTTTAAAAACTATTGGGCTATTCTGTTAAGAATATGTTTAGTTTCTTACATCTCCCTCTTTATGATGAGAAGTAAATGTAGTAAGGAGAGGGGATCAAAATTACCCAATACACTTCATCAGGAATTTGGATAGATTGCCTTAAAGAAGCGGTAGAATAGTGTTTACTCATGTTTCATAAATTTCAAATACACATGATTTTCGGGCACAACAAAATTACTCTGGTCTTATTGTTCCGATACATGAATGAGCATTTACTCGTAATTGCGTCCTAGCGACAATTTAAAAAAGGATAAAGAAATTCCTTGCAGAGCCCAAATTTGTGCATCTTCGTGACGGTCGTTATAAACAAGAAACAGCTCATGTCAAAAGCAGTGGGCACGAAGCAAAGGCAATTCGGCTGCCTTTACTACCCTCAGTGTAGGAGTATTTGGGAACATTTCCTGGCATATGGCTGAGGCAAAGAGGAGGAAATACTTTCAAAGCGAGAATCTCTGACCGGAAAGTCATAGGGTTCGAGTCCCGACGGTGCCAGGATTTTCGATACTAGCTCAATCAGTCAATCGTCAGGCTCTGACCGGTAGTTTTCCGTGGTTTCTCCGATCAACACCAGGCAAATACCGGAGTGGTACCCTAAGAAAGGTCTACGAACCGCACATAATCATTTCCTTCCTCACCCCTCACTTGCATTTACACACGCACTGCAGTACCCCACTTGCCAGGAGGCCAATCGGGAGGTTACTGTTTTCGCTGAGGCGGTGTCCCGCTGGTGGGAGATACCTGGTTGGGGTAACCCCCGCCTGTCGATGGTAGGTCGGCGCCGAACCTCGCCATCCCGCGGGAGAACACCACCACCACCTCTCGCGATAACATGCTCTACACTTACGGGACTCACTTATCAGTTGACGAGCCCGGCGGGAGAACACCACCACCACCACCTATCGCGATAACATGCTCTACACTTACGGGACTCACTTATCAGTTGACGAGCCCGGCGGGAGAACACCACCACCACCACCTATCGCGATAACATGCTCTACACTTACGGGACTCACTTATCAGTTGACGAGCCCGGCGGGAGAACACCACCACCACCTCTCGCGATAACATGCTCTACACTTACGAGACTCACTTATCAGCTGACGAGCCCGGCGGGAGAACACCACCACCACCTCTCGCGATAACATGCTCTACACTTACGGGACTCACTTATCAGTTGACGAGCCCGGCGGGAGAACACCACCACCACCACCTATCGCGATAACATGCTCTACACTTACGGGACTCACTTATCAGTTGACGAGCCCGGCGGGAGAACACCACCACCACCTCTCGCGATAACATGCTCTACACTTACGAGACTCACTTATCAGTTGACGAGCCCGGCGGGAGAACACCACCACCACCTCTCGCGATAACATGCTCTACACTTACGAGACTCACTTATCAGTTGACGAGCCCAGCGGGAGAACACCACCACCACCACCTATCGCGATAACATGCTCTACACTTACGAGACTCACTTATCAGTTGACGAGCCCAGCGGGAGAACACCACCACCACCACCTCTCGCGATAACATGCTCTACACTTACGAGACTCACTTATCAGTTGACGAGCCCAGCGGGAGAACACCACCACCACCTCTCGCGATAACATGCTCTACACTTACGAGACTCACTTATCAGTTGACGAGCCCAGCGGGAGAACACCACCACCACCTCTCGCGATAACATGCTCTACACTTACGAGACTCACTTATCAGTTGACGAGCCCAGCGGGAGAACACCACCACCACCTCTCGCGATAACATGCTCTACACTTACGAGACTCACTTATCAGTTGACGAGCCCAGCGGGAGAACACCACCACCACCTCTCGCGATAACATGCTCTACACTTACGAGACTCACTTATCAGTTGACGAGCCCAGCGGGAGAACACCACCACCACCACCTCTCGCGATAACATGCTCTACACTTACGAGACTCACTTATCAGTTGACGAGCCCAGCGGGAGAACACCACCACCACCTCTCGCGATAACATGCTCTACACTTACGAGACTCACTTATCAGTTGACGAGCCCAGCGGGAGAACACCACCACCACCTCTCGCGATAACATGCTCTACACTTACGAGACTCACTTATCAGTTGACGAGCCCAGCGGGAGAACACCACCACCACCACCTATCGCGATAACATGCTCTACACTTACGAGACTCACTTATCAGTTGACGAGCCCAGCGGGAGAACACCACCACCACCTCTCGCGATAACATGCTCTACACTTACGAGACTCACTTATCAGTTGACGAGCCCAGCGGGAGAACACCACCACCACCACCTATCGCGATAACATGCTCTACACTTACGAGACTCACTTATCAGTTGACGAGCCCAGCGGGAGAACACCACCACCACCTCTCGCGATAACATGCTCTACACTTACGAGACTCACTTATCAGTTGACGAGCCCAGCGGGAGAACACCACCACCACCACCTCTCGCGATAACATGCTCTACACTTGAGAGACTCACTTATCAGTTCACGAGCCCAGCGGGAGAACACCACCACCACCTCTCGCGATAACATGCTCTACACTTACGAGACACACTTATCAGTTGACGAGCCCAGCGGGAGAACACCACCACCACCTCTCGCGATAACATGCTCTACACTTACGAGACTCACTTATCAGTTGACGAGCCCGGCGGGAGAACACCACCACCACCACCTATCGCGATAACATGCTCTACACTTACGGGACTCACTTATCAGTTGACGAGCCCGGCGGGAGAACACCACCACCACCACCTATCGCGATAACATGCTCTACACTTACGGGACTCACTTATCAGTTGACGAGCCCGGCGGGAGAACACCACCACCACCTCTCGCGATAACATGCTCTACACTTACGAGACTCACTTATCAGTTGACGAGCCCGGCGGGAGAACACCACCACCACCTCTCGCGATAACATGCTCTACACTTACGAGACTCACTTATCAGTTGACGAGCCCAGCGGGAGAACACCACCACCACCTCTCGCGATAACATGCTCTACACTTACGAGACTCACTTATCAGTTGACGAGCCCAGCGGGAGAACACCACCACCACCTCTCGCGATAACATGCTCTACACTTACGAGACTCACTTATCAGTTGACGAGCCCAGCGGGAGAACACCACCACCACCTCTCGCGATAACATGCTCTACACTTACGAGACTCACTTATCAGTTGACGAGCCCAGCGGGAGAACACCACCACCACCTCTCGCGATAACATGCTCTACACTTACGAGACTCACTTATCAGTTGACGAGCCCAGCGGGAGAACACCACCACCACCTCTCGCGATAACATGCTCTACACTTATGGGACTCACTTATCAGTTGACGAGCCCGGCGGGAGAACACCACCACCACCTCTCGCGATAACATGCTCTACACTTACGGGACTCACTTATCAGTTGACGAGCCCGGCGGGAGAACACCACCACCACCTCTCGCGATAACATGCTCTACACTTACGGGACTCACTTATCAGTTGACGAGCCCAGCGGGAGAACACCACCACCACCTCTCGCGATAACATGCTCTACACTTACGAGACTCACTTATCAGTTGACGAGCCCAGCGGGAGAACACCACCACCACCTCTCGCGATAACATGCTCTACACTTACGGGACTCACTTATCAGTTGACGAGCCCAGCGGGAGAACACCACCACCACCTCTCGCGATAACATGCTCTACACTTACGAGACTCACTTATCAGTTGACGAGCCCAGCGGGAGAACACCACCACCACCTCTCGCGATAACATGCTCTACACTTACGAGACTCACTTATCAGTTGACGAGCCCAGCGGGAGAACACCACCACCACCACCTTTCGCGATAACATGCTCTACACTTACGAGACTCAATTATCAGTTGACGAGCCCAGCGGGAGAACACCACCACCACCTCTCGCGATAACATGCTCTACACTTACGAGACTCACTTATCAGTTGACGAGCCCAGCGGGAGAACACCACCACCACCTCTCGCGATAACATGCTCTACACTTACGAGACTCACTTATCAGTTGACGAGCCCAGCGGGAGAACACCACCACCACCACCTATCGCGATAACATGCTCTACACTTACGAGACTCACTTATCAGTTGACGAGCCCAGCGGGAGAACACCACCACCACCTCTCGCGATAACATGCTCTACACTTACGAGACTCACTTATCAGTTGACGAGCCCAGCGGGAGAACACCACCACCACCACCTATCGCGATAACATGCTCTACACTTACGAGACTCACTTATCAGTTGACGAGCCCAGCGGGAGAACACCACCACCACCTCTCGCGATAACATGCTCTACACTTACGAGACTCACTTATCAGTTGACGAGCCCAGCGGGAGAACACCACCACCACCACCTCTCGCGATAACATGCTCTACACTTACGAGACTCACTTATCAGTTGACGAGCCCAGCGGGAGAACACCACCACCACCTCTCGCGATAACATGCTCTACACTTACGAGACTCACTTATCAGTTGACGAGCCCAGCGGGAGAACACCACCACCACCTCTCGCGATAACATGCTCTACACTTACGGGACTCACTTATCAGTTGACGAGCCCGGCGGGAGAACACCACCACCACCTCTCGCGATAACATGCTCTACACTTACGGGACTCACTTATCAGTTGACGAGCCCAGCGGGAGAACACCACCACCACCTCTCGCGATAACATGCTCTACACTTACGAGACTCACTTATCAGTTGACGAGCCCAGCGGGAGAACACCACCACCACCTCTCGCGATAACATGCTCTACACTTACGGGACTCACTTATCAGTTGACGAGCCCAGCGGGAGAACACCACCACCACCACCTATCGCGATAACATGCTCTACACTTACGAGACTCACTTATCAGTTGACGAGCCCGGCGGGAGAACACCACCACCACCTCTCGCGATAACATGCTCTACACTTACGGGACTCACTTATCAGTTGACGAGCCCAGCGGGAGAACACCACCACCACCTCTCGCGATAACATGCTCTACACTTACGAGACTCACTTATCAGTTGACGAGCCCAGCGGGAGAACACCACCACCACCTCTCGCGATAACATGCTCTACACTTACGGGACTCACTTATCAGTTGACGAGCCCGGCGGGAGAACACCACCACCACCTCTCGCGATAACATGCTCTACACTTACGAGACTCACTTATCAGTTGACGAGCCCGGCGGGAGAACACCACCACCACCTCTCGCGATAACATGCTCTACACTTACGAGACTCACTTATCAGTTGACGAGCCCGGCGGGAGAACACCACCACCACCTCTCGCGATAACATGCTCTACACTTATGGGACTCACTTATCAGTTGACGAGCCCAGCGGGAGAACACCACCACCACCTCTCGCGATAACATGCTCTACACTTATGGGACTCACTTATCAGTTGACGAGCCCAGCGGGAGAACACCACCACCACCTCTCGCGATAACATGCTCTACACTTACGAGACTCACTTATCAGTTGACGAGCCCGGCGGGAGAACACCACCACCACCTATCGCGATAACATGCTCTACACTTACGGGACTCACTTATCAGTTGACGCGCCCGGCAACACTAATCCAAGTGAGAGTGGTGGTGAGATGGTGACGCTGGGCGTGGTGGCGAGTGTGGGGGCGGGGCGCGCCGCCGAGGTTCGCACGGGGGCGTGTGATTCTCACGTGGAATGTGGCGGGGGTGGGGCGGGGTGGGGAAGGGAGGGCGGCGCGGCGCTGTGAGGAAGCTTAGCGCAGGCGAGTGGGAACGCGCTCGCGGCGGTGGCGCCCGCCCTCTCCCGCGTGCCGCGCCGCGCCGCGCCGTCGTGTCAGCGGAGGCGCCCCGCCGCGCGCGGCCCTGTCAGCTCAGCCCCGCCCCGCCCCGCCCCGCCACGCCACGCCCGCGCCGACTCGCCCAGCGAAGGACGCTCACACACTCTTTGCTAACCTCGTCCTCACAATAATGAAAAAAAAACATCGTTATTCATCTCATATTTGGTGCCTTTGAAATCGTCAAAAGCGTTTTACAAATCAAATGAAAACTATCACTGTGTTACTTACAGGTACCTGTTCGTTTTCAATAGAGCATTCGTTTTCCGGTTTGAAGTGGAAAAAATGTATTAAAATAGTATTTCCTTCGTTTAGTATTAATTTGTTATTGTGAAACCAATTTGAAACTTCTGTAATCGTACATTTATTGTTTTGTTTTTGTAAAGAATGTTCGTGTCATTAGCGAACATCTGGTCTTAATTTTTTTTAATGGAGGAGGACATATATTTCACGTATAAAAGAGGTTGGATATGATGTAAGATTGAGTCTTGTGAGACCCCATGCTCAATTAGCAAAGAATTTGAAAGTTAAGTAAATAATTTTCCTGTCGCGCAAGTACAGTATTTCTACTCATTGAAATCAATGTTTAAGATAGGAGATAACCAGTCTAAGACAGAACACGAATTCCACATGAGGGCAATTTTGAAAGCCGGATGTTATGATCAATAAAGTCAAAAACCTTTGGATCTCAAAATATTCCAATTAGTAATTTGTTTTGTTCCATTGATAAAGCAACATTTTTAAGAAAAGAAAAAATGGCAGTTTCCGTAAATGTTGATTTTTTAAATCTCTGTTCAGAGTCTGAAAACACTTTTTTCTGAGAAAAGTTCACATGTAGAAAACCTTTTTAATGTATTTGAGAAAATCTCTTCACCTTAATTCTGCTACATTGCAAGAGACGTTTGGAATTCTAATTCGGTTGTGTAACTATTTATTCTGTTTGATCTCATACCAAGTTTAGCTGCCTGAACCAACTCTGTAAATTTTTTCCATTTTTCCAAGCACTACATCTTGTATCCAGGGACATTTTGCTTCCTTTTCTTCTGTGATTATGTTAGCAATTAGTTCATGTTACATCATTTTAATAAAGCCTCAGGTTAATTTTCTAAAAATTATATCTGAGGAATAGTTTTTGTAAATTTTGTGCAACACAAGTTTGGTCTAAGACTAAGTGAACAGTAATTTGTTATTTTCTCGTGAACCAAGATTTTCCAAGTCTGCCTTTCATTTCTGTTTCCAACAGCCCCTTTAGATGTAATATATGTATCGCGAACCATCATTCCGGTTTGTCTTGCCCGTTCTTGGAGTACTACTTTTTGTTGATGTTCAAGGAAAAACTTTCGTCAAAAAATGTAGGTTTGTTCCATTTACTTAGGGTTTGGTTTAGAATTTATGGGAGTGTTTAAAATTATTGTAATTTGCTCTCATTGTTTAAACTCAATTCTTGGCGTACACCATTATCATTATTATTATTATTATTATTATTATTACTATTATTATTATTATTTCCTCTAAATCACGACTAAAGATGTTATGCATCGGCTGAATATAAAATCTACTCCAGGTTGCAACCAGCTACCTAAGGAGTAGATCTAGGAGTAGGGACTGTCGGTGCCTCTACAATACTTTGCGCAAAATGTGGACTGTTCCAAATAAAGCTATTTCTTGCATATCCCAGTCTCTTGAATTACCTGGGAGTTTAGACAAGTTCTTACACAAATTTTGCGGAACAAATCCCAGAGCTCCGATAACTATCGGTACGACCTGTGCTTTTATGCCCCACATTCGGCTGATCTCGATATCTGAACTCTTGTATTTAAGACGTTTCTCTGCCTCCTTGGTAACGTTTTGATCGCAAGGTACAGCAACATCGACAAGTAAACACGATTGGACATAGGATTGGACAAGCTGAGACAATATGATGGATGGTTTCTACGTGTTCCTGACAAATGCGACATTTATCATCTTGGGAAATTTTGAGAACCGCTTTATCATAATGTCGTGTTCTCAAGGTCTGATCTTGGGCAGCTATTACAAGTTCTTCCGATTCTGGTTTAATTCTTCCCCTTTTAAGCCACATAAATGATTGATCTTTATTGATCTGCACCTTGTCCATTCGTTTCAAATATTGTCCGTGAAGAGGTTTGTCTCTCCACGATTTCTTTAACATTTTTTGTGTCTCAAATTTCATGTTAAGTAGCATCAGAAGTTCAGTGTCTCTGTCATTCTGGGTATCTTGCATAGCCTTGTTCGCAATGATTCTTGCTACACTTACAATGCCTCTGTTTCCCATTCTTCGGTCAGATTTCATGACCTACCTCATTAGAGGGTCATCTTGATGGCTGACTACATACTTTCTCATCCCGGTTATTGCATTGTGCCAGGAGGCTTCAATTTGTCTGAGGCCTCTTCCTCCTTCCTTACGTGACACATTAAGTCTATGTACATCAGCTCGGGGGTGGGCAACATGATGCATTGTAAGCAGTTTTCTGGTTTTTCTATCCATGTTGCGAATTTCCTGTTCAGTCCAGTCTACTAGTCCGAAACTGTATTCGGCTACAGCCACCGCCAAACTACCTATTGCTGATTATTATTATTATTATTATTATTATTATTATTATTATTATTATTATTATTATTATTATTATTATTGGTTAGATGTTTCGCTTCCTGTTGATCCTTGTACTTATTGTAGTAGAAGATGGCGGATTGGGGTAAAGTTGACCGAGCAGGATCAGTCAGCAGGATCCTGCTGGGTCAACTTTACCCCAATCCTCCATCTTCTACTATATTATTATTATTATTATTATTATTATTATTATTATTATTATTGTTGTTGTTGTTATTATAAATTTAATTTCATGATTCAAATGAATTATCTATTCAAATAAAAATTATCTAGAGTAGATTATACAACACTAATTTCATATGGGAATAAAAATTTGTCATAAGATGTCACGATATCAAATGAACTTCCAAGAAAAAATAGTTCAATGGCACAAAACTGAATATCTACCGGCATGTCTACATAGGAATTAAACGATGTCTTTATACAGAGACAATTAAAAGAAGAATGGTTCATGTCAAGAAAAAGTATTCTATAATCTTGCATTAAAGCTCGCAGCATTGCTAAATGGTGATGATAAAATTGTATCTCTTTTCTCGTTCTTTAAATACCTGTTTTACCTGTTTGCTGTGAAAGAGACCTTGACCTGCAAATCTAAGAATGCATTTTGCCAGGATTAGCGAAAACGTGAGAACATTTGAATTAAGAATGGGTCAGTGTCACGAATGGGAATGTAAAGTACAGAGCGTATTAGTCCTTGAACTGCAATCAGCATTTTAATGCTATGTTTTGAGACTACAGAGGACTTGGTAGTAAAGAGTACCATATACAAGTTCCTATCAGTATTACATTCTAAAAATTGTTATTTTGAGATAATTAGTAATTTATTGTTGCACATAATATTTTGCTGAGAAGGAATACTCTATGCAGTAAGGAATGTATGGCATTTAGCTCAGAATAATTTGCAACTTGTAATTTGTTTATTGACAATTATTGTAACTAAAATTATTTTACCTCGGAATGGGCAAATATTGTTGTTGTTTTTTTTCAATTTTTAATCTGTCCTTAATAATCGCCTAAATAGGCGGAAAAAAGTCATGGTTAGTAGCATATTTTGCAAATAGCGTGAGTGCTCTGATCGGCAATCTCCCTGATTTCCTCTGATCGACTCCGGACGGACGCTAAAGCAAAGACTTCGCCACGGCCCAAGCGAGATCCTTCTTTCCTGTCCTAATGTCAGAACGATGGTCTGATTCCTATAAGGATGGATACGGACCTCTTAATGTCCCACTACCATTTTCCCCAAAATATCAACAACAGTCTGAGCTTCTGTAGTGCAACATCTACTTGCGTCATCGTGTGGATGTCCTCGCTCAGTATTAGGGGTAGTGCCCTCAATTGCAATCACTCGTGCCTTCGGGTCCCAGTAGTGCTTCCATCCAATGTATAATAAATATAAACTAACTCTCACCTCTTGCATCACAAGTCACACACGGCAATCCCACTGACCTGCATAAATAACAATAATTTAAAAGACTTAGCAGCTTGGCTCCAAGAAATTGGGGTTTTTCATGAGCGAATATCAAAATTAAAGATTAAGAACAACTCCAGAGAGATTAAAACAATTGAAATATTTGTGGAATTTGTTTCGTTATTTAATCGTTAGCATTGACAATTTTTCATTGGCGTACTCTAAATGTTTAGATTTTTCAAAAAGGTTTACGTTTGAAAAATCTATTAATTTGAAAGAATATTTACTGGAATTACGCAATGTCATGTTCGTAGATATTAAAATTATTAAAAAACTTGTTTATTAGTACCTATAAAAAAAAAACAAAAAAATCCATTAAATAAACAAACAGCCCCAAGCTCGCTGCAGATGTTGAAAGCTCAGCATTTCGAAGTCTTGGAGATGATTCGATTACACGTGCATTTTAATAGCAATTTGGTTTTACGCTGCGCGATAAGAACATAATTTGCCACTCCATCCAAGACAACGCTCAATTCCAAGCAATGACGAATGAAATTCATCATAAAAAAGTTTACGAGGTGAATGCGATTAGCATTTCAAATTCGAGAAGTCTCCTGGCGCAATTTCGTTAATGACAAAGGACAATGGGCACGAACCGGAAGTAATATAATGTAAGGACTTCCATTAGCGCGCGGCGTCAGAGACACGGGCCGGACGCGCCGCCGAGCCGCGGTGGGGCGGGGCGGGGGGGGCAGCGGCGAAGACGAGATCGACCGACGGCCTGCGGGCGGTGGGTGGTGGGGGTTGGGGGTGAGGAGACGGCATGCGGCAGGCAGCCATATGTTAGTTAGTGCCTTATTTTACGTGGCGAGACTCGGGCCATCGGCCGTCAGGCCCGCTCTTACCACGCAAATTTCTCTACGCTCCTTTCACCATCTAGCGGAGAAAGAAGGTATCTCGGGCGACGAAACAGGCGATTTGAACTTAGCTCAGAGGCGTCATTTAGGCTTTAGGATCTCTTACATGCAAGTAAATCTACTAACATGGGACAGCCGGCTTTACTCCCCCGTACGAAGAATTTTTTCGCCCTTAAAAATCCACGGCTTCGATCAGGTTTGAACCCGCAATCTTGGGTACAACACTCCGATACGCTCCGACCGTTATACCATCCGAATCAGAGTCATACCATCCACGTGTCGTACATAAGAGCTTCCCAGTCGCCTCCCTGGGAGCCCACGCATCATTTGCACCAGATCGCAGACTACTCCTGGATTTTATGGCTTGTACTTCGTATAGATTCGAGGAATATAACACGAGTAGAATAATATTCTTAAAAATAACGTCAATATCGAACTGAGACAATGACGTGAAACGATGAGGTATTTCACATGATTATGCACTGATGATTCTATCCCAATTCATAATAATAATAATAATAATAATAATAATAATAATAATAATAATAATATCACTTATCATCTTGGGAAATTTTGAGAACCGTTTATCGAATAATAATAATACGACTTCAAAAATTAGCTTAATGCTTACAAATGAATTTGTTGGCACGAGACCTAATGATTTCGTTTCCAAGTTGATTTCAAAGATCAAAATGTGGTCGATTGAAATACAGAGTCTTAAAGAATTGGAAGAAACATTCTATCACTTGTATAAATTGCAAAAGGGCGAGTGGCGAGAGAAGTGGCGGAGAGCGAAATGCTTTGGGTTTGATTGATTGATTGATTGAGTCGTGTTTCCGGGCGCGACAACTACTGAGGTCAATAGTCCCGTAAGGGTAGTGCGTGCTTTTTCTCGGGAGGTGGTGATGATCTTTTCCCTGCTGGATGGCGAGATCTGGCGCCGACCTACCGTCGACTAGCGGGGTTTTCCCCTCAACCATCTATCTCTCCCCAGCAGGGCACCACCCCAGCCGGGACAAGCTCTAAACTCCCGACCGGTCTCCCGGAATGTGTACTAGTGTAGTGCATGTTAGTGTAAAAATGTGTGTGTAAGAGGAGAAGATAGGGGAAGGAAGAGGAAGGAAAGATCGCGCGCAGTCCGTGGCCCGTTTGTTGGGGTACTGCTCCGCAATTTGCCTGGTGTTGATCGAAGAAACCACGGAAAATACCGATCAGAGCAGCCGGCTGCAAGAATTCTCCTCCAGACAGCGGATGAATTCGACGTAGCTGACAGGCTAGTGTCGAAAATCCTGCCGCCGTCGGGAGTGGAAGCGTAGGACCTCCCTGTCAGAGAGACTGAAGTGACATCAGGTTGATGCACTGAGCCATCTCTCCCGGTGAACTGCCTTGGGGGGAGAGGGGATGGGGGGGAAGGAGAATGGAGACAGAGGTAGGTGGCGGTGGTGGGGGACGGGGATGTGGTCAGGAAATGGGGGCGGGAGCCAGAGACGGCGACGTGCCAGGAGGCTGGAGAGAGGACGGGGATCGAGAGCGGGGGCAGGAGTGAAGGGACGTGGGCGGATACGGTAGACGGGAGCAGGAGGTGGTAGAGGGGGGCGAGGGCGGGGGCCCAGGAGCGGTAACGGGGCGCGGGGGTAGAGACGGTGGCAAGATATGGGACGGGGCGGGAGCGGGAGAGCGGGGACAGGGCTGGACGGACGGGGCGGGGGCGGGGGCGAATACGGACAGGAGGCGAGAGCAGTGATCGGGGCAGGGCGCGAGGGTAAACACGAGGGCAGAGACGTTGGCGGTGGCGGTGGAGACGGCGGCGGCGGCTGAGGCGGCGGCGGCGGCGGCTGAGGCGGCGGCGGAGGCGGCGGCGGAGGCGGCGGCGGAGGCGGTGGCGGAGGCGGCGGCGGAGGCGGCGGCGGGGCGGCGGCGGAGGCGGCGGCGGAGGCGGCGGCGGAGGCGGCGGCGGAGGCGGCGGCGGAGGCGGCGGCGGAGGCGGCGGCGGCGGCGGCGGCGGAGGCGGCGGCGGAGGCGGTGGCGGAGGCGGCGGCGGAGGCGGCGGCGGGGCGGCGGCGGAGGCGGCAGCGGAGGCGGCGGCGGAGGCGGCGGCGGAGGCGGCGGCGGGGCGGCGGCGGAGGCGGCGGCGGAGGCGGCGGCGGAGGCGGCGGCGGAGGCGGCGGCGGAGGCGGCGGCGGAGGCGGCGGCGGAGGCGGCGGCGGAGGCGGTGGCGGAGGCGGCGGCGGAGGCGGCGGCGGGGCGGCGGCGGAGGCGGCGGCGGAGGCGGCGGCGGAGGCGGCGGCGGAGGCGGTGGCGGAGGCGGCGGCGGAGGCGGCGGCGGGGCGGCGGCGGAGGCGGCGGCGGAGGCGGCGGCGGAGGCGGCGGCGGGGCGGCGGCGGAGGCGGCGGCGGGGCGGCGGCGGAGGCGGCGGCGGAGGCGGCGGCGGAGGCGGCGGCGGAGGCGGCGGCGGAGGCGGCGGCGGAGGCGGCGGCGGCGGCGGCGGCGGAGGCGGCGGCGGAGGCGGTGGCGGAGGCGGCGGCGGAGGCGGCGGCGGGGCGGCGGCGGAGGCGGCAGCGGAGGCGGCGGCGGAGGCGGCGGCGGAGGCGGCGGCGGGGCGGCGGCGGAGGCGGCGGCGGAGGCGGCGGCGGAGGCGGCGGCGGAGGCGGCGGCGGAGGCGGCGGCGGAGGCGGCGGCGGAGGCGGCGGCGGAGGCGGTGGCGGAGGCGGCGGCGGAGGCGGCGGCGGGGCGGCGGCGGAGGCGGCGGCGGAGGCGGCGGCGGAGGCGGCGGCGGAGGCGGCGGCGGAGGCGGCGGCGGAGGCGGCGGCGGCGGCGGCGGCGGAGGCGGCGGCGGAGGCGGTGGCGGAGGCGGCGGCGGAGGCGGCGGCGGGGCGGCGGCGGAGGCGGCAGCGGAGGCGGCGGCGGAGGCGGCGGCGGAGGCGGCGGCGGGGCGGCGGCGGAGGCGGCGGCGGAGGCGGCGGCGGAGGCGGCGGCGGAGGCGGCGGCGGAGGCGGCGGCGGAGGCGGCGGCGGAGGCGGCGGCGGAGGCGGTGGCGGAGGCGGCGGCGGAGGCGGCGGCGGGGCGGCGGCGGAGGCGGCGGCGGAGGCGGCGGCGGAGGCGGCGGCGGGGCGGCGGCGGAGGCGGCGGCGGAGGCGGCGGCGGAGGCGGCGGCGGAGGCGGTGGCGGAGGCGGCGGCGGAGGCGGCGGCGGGGCGGCGGCGGAGGCGGCGGCGGAGGCGGCGGCGGAGGCGGCGGCGGAGGCGGCGGCGGAGGCGCAGGCTGGGAAAGAGTGCGCGAGGCGGGGCGAGGCGTTGCGCGGCGCGGCGGGAGGCGCTCGTAACACGCGGCCGCGGCGCCTCCGCCAATTTAGCAGGCGGCGCGCGATCACCTGGCGCTGTTTCTCATTACCCGCGGGTCGCCGGGTCACCCCAGCGCCCGCCGCGCGCATGGACGGCCAGCGCTCCCGTCGCTCTCTCCCAAGTCCACTGTTTTAGCGGAATATTGTTATTATTATTCCTCTACTTCACGACTGAAGATGACGTGAGTCGGTTGAATGCAAAATCTACACCACGTTGTAACGAGCTTCCTAAGGAGTAGATCTAGGGACAGTCGATGCCTCTTTTGCGCAAAATGTGGGCTGTTCCAAATAAAGCGATTTCTTGCCCTTCCCCGTCTTTTGAATTACCTGGGAGTTTAGACAAGTTCTTATCCAATTGTTTCGGAACAAATCCCAGAGCTCCGATAACTAGCGGGACGACCTGCGCTTTTACGCCCCACGTTCGGCTGATCTCGATTTCCAAACTCTTGTATTTAATACGTTTGTCTGCCACCTTGGTAACGACGTTTTGAGCGCTCTGCACAGCCACCTACACAAGTAGAATTATTTACAAGTAGAAAACAAATAGTATTTTTTCTCCGAAACTTTGATAACAATATCCAGTTTTTTGCCTCTATCTTGTAATAAGTTTGCATTTGTTGGTCGTACAATATTGTACACAGTCCAGCAGACTTTACCAGTTTTGGTGAGTGTTCGTACCACTTGGAGCGTGTGTTTATAACTTCGAGGTCTTTACATATCTCCCAGTGGAGATAATTACACACCCTATCGTGTCCTTTCCAGTATTCGGCCTTTGCTAGAATTGGACAAGCTGAAACGTCATAATCAACGGCTTCCACTTATCAATATTATAACTTAATAATAATAATTATTATTATTATTATTATTATTATTATTATTACGTTATTTAGTTTTAAGGGTAATGTAGCCTGATGATGGAGCAAAACGGACTTCGAAACGTTGTAAAGAAAGTTTATATGTAATGAACAACTAAAATGAATAAAATCAGTTATACGTGTTAAAAAATGTTAAGGTGTCTAAAATAGAGAAGCTACGTATTTCATGTAAACTTTGTTTTAATTAATTTACATTAATTACATTTCACTTTATGGTAGTGTTATGAATTGTGGATGTTATATTTCTGTCATTCGATGGAGCTCCAACCTCCTGTTTGATTGAGCAACAGCTGCCACTGATTGGAGGTATCTTTAATCATGTGGGTTCGCTTACTGTATCTTCGCCATTATTTCATCTGGTGCAGGGCCAAGTGAACAGCTTGTTGCAGCGGCGGTACTTCTCAGTGCCAAAGGTCGCTCTATTCTGACTCACACACGAGCGTTTTCATGGGATCTTTGCGGTGTGACAGGCCGCAACCATCCACATCAGCCTTTGTTGCGTCACAGATTATCGCATAAACCACATTCCCTATGGCTTACGAATCCTGAATCTTTTAGATGCCATGTAATAATATTGAATGTCAGTTCACGAGTAAAACTGAAGTTAATTTTTTTAACATTTTAGATTATCAGAATTCTAGTAAAAGGGTGTTTCTTGAAGCATCTTTTCAAAATTCTCTTCTAGATTCTAATTTCCCATTTCTACTGATTGAAAAATGTATAGTTTCCATTGCCTCAAATACGAATTTAATTACGCATGCCATTAAACAAGCGATCAGTAGTTTTATATGCTGAGAATGTATTGCCGTGAAATAAATTCGTGAAAGGAATTTTAAACTTAAGATCGTCTCTTCGTATCTTCTCCCATTGCCACATTGCTTTTCAAGATATAGCTACACTAGTTATTCTCATTCTGTGTCTATTTATTTTAAGAAAATATTCTAAATCCAAAATATTTGCATTTTAATTCACTTAACAATGAGGTAATAAGTTTAGTACGATAATCGACGAGGTTGGGAGATCATCATATTTACATTGACATGCTTGCATCATAAGGCGGCCTCTTTTGGATTTCAATTCGCTTTCAATTCACCGTCTGTTCTAACTGGACAAGATTCTGGACACGATCTAAGCTAGGTCCGATCTCAGAGCATGTCTGGTAGTGCAGTGCATGTAATTGTGCGTTTAAAGGGTAAGATAGGACAAGGAATAGGAAGGAAAGGCGGCACGTGGTCCGTAGCCCGTTTGATAGGATACTGCTCCAGTATTCGCCAGGTAATGATCGAAGAAACCACGGAAAACTACCGATTAGAGCAGCCGGCCTCTAGAATTTTCTTCCCGACAGCGACTGAATTAGACTTGGCTCTGTAGCTAGTGGCGAAAATCCTGCCGCCGTCGGGACTAGAACCCCAGGATCTCTCGGTCAGAGACACTGCAGTGACATCGGCTGATGTCCTGAGCCACCTCCTCTGGTGCTTCCATGAAGGCTTCTCCCCTCACTGTCGTTTAGGCGGCGTTCGCCCCTGCTGCCAGCGCTCCCCACCCCCGCGCCACGCCCCCTCCCCCATCTACCCCTCCGGGCTCGACCCCGCCCCCTCTCGGCATTCGCAGGTGCATGAAACGTATCGATAAAAATGTCTACCCTATACGTATCTACGACTTTTTTTTTCTCTCTCTCTCTCTTCTTCGAGGGCACATATATTACAATCAGTATCGCGTTGAAGAATGAAACTTCATTTGCAACTAGAAATCCAGTTGACACGCCCGACTCCGAGACATAAATAAATAAAAAAGAAAGCGAGCGCCCGGCGGCGGAGGCGGAGGCGGGGGCGGGGGCCGTCGGTAGCTGCTGGAAACTGTTACCAGGACCTCCCGTCGCGTGACGTCACCATAACTCACGACGCAGACGCGCCAGCGCGCGGTAACCGGGCGGGCTGCGTGTTACCTGGCCAGAATAAATAAAGCTTGCGGCCCTCAGCTCGCCCCCGCCCCCTCATCCGCACCCGCATGAGCAACACCTCCGCGCTGCACGTAGCGGCGCGCTGCGGCGTTCGTATTTATCAGTGACGTCACGTAATAACTGCGCGGGGCGGCGCGAGAGAGGTCGCTTGGCTTGCGGCGGGTTGCCTGCAACCTATTACGCTCAAGGGTCGATGGCAAAGCGGAGTGGGCCCTTGGAGCTCCGGTTTCAGGAGACTTCACACCAACAACGCACGGAGTTCATTCTCTGGCTTCGAAGGAGAATAGTTCGTGCAATGGTAATGAAGATAACCTTATAAAAATTGTTGTTGAGTGTATACCACCAATTATATTTTTTACTAACTTTAATATTAATTTTTAAGTTGAGGAATGTTATTGAATCATTGTCATTAAGGTTATTTTCAACTAAAGTATTGATTTTGGTATTATCTAGTGCTACGAAATGTGGTGACATATTACAATTGAGAAATTTACATGAGAACTGTCAATAGACTTTAATCGTTGTTTACATACTTCATTTACGTTCCGGGTGATCTGGCAATATTACATAGATGAAATATTCTAAATTTATCATTCGCATCTTGCAGCGATCAATGACAACAAAGCCTTGGAACTTAAATCATTGGCCTCTACTATGTAATGTGGTATCACGGTGATCGGCTGTTGGCTTCGGTTCAGAAACGCTTTGATTATTATGAACCACAGTTTTCTTCTTCTCTTTTGAACGAGCCAGTTAAGAAAACGTTATGCCAAATGGAAAAGCTTTGGTTGTTGGTAAGATATGCAGCTTTCCTTGCTGGAATTATTCTTGCAGCTGTTTTCATTGCCCTTATATTTCAGGTACTGACTTAGTCGGTATTTTATTTCTGCTATACTCTTTTTAGTGAGTATGTAAAATATGTTTTTCCGTCAACATCTCAAGATCAGTTTTCGCTCCATTATAGAAGATTCTGCAAAGGTACTCCGTGTATAAAATACAAGTTATCTGGTTGTTGCATATAAATATTTGATATTCCGAAAGAATGAAATTTAGTAAAAATTTAGTATTTCTTAAACGTCTCAAAAGTCTCATAATGTCTTCATTTAAATTTAGAGAGTCAATTATTTAAACTATTGAGCCTAAGCAATACGCAAATCTCTGCCACATTCATGTTATTTTCTCCTTCTTTGTGCATGCAACATTTTTCAAGTTGTAAGGAATATCACAGAAGCAAATTGTGCACAGACCTTAAGTAAGTCGCTATGTGGAAATTAGATGGTGAATGTAACGTGCCTTCGTATGTTCTCTGAGCAATTTTCTAAGCAGATGCAGAAGCACTATTTCCGACAGCGAAAACCGCACCTCAAAGAAGAAAATAAATCATAGCGACGTGTTCAGGGGACGGCGGTTAAGGGCACATCAATTGACTTTACTTTGTAATATATTTTGCGATGCAAACCTCTTCATTAAGACGCTCAGATTTCAACGTTTTCCACGCTATTATTCGAGTCGACACAGTCATCTGGTACAAATTACAAACCATGAAGCAGCAAAGGCTTAAAATCCGCTCTGCGAGATGAATTCGTAGACCTATATCATCACACTAACCATAAGCCATTGATCTCCGTTAATGCGAAGTTCACCGCGTGGAAATTAAGACTTAATGGGTCGCCTCAAAGAACGTTGAGATTTATTGAGAAGCCACGTATCACCGAGTTTGAACCAGTTTACCTCCCTGTCACCTCCGCCGAGTAAATATTTCTTACTTGGAGACGCATTGCAGACACGAGTTCCAAAATTAGGTAACATGAATCAAAGGCTTGCGGCCGGGAGCGCGGGGCAACTGCGCAACACCATCACGGGACTGACAGCGTAATTTACGTCAACTGTGTGTCCTCTTAACCGAGTTAGCGCGAAGGACCCGGGCTGCTCGCGGGCTGTGACAGGGCGCGACAGTTCCGCCTCCACCCCCGCCCCCGCCTTCACCCTGGGAGTCTAAGGGCAGCCAGGTACAGCGCCGGCTAGGTAACATCTCCCAGCGGAGCAGCGGCAAATGCCAAGGAGCAGCACGGGCTCCCGTCCACCCACTCTGTCTACTCGCAAGTTCCGCTCGCCGAGGAAGCCTACAAATCTCCGGTCACGGGGTAAACGTTCTGAAGTCAAAAATCTTAGTTCTGAGAAAACAAGGGTTTGATTATTGAGCCGTAAGCTACATTAAGCCGATTAAGCTACATTTCCCAACGCTATTTTGTCGTTAAGGAGGTAACATGAATTCGGTCGTTTTACTAAAATAAAATATAGATACTTAACTTGTAATTTCAGTACATAACCCAATTTCGCCCAACATTGACTTAAACAATTTTACCCCGTGACCACAGAAATATTTCCTCTGGCGCTTGCTCGATGATAAAGGTTGCCTCCAAAACGCTTGGGGAGCGACGTGAAAATAAAGCTAAGTAAAAATAAAGCTAAGCGACGTAAAAATAAAGCTTTTGATTCAATATTGTTATGAAACTGAAATATCTATATTAGTGATTTCTAAAGAGCGAAAAAATTGAAAAAATATTGTGCGGTCTCCGGTCTGTAGTTTTGTTAGATGCCCAGGATCTCGTCGAAAATTCAAAAACAATGTATCTGTTTTGATTCTGGCTGTAAAATGTTGACTGCCTTATTCCGTCTATTCTCACACAGTGAGTACCAACTAAATTATCATATGCAGTGCGCCACTGCTTATAACAGAGATGGCGTAGTGGAAGAGACTTATTAAATATTTGTAATACACGAATTGCATTTTATAATAGCATTTTTTGTGAATTCTTGGTATTAAAGAATTTTTGCACTGTATATGTAGTAAACTATTTTATTGTAGTATTTGTGAAGACTTTTTCCGTAATAATAAGTAATTTATTATAATGATAGGACGTATTTATTGTAACGAGAGGACTTAATTGATTCTTGAGCCCTATGTGAGCTACTTTTTGAAAAACCATGTGTGGTTTTCTGTTCAGCAGCATTTTGCATTGCAGCAGGTCACTAGTTTTAACAAATCACGATATTTCATCTTCGATTCTGAACTTAAACTTTCTAAGCGTAAAAAGGAAATAGTTTTACAAAATGTTCTGGGGGCGGACATTTTCAACTCATCTCCCACGCAGGAATCGTCTAAAGAATACCCATATCTCAGATTCACAGCCCAGAACGTCCCTCTCCAAATGGAACCACTCTGTCTGTTCCATTGATTGATTGCTTGATTAGTGATTACGGCGGCGTCAAATTACAAGGTTGTTAGTCCCGGTAGTGTAGTGCATGCTTTATTGTCGCTGGACGTGGCGGTGATCTCCTCCCGCAGGATTGCGAGATCCGCCACTGACGTCGGCTTGCATGGTTTTTCCCCAACCATGTATCTCGCACCGACGAGGCACCACTCCGGCCGGGCCAAGCTTTAAGCCCCCGACGGTCTCCCGACAAGTGTATGCGAGTGTGTGTGTGTGTGTGTGTGTGTGTGTGTGTGTGTGTGAGTGTTTATGTGTATAAGTTGCAGGTAAGGAAATGACAAGGAAGGAAAGATTTTGCGCGGTCCGTGGCCCGTTTTTTAGAGTACTGCTCTGGCATTCGTCTAGAACCACGAAAAACTACGGACAGACCAGGCGGGCGCTAGAATTCTCCTGCAGACAGCGGCTGAATTGGATATAGCATTCGAACGTAGCTAGTGTGGAAAATTCTGCCACCGTCGGGACTCGAACCTAGGACCTCCCGACCAGAGGCTCTGCAGGGCCATCAGTTGAAGCCCTGAGCCACCTTTGCCGGTGTGTCTGCACCAATTGGGCAACGTTCCGTCCTGCTGGGAGAGCGGGAGGGGCGGGGCGGAGGAGAGGCGATCTGCGCGGCCGGAAGGAGAACGCGCGCAGCTGTCCATGTGAACGGCCGAATCAATCCGAGTGGAGCAGCGGCGCGGGCGCGGCGGGGCGGGTATGGGCCGTGCGGGACTGAAGTGAAGGGGGAGAGGGGAGTGCAAACAAAGCGCGGTGGAGGAAGGCGCTGCGACGGGGGCGGGGCGGGGCGTGGGAGGAGCGGGGGCGGGGTGGGGCGGAGCGGAGGCGGGGCGGGGCAGGGAGGCGCAGGGGCGGGGGCGGGGGAGGAGCAGAGGCGAGGCGGGGCGGGGCAAGGCGGGGGCGGGGTGGGGCAGGGCGAAGGCGGGGCGGGGCAGGGAGACGCAGGGGCGGGGGCGGGGGAGGAGCAGGGGCGAGGCGGGGGCGGGGACCTGCGCCTCCGACAGCGCCTTCTAAATCAAGAGCGTGGGCGGCGAACGGGCCACTAATGAACGGGCGGACGACAACTGTACGTAAGACGATCAATTAACACTATGCTAGCGAAGAACTAGTAAGGAAAAGAATTCAAGTTCATAGAGTGGCTTCAAAAGGATACATTGAAAAATATACAAACTGAAAGGAAAAAAAATCTGATTGGGAATCAAAAGCAAAGAGTTTGGAAAAGAAGGCGAAACATACATCAGAAGAATGCAGGTGAAGTGCAGTTTCCACAGAAAAAGAAAAAGGCAAGTAGATATATAAAAAAAGAGCAAAAACCGCAAAAAGACTGTTTTTAGAGAAGAATAGTTTTTGAAGAAAAAAAATTTTGATGATGAATTCAATGCTCAAACATTCAGTTACGGGGTAAATCTCAGAAAACAGGATAAGAAAAGAGTGAGTTCATCAACGTAAAAAAACACACAGTCATTCCAATAAGCACACGAAAGAATAATTGTAAAACGAATGAGGCATTCCGTCGCTGAAAATCAATATCAAAGTCCATGTGCCAAGAAATACATTTTAAAAAGTTTGGAGATAATGCAACTTGATTTAATTGAGCAGTATGGACGGAAGAGCACACAAGAAGCGATATTATTAAAATAAAATAAAAATTTTAAAGAATTAAAAAATCTTCAGAGACATGCATTAAAGAAGTGAAATCTAGGAGAAGAAAATCATAACCAGACAATAAAAACCGAGGCAAGGCGAGGCAGTGGAATCACTAAAAAAAACCTGTGGCAAAGAGACGTGGAGAGACACAAGAGAGGCAGGAGGCAAAGAGACACAAGAGAACGCAGTGATAGTGCCAAAACAGCGGGGGAGCGAGGGAGCGCGGAGCGGCCGGAGCAGGCAGCGCAGGGCATCACTTGGGCGGCGGCGAGCAGGCCAGCGCGCGCTCGCCATCTGAGTTACTGCAATTGGCGCGCGGTCTCCTCTCCGCCCCCGCGCCCGCGTCGCAGGCGCTTCGCCCACTCGCCCGCGCCGCGCGAACTCCACTTGGCCGGGAGCGCGCGCCTGGTAATTGAAAATGCACCGGCAGTGTCACAGACCTTCGGTCCGCCATATATTTCGCATGATACAAATTTAAAAGTCAATATAACCAGGCCCATAAATCGCGCGGGCGCTGGGTAGCCGCCGCGCGGGATGGGCTTCTTTTTGACGCCGCGCGTATTGATTGCAATAACGACGCGGAGGACGCCCGCGCGGGAACGCGACCGGCACAGGGCGGTGGGTGGTGGGCGGTGGGCAGTGAGCAGTGAGCGGTGAGCGGTGGGCGGTGGGCGGTGGGCGGTGGGCGAAGGGTGGCGTGCGAAGGGCGGTGGGCGAAGGGCGGCGAGCGAAGGGCGCTGGGCGAAGGGCGCTGGGCGAAGGGCGCTGGGCGAAGGTCGGCGAGCGAAGGGAGGCGGGAAAGGGCGGCGGGCGAAGAGCGGCGGGCGAAGGGCGGCGGGCGAAGGGCGGCGGGCGAAGGGCGGCGGGCGAAGGGCGGCGGGCGAAGGGCGGCGGGCGAAGGGCGGCGGGCGAAGGGCGGCGGGCGAAGGGCGGCGGGCGAAGAGCGGCGGGCGAAGGGCGGCGGGCGAAGGGCGAAGGGTGGCGGGGGAACGGCGGCGTGCAAACGGCGGCGAGCGAAGGGCGACAGGTGGCGGGCAGCGTGCGAAGGGCGGTGGGCGAAGGGCGGCGGGCGAAGGGCGGCGGGCGAAGGGCGGCGGGCTAAGGGCGGCGGGCGGTGGGCGAAGGGCGGTGGGCGAAGGGCGAAGGGTGCCGAGCGGCGGGCAAAGGGCGAAGGGCGGTGTCGGGCAGAGGGACACCGGCCCACAGACGGCCCCACCGCCGCCAGCCCGTTGCGCGCGTAACAATCTCTTCGGACGACTGCGCTTTCTCCGAACATGAAAACTGGCCTATCCAGCAGCATTCGCTTATGGAACAATGTACTTTTTTTCTTTTTTGTTATTCTTCTGCATTGTGTTCTTTATCGCAGACATTCTTGTCCAAATTGCTTAAGCACTACGCCAGCACGAACAAAGCTGTTTGTGCATGCAGCCAGTTGTATTAGTAAAACCACTCACTGTATCAAATATTGTATCACTGTAAGGTATCACTGTTATCAAATATTTTAATGATGACCAACAGGAAGATAATTATTAAGGTAAAGATGCTAAAAGGGAGCTGTACAGGGCTGTTCGTTGACGTAAGTTGATCTCTATAATATCTAAAATTGCTCTCTCCGTCGATCAATTTCCTTTCGGGAGAATAATAAAAATAGTGGCTTGCAGCGGCAAAAATGCGGCAGAACAAATCCACAGAAAACGTAGTATACTCACTGTTCATCAACAACAACAAAATACTCTCATTTAACACGGCAATATTCATTAACTAAATATTTTAACAAAAACAGTATTCATGAATGCTGCAAGTACTATGGCTAATTTAGTATTTTCATAAAGTACAACAATTCTTTACCTACGAAGAATATACTAAACCCTGATTCATAACGCAACACGTGAATAGCAAATATTCAATGGCGGGCACCATCTTTGTTAAAGCCTTGCTGTCTTCGCATGACGAAAGCAGTCTCGTAGGCAGCGACACATTGAACGAGAAATCGGTAAGGCTTCGTATGAGAATAAGCGGAATATCCCCAATTAAAATATTTCCATTTTTCAATCAATATCGAAACTGTTTTATTGTTTGTGGACTTTTTCGAGTGGCTGCGTATCTAACAAAACAATAGACATCTCACAAGACAGCATAGTTTCCTTTGGATTTATGCGTGCATTGGAAAGAAGTAATATAGAATTTATCTTTAACTGAACACTAACTGGACAAAGATGAGGGAAGAAATGCCAAAGAAACTCCTTTAGGAGTTTTTCCAGTCTTGTAAGTTGCCACCAAAATGGTTGAGTTCCAATGAATGCATGCATGTATTAGTGAAACAAATTATTAAAGTCGCTAGCTATTTTTTTTAAGTGATAACTCGTTCTTACGAAGTTGATAAAGAAACATCTATACTGGAAAGGTGTTGGTCGACGAATAGAACACCAGCAGAACTCTATGTTTGGACCACTAGTTAATTTAAAAGGGTTGGTCTTAAGATCACTCTGACTTACATTGATCGCATTTTACGGACTCTCTTGGCTGGTACAAATTTTTTATAAGACGATCAATTCATTTGGCGTATGAAATGCTTAAAATTTGGACTCAAGTCTACTTCTGGAATTTATAAACAGCGTATTAGAATGTGGGGTTAGTTTGAATTCAGCTGATTGAAATTCCTGTGCGATGAGCTTTTCCCCTGCTTTAAGAAAATTCTAGAAACTGTTACCGAGAAGTTGCATCGAAGTACGATCATTATATTCAATCAGTATTTTCATTCTTTGAAAAGATACACATTTTTCCGTTTTTAATTTTTTCATTCGTCGTACATAATTAGTAATACCATTGGATGTGTTCATTTATGTGCTAGAAATTCTGAAAAGAAGTTTAATTCATATGAGTATGTTTTGGGTATTTGAATTAAGCCTTAGTGATGTGTATTTTTGAATATTGCGGAAAGTTCTAAAAAATATGTAATGTTACCCGCAAGTTTAATCACCTAGCAAGCAGGCAAAGCTGGGATGTTTTGTTCACAAACAAGAGACCGTAGCTTGTGCAAGAATACGGCGGTTGCGACCATAAAACACAATTCCGAATACGTCAAGAGAAACAATCTCCAAAGGAACAGAGGCGGCTTCTCGTTACATGCAATTAAATTTAATTAAAATTATGCAGAAAGAGACACAAAAACGCGTGTCCGGCCAAAACGCGCTCCCGGGAACACGCGTCTCCGAAGCGTGTCGGCCTGACGCATGAATAACTTAAGCCCGCGGCCGCCGCGCGGCACGGCGCGGCGCTGCGGTCGGACGTCCCGCATAGTCAAGTGAGCGCCGCCCAATTTCCATATTTTCAAATTAACGGAGTGTGGATTCCGGTGAGCGAGGGAGCCGGCGTCCCGCCGAGGTATCCGCGTTACAAAAGCCGCTGCGGCGGAGACGCCACGGCGAGGAGGAGGAGGGGGACGGAGTTAGGGGCTTCACTTGGTACATGCTGGCATGTGACGCATCCTGGTTGTTCGGCTGATGCGAAAGCACGAGACTCAGGAAGCGGATTCTCGACACATGAGAAACCTTTAGTAAATATTTTTGGTAATATAATTATGTTTTTCTCGACTTGACAATTAAAATTAATTGTTGTGAAATGTAATTTTAGGTTTTGAATACCAACATGCCAATGGACCTGAGGCTAATGGCACGCGTTCTTCTTCAAATTGTTCAGTAAGTTCTGTATTGAACGGGTGAATTTATTGGCTTAAAAAGAATTGTGTTCAACAATTAACATTTTACATTAACTTACATTATTTTTTTATATTCGCGTGGAATTGGAATCGTTGGTGATGAGTTTTTAGCTAGTTACACTTTCAGTTATTTTAGTAGTATTGAAGTATCTCAGCTAAAGTCTATTTGAATCATGTACCATGTAGGTGACTCATTAAAAAAATTAAGGAAATCTAAAATCCATTCCAACAAAAAAGAATTTTGATATCTTTGAAGGGGAGATGGCAAATAAATGATTACATTACCCAGTGCGATCCATCTGAGATCCTACATGTTGCACCACCCCAGTTTCAGTTTCATCAATGTAACAGTTAACTTGCGTGATCGTCACCTCCTTTTCATCGTTTATTGATTGATTAGTGACTCTAGGCGCCTCAATTGTTAAAGTCGTTAGTCCTGTAAGTGTAGTTTATCGCGGGAAGTGAAGGTGATGTTTTCACCGGGCCATATGGCGAGATCCAGGTTTTCTCCAACCAGGTATCTCCCACCAGCGGGGCGCCTCCCCAGCCAGGACAAGCTCTACGCTCACTACTGATCTCCCGACATGGGTGGTTGTGTAGTTCATGTAAGTGTGAGTGCGTGTAAATAAAAGGTGAGAATACGACAAGGAAGAGAAAGGAACGCGCACGGACATTGGCCGGGTATTAGCTTTGTTTGGACTCTTCTGGTATTCGCCTAATGTTCATCGGAAGAACCATGGTTATCTACCACTCAGAGCAGCCGGCCGCTAGAATCCTCCTCGGGCTGAATTTGTCCTAGGAATGTAGTTAGTGTGGAAAATCCTGCCAGCCCCGGGAGTGGACCCCTAGGGCCTCCGGGGCAGAGGCACTGCAGTGACATTCATTCTGTGGTCAAGGGGTAAAAGTTGTTAACACTTAAATGGAAACATCGGTCTGACAGGCACCAAGTGGAAATGGTTTATGTAATAATTGCCGATATGAGTGGGCGAGAGCGTTGACATAGTAGCTTCCTCCCTGATCCTCTTCTATGATTCGGCGGAGTTTTGTTTAGTTCTGCTGAAGCTGCCAGCATTTAAGGGGCATTTTAGGACATCGTGGCAGTCTGCGAGACCGGTAGTTTCTCTTTCCGTGTTTCATGGCGGTATGTGAGATCGTTTGTTTCTCTTAGTTAAGTCAATTTGTCAAAGTCTTTTGTTAAGTCAAGTTTCGGCAAAATTGGGTTAAGTACTGAAACTACCAGTTAAGTATATTTTATTTTAATAATACAACCGAATTCAAATGTTGCCTCCTTAACGAGAAAAAAGCTTTGGGAAACAGCGTTGAGCGTAGGAAAACGCTTTGGCTCAATAATGCAACCCCTGCTTTCCCCAAACTAAGGTTTTTGACTTACGAACTTTTAACCCGCGGCCACAGAATTGATGCTCTGAGCATTTAATACATATTGTCGCGATCGCTTCTTTAGCGTAACGGCGAAGCAGCGGCGGCCGCGGGGGAGGGGGTGGGGCGACGGCGAGGCGAGGCGAGCGCTCCTACGCCGCGTGGCCGCTTGTTAATATTCAAGCTCCGGCGGCGTCTCCAGCAGGGAGGCAAATAGGACTTACACGATGGGAAAATGTTGCGCCGCGCAGCCCGCTCGCCCGCGCGACAAGGGAAGAATGCCGCAGCCTGCGCCTGCACGACCCGCCCCCGCCCGGTGGCGGACCCACGCCCCCCCACACACACACAACCCTCCCCCAAAGCACACGTTTTTTCTACGTTTACTCAATTTATTCAAAGTTATTAACCCTCGTAACATACTCTGCAATTTACAATCGAATACTATACCTGGGGTCTTTTTGGACCCCAAGCTTTACTGACAATTGGAAATGATGAACACGAATGTGTATGGCAATATAAAGAATGTAAACAATTTTTTTACATAAGAATACATTTTATAAGTTATTTTCAATAATATAGTAAATATGACTTACTTAAATTAAATATTTCATGAAAAGAATAGCCCCTATCGTACGTAACTTACATTGTTGATACATGATGGTTCAGAAATATTTATAGGAGTTTACGGAAGTTATTTTGAGATAAATAAAATATTGACTGTAACAGACATTATTTAAAGTTCATGGCAAGATATTTTAAATGAGAATAGGAAAATAGCAGGCTATGCCTTAGGTCAAATCAGTCTCATGTAACGAAAACAAATTAACAACTCTCTAATAAAATTTGAAAACGATGTGAAAATGGTTTGGTACCTGCTTAATAAGTGCACGATGGTATATCTAGAAGACTGAAATTATCCTGCAAATATTCAGGAAAATATTGAAAAATTATTGATGATTGGGTCCAAAAAGACCCCAAATACTGTACGAGGGTTAACATTTATACTACATTTGAACACAACAAAAAAGTATTCCTGTTTTGAATATACAATAATAGTAGCTTGCAGCAAGCAAGGTATAAGGTACTTCGTGTAACACTGCAATAAATTAAATACGTTAACAAAAACTATCTTCATGAATACTCCTTTAACATAGCTTAGAACACGCGGATAAACAATTCAACAGTTCTTTATGTATCTAGAATATCAAAAAAGTTGCAGATCAATAACGCAGCATGTGGATAGTAATAATTTAAAGACGGGAGACTTATTCCTTGAAGCCTTGCTGTCGCATTACATCAGCTGAGTTGCAAGTAGTGAAATATTGAATATGAGAATTCAGTCGAAATTCATTTCTTCACATTAATTTCTTAAAATTGCGAGAGAAACACAATGTTTTTGACTTTAATAAAATAAAATTATCATTTAATGGTTGTAATGTACATAAAAACTATATACTGCCTTGCCTTACATAAAATCTATATATTTTATTGCATAAGAGTTCTTCGAAACGTTACAGTGAAGATTAACATTGGTTGGAAAACTGACACTGACCGTACCAAACGATTTTATTCAAATCAATGGTTGATATTTCGGATAACACTGCAAATAATTTTGGTTTGAACGGATCCAGGAAAAGAAGACTAAGAAGTACAACACAGGTCCGATGTTTTGCTCTGTTTTTACTGAAAAAAAAATAAGCTCAGTATTTAGACAATAAACCTTTGAAACAGAGCAGTTAATAAGAAAATGGAAAACAAAAGACTGAGTCCATAGAGATGTACAGTGCAGCATTAACATCCAGCCGTGGCATGCGTTCAGTTTAAATACTATCAGTGTGTTGTTGGACTCTTAAGCAGAGAGTTGCTATTTAATTGTTCGGAATCACTTTTTTTTGTAATAGAAAAAAGAATTGACTAATATGTCATGTGATGAGAGTATAAAAGAAAATCCCACACCTCGTGTCTCAGGTAAATAAAATTAATTACACGAGTTATATAATGCGAGAAAATTGCAATTTAAAGTTGCAATGTTTTCATAAAGTTCTTGAAGATACAAGAACGACTATTTTCAAAGAATTAGTCTTAATGTCATCTTTAGATTTTCAGAATGAGTGTTACTTATGTGCCTTTATTTATGTGCGATCGAAAAAGGCAGATAAAATATGAACATGAAGCATGATTTAATAATATAACCAACAAGTACCGAGTTTGGATTGTTTCAGGAGACAAAAAAGGAGTGTTAGTGGGTTGTGAAGCATTTTTGGCCATTCAAGGGATATCTATGCGCAAGTAAAACTGAGTATTTAGTGTCCAGTTTGAGGTCTTCTCGGTACTGTGTACACGAGGTATGTACGTTAATGTATGTACGATGTTCTGGCAACATCTTGCGCAAAGGCCAGAGATTTTTCAGCTTCATAACCGACGTTAGCTTGTTTCATACATTACTGAACTTCATTGTACGCAGAAATGTCAATACGATCTAATGATCCCGCCGGATACGCGTTTCTCATACTTTTTAACAAAATTGTATGATAGTTCAAAAATATTTTAAAAACTGTTTAACATTAATTTCTAAAATTTGAAAGGTTATGTATAATTTTCATACTGACATCAATAACTTCTGATCATTTTTTCATCATTATTAAGGGATTTTTGCATGTTTGGGCATGCTTAGAGCCCCGGAAGGGGTTTCATTTAATACGTTTCCCATAATTTGTACGTATGCCTGTACATTTTTCTTAATCTCAACATTCTAGAATTCAAATGATATACAAATGGACACATCTTCATAATCACCATCAAGTCGACCGAAACAATACATCCAGTGTATTCCTAGATTCTCAAAAGAGTTCGAACTGTTCACTTTAGTAATTTTTAGAATTTTATCCAGGCATAACACATTCAATAGCAATAGTTGAAATAAGTAATACGTAGACAAACTCACGAATTTAAGCAGGCATATAAAAAAATGCTTTTTCTGTGGTTTTTTTTAGAAAATACTTTTCGCTGCTTTTCCACCTGGCCTCTATATGTATCCCTCTAAACGTTGGGTTTTGCAAGTGACACAACTCAGTCGAGGACAGGAAGTATTGTAGATGAATTCTCATTTATAATTAATATTTCTCATTTCTGACGAGTGTTCGAAAGGAAGATTGACTCTTAGTTTAAAAAGAGTAAAACAACTCACCAAAGTCAAGATCAACTACAACTTACATCTGTATATTTAAAACGCTGAGAGTTTTAATTTATACGGGAATTTGAGCTTTCTTCTCAATCAAATTTCGTGGTTTTTGCTTTAAACAAAAGATAGTGGGTCCTAAATGCGTTATCGCTTGCAACTATTAACCCCCTTTTAAAGTATAAACACTAAGTGTTAATAATAGCTTCAAAATGATAGAATTGACGCTTCTCTGCTGCCATTTGTTCACTACGTCATTTCCAAGACTAACTACAAGTAGTTGATTTTTGTAGTTTCGGTGTATAATTTGCAATCGATCTTCCAAAAGCAATCGACGTTTCGTAGAGGGTGTTATAATTAGCGAAGCTTATATAGTGGATTTTTTCTAAATTCCAAGATAGATTTTTAAACGCTAAGATCAGTGAAAGGATTTTAATGTCCAGCAATTGTCTAACACATGTGTTCTTTTACCAAGAATGTTCAGCGATTATTATTATTATTATTATTATTATTATTATTATTATTATTATTATTATTATTATTTGAGATGCATTACATTTTCAAGGTAATGTGGACAGCTGGATTTCGTGCTAAAGGTCCACTACAAATATTCACCACAAATCTTGACAAAATATATATAAACCATTTCAATTGCATTTTCTAAAACATTTTTAACACAGCTTCCGCAATGAATAGTGATTGTATTGTTCCACAATTTGTAAACCTCCCTTATTTCTTTAGTCTTGGGGAATAAGAACAGAACGACTTGAAACAATATCTTTGGAGGAAAGGTCGATTTTTCGCATAGTGCGCACTTTTCTGTTGTAACTTTTCCAAACTCCCTTTTGTGCAATGTGATCACTTGAGTTCAGATAGTTACAATAAAATCAATAAAGAAAACAAAAAATCTTCAACTACAGGAAAGAACTAAAGTAAGAATTTCGATGAATGTCAAAATCCAGAAAAAAAAAAGCGTTCTGACTCGTCTCACAAATCCTTGACTTCTCTGACTACATTTCTCGAAATCCTGTCATCGGGGAGCGTAGGTTCCCAGCTGCCCCCTACCCCCCCTGGTGCGAGGGCGAGGGCGGGGGTGGGGATGGGGTTGTGGAGGTCGAGTGACGCACAGCGGTCGGTACGCGGGTGAGGCTCCAGGCGCAGCCACAGTCACAGCGGCGGTCGCGGCCCGGCCTCGGCCGCGCGATTTGACACGTCTGGAATGCGGAGCGTGTTCTCTCGGGCTGGAGATTAACATCTTCAGATGCGGCGATTTCCCCGCCCGCCCGCCCGCCGTCCGCGCCGCCGCCGCCGCCGTCCTTTGTGCCTTTCGGAATATTGTAATGCGGAGAAGAATGCGGCGGCATCGAATATTTTGTAATATGAACATGTTGGCTGCACCGCCGTGGCACCGAAGCGAGATAAACGTATTTGTACCGAACATAACTACCTTGTCAGACCTCACACAGCTGTAAATTCACCTTCGGCCAAAGGATTAAAGAGCGGTGGCAATCGACGTACTTTCTAAGCCAAGGGAGTTTATTGGTTTGCTTGTCTAAAGAATACAGAGTACACAGATCTCCGTGCTTGGCTAAACATATGGAAAAAGGAACGAGGTCGCCGAACAGAATCGTTAAATAAAACTTCCCCGGGGAGTACACCAAGTGAAGTTGCTAACTCATCCGGAGGCTATACAAAGACCACCACCGGAAAGAGCGTAATTTGACACACGTAATACTACAAAGGACACAATCCTTCCCGAGTTTTAATTATTTTTTTGAAAGCGTGATGCCATCGGGCGTCAAAGAACAGGGAGGGTGGTATTGAGCAATCATTTCTCCGGAACCACGCAAGTACGTGCTGTCACAACGTGTACGTTCATGGAACTTCTCGTTTCCCACACTACCCAGTGATTACGACTGTCGCTCCTTATTGCTTCCCGGCGGGGGAATGTAGCGAGAGGGAGGGTCGTTCGGGAGGGGGGAGGAAACGAGGGGAGATGGAGTGAGAGTTCTTTTAACCGCAGAATATGACATTCCAATCATGAAGAGAGGGTACTGCCACGCGAACTGTGGTGAGGAGAGAGAACGTGCAGAATGGATGCACAACGATTGAAGTAGTAGGTAGAAGCAGAAAGTAGAATAAGCCTGGATCCAACAATAAAAACTAATGACGGGAGAAGTAGAATGATGATATAATGAGGCACGTAAATCAGGTAAAAATTGTGAATGTCTTTTCATTTTGAAGTACAGAAGATTAGATTGATTTCGCTTCCCGGTCGAGGCCGAAATAAAAGTGTTGCTTCCCTTAAAAAAATTCGTCTCAGTTTTTGTAGCTGTGACGAATAAAAGCTCAGGCGGGCGGAGTTTGCTAGTTACGGGGTAAGAGAGACATGTGTTATGTTGGCCACATGTCTCTCTTAACCCCCCCCCCCCAAGCGTGGGAATTAAACTAGGCACTAGGCATGGGGACTTCGTAAGCTGTCTGGCAAAGTCAGACAATCGACCCAAAATGCCAAATACATAATGGTCTTCAAATGTACTATTCGTGTTGATGCTATTTATTTCATCATAAATGTCTTCATAACTTCCTGTGGTGCGATCCCTGTTTTCAATTCCCGGTCAGGTAAAAATAGAGTTGTAGCCTTCCTTTAAATCGTCTCAGTTTCTGCAGCTGTGTGACGAAGAAAAGCTCAGGCAGGCGAAGTTTGCTAGTTAGTGAAGCTAGTTAGTAATGGGAATAAGTTATGTTCGCCACATATCTCTGTTGAGCTAGGCCCAGGCATGGGGGACACCGTTAGCTAGCCGGCAAAGAAAACAAACGATCCAAAAATGTCATTACATGCATACAAGATTAAATTGATAGTAGTATAGGAAAAGTACGAGAATGTAAATAAAAAAGGTAAATTGAAAATAATTGACTACTAACATGGTGAAGCCAGTATCGTAAAGGAATATGCATAGAGTGTAATTGGCAAGTGAAGAGAGAGTTGATGGTCCTAGTGATCAGGAATAGGCGGTAGTGTGAAATGGAGAAATGATATTTAACATAAATGAATAGCAGCAGTTAGAGGCAATGCTCGACAGGAGATGTCTCCGTGTGGTGGCCAGAAACAAACCCGGAACAATCACACGCGACCACAAGCAATCAGACCAGCCAAGTGTCCAGAAACAGTGACATTGCTTCAGTTGGTGTTACTCGGGGCAAAACTAATGGTATCACCGCTCCCCCCATAAATTAAATATAAAAAAACTATTAATGAATAGTTTATACATTGTTTAATAAAAATATATTTGCACATGACATTTATTTATATGATATTAAAAAACTACATTTAATTCAGAAGAATTGAAATTTAATTAAGTAATGAATCTAAAAGGAAGTATAAGTAATTAAGAAGTGCATGTTTTTATAAAAATATTATTTTTAAATAAATAATTAAAATTATATAATTCCAACTATAAAATTTTCTAATTGGTGTCACCCCTAAAATGGTGTCACCCGGGCCGGAGTTGGCTCCCCCTGCCCCCACCTAACTACGCCAGAAACAATCCCGAAACAATCACAAGCGACCACAAACGATCAGACCAGCCAGTCGAGACAGTAGCTGGAAAAGTTGCGCTCGGAACAGTTCGCGAGGCCTGACGATGGCCGCGCCCGGAGAGAACGGGGGAGATGTGCTGCAACAGAGCAACCGATGCATTACAGCAGCGGCACGAGAGACGGGAGCCCCTCCCGCTCCGCGCCGGCCGCAGCTCGCGTAATTAGAACACGCGATTTGCCTCCGCCCGGCCCTCCTTTCCCGGCGAGCCTAAGGCTCTTTTTCCGGCGCCCTCCTGCCGCCGCAGCCCCGCGAAGGGGTGAGCGAAGCCTGCAGCCAGCCGAAGGATAATGGAAACTGTTCTCTTGATTTATGGGTGCCCGAGTGAAGTTTCCTCTGCCGCGTCGTAGTTATGAGGGCTAAATGCACGGGGGAGACGCGGCGCGGTCGCGGCGACGAAGAATAGTGAATGATGGCGGCGCCTCGAAAAGGATGATGATCACCAGGTGCAGCGTGCACTAGACCGCCTTTCTAACGGCATGGACGCCGATGGCTCGCGGAAGAGAAACGCAATTACGTCGACAGATTATCGCGTTTGTGAATAATTCGCCTGACTTGCCGTTCCAGACCATATAACAGGCGACGGCAACTGCGTAGTTTTCTCCTATTCCTTCCTGGGTGTAAACTACTTCGTTCGGAATACTATTATTCCCATTACGACTTCACGCCAATATTTACGTATTTCTCATGGATTTTGTGATGCAATTATTTTAATGTATTTAATTCATTCACTTCGTTTACCCACAAATAACTACTACAATGAGATAAGATTAAAAACAAATTTTGTTTCACATTATTATGATCTCTACGATATTCGTATGGAAATCATTGCATCAAATTTGAGGTGGTGTACATTCGTTAATGAACATTAACAGAAGTAGCAAAACATCTTCATTCATATTTATCTATAAATATATATTATTATTGTTATTATTATCATTATTATTGTTATTATTATTATTCACTCATGGGCCACAACTGACCACGCAACACGTTTCTCTCTTCCGAGGCCCAGTCGTATTCCACCTTGGAGAGATCAACGTGAAGAATTATGGGGAACTATTCAGCAAATTTCCAACTGCAAATATCTGTCATATGTGATTTTGTACGTCTACTTTCAAGTTATTATTAGTTTAATATTGTTTATCTCATTTAGCAGACTATTACATAAAATCAATATGAAACATGTTCAAGATATTTACATTTTAAAATTGTTGAAGTAAAATGTATTAGTTGTCTTGCTTTTAATTTATTTTACATTAAAAATTAAGCTTTTTTAGTAGACATAATTTACAAGTACAATATACTACTTAATTTAAAGTAGTAACGGTACAAAATATTAAAATTTGATTCGTATCAAACATTTCTTAATTGTCGCCAATTTATGCTACTAATATGAGTAAATATGGCTAATGGTCACGCCCATCAATTCATAATGTTTTTCTACGTCTACGTTTATTATTGTAAATTTATTTTTCTTATTAACATCTAAGAAATTTTTCTTGTATCAATTTTAAAATGTAAAAATCTTGTACTTGTTTAACATTGATTTTATGTAATAGTCTGTTAATTAAGGTCAATAATTTTTTAATTTATAATCGTATCAAATACATATGATGTAAAATAATGACATTGATGTACAGCAAAAGATATCCAAATTTCAAAAAATATGCAGCACTTAAGAACAAAAGACCTCAAGAAAAGGTAGGAAAAAAATAAGTTTAAATATACAAAAGATGCCATACATTATTTCCCATATGAGAGCGAAACCTGGGTAATTAATTACATCCAGGGAGATGGAGAAGAAATGAAATTTCTGAGATGTGTCAAAGAATACACATTAATGGCGAAAATGAGATATAGCATTAATGAAGATTTGGCGATTATAGTACAGAAATATAACTGGCGATTATAGTGACACAAAAATAATAATACAGAAAACAAACTAAAAATTTATAAGCAGAATTGGTTAAAACGTTTACAAAGTATTGACAATTGCTAGAATATTGACCACTAAGACCACTAAGATTGCCCAAGCAAAGCTACGTGCATATTGTACCAGAGACTTCATGAAAAAAGAGAAGTAATAAGGCCGAGAAAGAGATAGTCTTCCCAAGGTAACTGCCGAAACCGAATAGATTGGTCCAAAACATGCTGCTGAAGATGACGATAAAACATTAACATATTTAAAATTACCTTACCAACAACTATTCCAAAGGATTTTTGCTAACAGAGGTCTTTTCACGAATCCCGCAGCGGAATTCGATCAAATGTTGCAACAGACAAAATCAAACAAACCAGAAGTTCCTTCAACGGTGGATTTTTTGGTCGCCATAAAAGAAATTGTTAATGTTCAGTACTAGCATTCTCTCTGACTTGTAATTTTAAACGTGATTTAGTTGAAGTAGGCCAACTGAAATTTCGTTCAGAATCGTCTGCTCTGCGATCTAAGAATAAGTCCGTGTTTGTACACTCCCTCCATATACATACACTCGTATTTCGAAGTTGCAGAACAAAATTACCCTCAGATCATTAAATAGTGCGTTTGAACATTCAGACAAGAATATGATGACAAAGGTATGCAAATATTTTTAACTTACGTTCATCTATAGCAATAATTATTTTTTCTTAATTTGTGAATGTGTATTATATGTTATTTTGTGGTAAATTCCTTTCAAATTACTTAATACTCTTCTTAAGACTATTTTTAATAATATTAGTAATATATTAGAAGCTTTATAATGCAAACGACCTTGAATGCAGACTTCAGAAAGAAGCAAATAAGTAATGAAATTTCAAACAAATGTACGAGAAGCTCACAATTAACGAACACGCGGATACTGGTAGAAGTACTTTCATTTATATTTATATTTTTAGAAATTATATAAGTACCACAACATTGCCAATGTAATAATGTATTCTTGATTTACGTGTTACGCATTTAAATATAAAACATAAATTGCAGTGCATACCACATCACATTTTTACATGATTGTTTATTAAATTGAATTTTAATACATTTTTCTAATTGTATTGTTTCAATGGATCTCTATGTATAAATGTTGTCAAAGAATGGTTTTATGTTTACCTCGTGACCTGATAATGTTCACAGATTTTTCATGTATGTTCATGTAGTTCATTCAATAAGGATATCACTTATTTTCTCTTTTTCTTCCGTTAATTATTCATGTAATATTTTCTAAGCTGCACTTTGGTAAAAATACGATTTAAACAAAACTCTCTGTTTTAAAAAAGTATTATTTTTTACCCTACTAATAAGCTACTTATATTCATTACCTGTTTTCTACCATTTTACTTTATTAGTCTCACCTGTATCTCGTATTGGTTTTGTGAAATTAACGGAATAAAAACGTCTACACATGCACGTGTATTCAACGATCAAATTTGCTGAATCAAAATTACTCAAGTGTCAGGATTTCCAAAAGTGAAGCAATAAAGAATTCTAGATTTCAAGAAATATTACATTAGTTTCAATTCTTAATATGCAGTTTTTTACATAAGTAAAAAACTGTATATTAATAATTGAAAAAGCACTTCCGAAATGAGAGTAATTTTTTTAATTACTTTATTTTTAGTCGCATCAACGATTAAAGTTATTAGCGACTACATTTGTTTATACAAATATAATGAGAGTAAATTTTGACACAGTATAATTTTTAAAAAGACGGGATGATTCTATAATTCAGTTTTGAGAAATATTTGTTGACAGTCGGTAGATAGCACGAATGACCTGAAAACCTAAAATATTAGATAAGTTTAAAATAGAAAACAGTGTCAAGAAGTTATTTTGATATCGATGATTTTGTTTTAAATAAATTAAACGTTATTACATAATAGATTTTAAAAAATACGCAGTTTTCTCAACACCTTCAACGCAACGGTAGGCGTTTGACATATCGACTTTGCGACTAAACAGCATTATTTTAACAGTTAATTGTAATTATAATAATTATTTCTTGATGACTAAAACGACATTGTTCGTCAAGAAACATATTTTATCAATAAATGAAATTTGACTTCAAAAGTCTTACTTAAATACTTAATATTACAAAATCCTTATACATTGTGTGTGCCTACACTATGTAAGTGATTCCCTTTTTAAAAACCTAGGCCTTACTTTCAAATCTTATGATGAAAAATTCACGGCAACATTTAGGATATTAACCGGTTTCTAAACGATTATGTTGTTACTTGTCTTGTTCGAATTCTTTGTTTTATTTTTTTGTCGTTTCACATTGAATCGGCTGCTTAATTCTACATTTACATTCAGAACACTATAATTCCAGATCAAAGAAGACGTAACTTCGGTAGAGATAATATTTAATTCATTGGCTCGGATGTTATCGATTTCGAAAATATATAATTTAATTCGTTTCTCTGTTCATCACATCTTATTGAAAGCTCCCTGGTGCATTCCAAATGCGCAGTTACATATCGAACTTGGCATTGCACCCATCCCCCTCCACTTCTGCCTCTAAGCCGCAAAATTATATTCTAAAATATTAAAGATCCCTTCAGCCATTCACTTTCATATAGGCAATGAAAATCATCATCGCAAAAGATTAAAAAGAAAGCTACCAAGAGAATTTTTCGATCCCCCCATAGACTAGAACTGTTGAGACTTTTCTCATGATAAATCGTATAAGCACGATATTGTATTATATGTAAAACTAGAATATTGTCACTAATGTATCAGATTATTCATGTATATCTCTCTTACTAATGTATATATCTTATGCGGCTGCAAAGGGCCAATGGCCAAGCTAGAATAAATTAATAAAAAAAATATCTTATTGATGGTAACGAGACGAAAAAGAAGGTCTTCATCTCTGAAGAGGAGCCGCCGGCAGAAGCGGAGATTGAAAACGCGTCAGAGCTGTCGTCCTATTTGCGTGATAGTGACGCATAGGCGACATGCGCCTTGCGCGCGCGTGTATTCTTAGCCGCTGGCGGAGCGACCTGCCGCGCCGGCCCGGCCGGGGCACGCGCCGCGTATTAGTCTCCGGCGACGCCACCGCGTGTCCCGACATTAGCGCACTTCGTTAAAATATTGACAAGCCACGGAATGACGTGCGGCGAGAAGGATGGCCTATTGCAGTCATCAGTCTATATGTGCGGCGAGTGCTCCTTGTTTGAACGGCGAAAGCAATCATTCAGGGCGGGCGGGCTGCATGGCGAGCCGCGATAGCGCCATATTTTGCATGATGAGAGCCGCGCGATAAGGTTAACACTATGCGTGGATGCGTGTAGGGCGCGCGCGCCCGCCTTCGTCCCCACGTATGCTGCATAATGACGTTCGTGCTGCGACACACATATGACCCCATTAAAGGATCGGCATAAGCAAGCAAGCCAGCGGCGGCGGGGGTGGCGGTGGCAGCCACCGCTGCCTGCTTGGGAGCGGGGAGGGAGGGGCGGGGCGGGGCGGGGCGGGGCGGGGAGAAGCCCTACAGGGCAGGCAGAGAGCAAGCAGGGGCCCCGTGCGGGTCAACATGAGCGAGCGGACGCGCGCGCGCGCGCACGCGGATAGCAAATGCCATCTAGTATCGCGCCAGGAAAACACCGCTAATGACGTCACTCACGAAGCAATGGCGGCGGCGGCGGAGGCGGGGTGGGGGGAGGCGGAGGCGATTCTTCAAGCTGCCGAGCGCGCGCCGGCCGACGGCAGGGAAAGGCCGACCTCGCTCGCAGGCTGTTGCACACGACGCTGTTTCCTTCGTGTTTGTGCGTCCCACGACAGCGCCTTTTGCAAATACCGGCTTCAAAAGTCAGAATTTCACTTGGCACAATCGGCGAACACTTTTTTTTTTTACTTTAGTCATTTAGGCGAGATGTTTGACAAAGTATCTAACACACCAAATGATAATGGAACAAATGCGTAACAACCAGCTTTTCTACGAATCTTAGAAAATTTTCAGATTATATTCATAGAAATTAATATCTCAGAAACGAAAATTAAATAAACAGTATATATTTTTATCATACAATACATGACAATTTTTCAAACAATGTCAAACATTCTAACACAATCTTTCAATTATGTATTACTTCAAATGCTTGCTCATGTAGTATCCGTACTTACTAGCACTTAATACTATTTCTTTCCAAAACAATGTGTGTTCCTCTCCGTTTACAAAAACGTCAGTGAAAATCAATTTTCAATGACCGAAAGTGGTATTTGAGTGGTGCTATAAATCATTTTATCATTTAAAAATGCTGCCTACTATCTCTGCTTCACTTATATACAAGTACAAAAAGTCAAGTACTGCTACAAAAGATCGGTCGGCCGATCTGCAGATTATCATGGAAAAACACAAACGAATAACATTTTCAAAATTCAAATATGATTTTTTCCATTTTTTTTCATAAATTTCTTGTGTAAATAGAGCGACGGCGCTCTTAAGTAAATATTGTAAAAGTCAGATTTTCTTTAAAACCCTCAAATTTTAGAAAATGTTAAAGGTTCAATTTTTCTCGAACCTCCCTTTCACTATTATTGACACAAATATTTTTCTTAAAATAATTTACCATTCGCAACTAGCATTTTAAATAATTTCGTATACAATCCTAGTAGTTATTGCCAAATTTGGAATAAAAAACTGTCTAAATTTCTCAAAAATGCATAACATATTTTTTTTAATTATTCGACTTTTCCCTTTTAGAGTTTTCTACGAATCTAATCCAAACAATTAAAATATATTCAGTTACTGGATACAATTGTCAATTTCAATTACACTTTTCAATTTTCATAAAATATACACAAGTATTTTTTATTTCTCTCTCCCATCCCTAATACTTCCACTACAAATGAGTTTTATGACTGTAATGTTTAACACTCAAAAACTTCAAATGATCTCAAATGAAATTTCTCAAAATGTAAAATTTTTCCGAGTATAAGCGAGGCGTCAATGGCACATGTCTTGAAACATTCAAACGAACTTTTCTCGAAACTACATTACCCGTTTTTTCTCAAAACTTTGTACATAACCTTTTTTAAAGATTTTATTTTTATCGAGAGATTTTGACTTCAGATTCCTAGTATTGAAATGTATCCTTTTTGCGATTTCTGAAAATACAGAGAGTTCGCCTAAAATGGGACAAGCATCATTTTTTACCGTTCTTTTATACACACAAGGAGAAAATTTAAAGTCGTTATTTGGGAAAAAAAGTGCTTAAAAATTACCTATATTTCCTGCAAATTTAAACTCTGATCGTCGCACAATTTTTCAATAGTGATCTTTAATATTTCTGACATGCTGATTCCGGAACTGAAGTCAGTTTTTCTCCATCACATCAGGTTTTTTGCAAACTCAATGAAAATACGATAAATATGAGACACGCGCACAGGCAAGATTACAATTAATTTATTACTAGCGTACCCGTGCAAGAACTCTCGCATATTAAAATGCACCCCTTCCCTATCTTTCTATTTCCATATTCAGACGAAAAGTTATTAACGAAACGTGTTAATTTGTTTAAAAAATGTATCATGATAACTTCCGATATATTTATAGAAAATGAAATAAAAAGAAAAACAATGAAATTGATGTCTAAAAAGAAATTTTGAATAAATTTAGTATTATAGACAAATGGTCTTGGAACAATTCATTACACTTCCTTAGAAACAGCATGTGAAATAATTATACAATCTTCATTGACAGATTTCGTTTTACTTGATAGCCACGTAGACTTTTTCTGATAGTTTTTACTCTTGAGAAAGTTACGTAAAGTTGGCCATGCGAAAACGGTACAGCATCGGGCAAGTACTACTCTACTGTTTAGAATATTATTTAACTTTATTACCGAATTGAGAGGAACACCCGTGCAATTCAAATACCGTGAAATTCAGTTGCCTAGAATATCAAGAAATTAGTTAAATTTCACTTACAGTTGCAGATTCTGTACGTCTCCTAATAGGTGGGGTTGTATCGAGAAGCGCCGGACCAACAAAATGTAATAAAATGTCCCAGAAGCTCTCATTCTATAGATTGCAGTGCGAAGAATGTTTCTGTGAGGCCTTTGGCCCCAAAATTACAAAATCTTAGCCTCTAGAACGCTGAGATGACTTTTTTTCACCAAATCCTTCATATTTTCAAAGCCAAAGTGCAATTGGCCATGTCTCCGTAAAATTCTCTTCTTCTTTTTTTAGAGACCTTATTTATAAAGATTCATGACATGCGAGAGCCGCAAAATGCACCTATACTACTGAAATAACACAAGAGAGAATTTTATTTAATATAAACAAAAAACATGAGGTGATGTAGCAGCATCTGGACTATCGTATGATGTAACAACTGTAATTTCGCCTTTGTTGTTTAAGAAATATTTAATACAAATTCCATCTAACATTAATGAACCAATGCAATCTCATTCCTGCAATGTTTCGCATTTTTCCTTAGCACACTTCAAAATATTCTTCTCTGTTTGTTCTTTATGTGGGCTGATCTTACACACCAAGCACCTTTTTTAACTGTTCGTAGCTGCGGAGATTTAACATATCACGATTTCATTAAAACATTGTATGTAAGAGGGGAAATAGGAAACAAAACACTGCAGAAAGCAGACAAATCAGTACTGTATCTGTAACACTGTTCTTCAATGATTAATGAATTTATCTACTTAATAATAAATTTAACTTGCTTGTACATTACATCTAGATCTTTTACTGAGATGCTTAAAATAGCATCGCTGAATGTACCAAGAGAAAAGTCTTCATAGTTTTCGTGCAAACGGTTCGACTTGTCTTCTGTAAATATTCTTGCAAATGCAATATTATGACTGAACACGCTGACTTGAAAAGTTGACCGAATCACTGCTGATAACGACAATACTGGCACAGGTGAAACGCATACCAAACCGGTTAATCTCGCGATTACTGTGCACCTATTTCTTCACTATTATACGAGAGCAGGATATCGCTTGCCTTGACATGATCCATTTCACTTCCATTCGATGCGCTGGGATGTTACCGTTCACCGGAGAGGAATCGTTGTATTAAATTGTTTTTATTACCAAACCTAAAAAGATAGTTCTCACTCTTGACCGTTCAGAATCGTCCATTCTTTGCCAATATTGTTTCTTTCTTCTTTTTCCGACGAAGAACGTCAAAAGATGTAAAATCTTTCTCTGTCAATTAGAGTTTGACTTATCTCACGACCTCCTGCGCCAAGGCTTGTGATAGAACTGGTAATTTCGGTGCGCGCCGTCCCAGAAAAATGTAATAGAATATCTAGTAATATCTCTTATTGTAGATTATAATGCGGGGAACAATTCTGTGGGGGCATTGGAGCCAAAATTGCAAGTTTTAAAGCCCTAAAATGTATCGTTTAGAAGTTGTTTAACTATACACATTTTGACAATGGGGTCATGTGCTGCGGGTTGCATTTAAAATGACTATTTGGATGCGTTTTTTTTCAACAAATCCTTAACATTTTGAAAGTCAAAGTGCAATTCGTTACGTCTCCGTGAAATTCTCGTTCTTTAGAGACCTCATTTATAAAAATTGGTTGCGTGTGAGAGCCGCAATGGAAAGGTATACTACAGAAATAATACAGGAGACGATCATATGTGACGAATCCTTCTTTCTTATTATTTAACACATCTAAATGCTATTATATTACATACTTATGAACATAGCGTGGAAATTTGTTGAGCACTGCGTATACAGATTTGTAGAAAAATACAGTAAAATGTACCTAAATACTCATAATGTATTGAGATTGGTAAGACTACTCTCAATACATTAATCAATAATACAACGTTTAGTTTAAGAAACTTATTTGTCTTTTCACATGTGAGATGTTGTTGGATCTTCCCTCTTTAGCAACCCACAGTAATCTGCAAGCATGTTTCGGTACCATTTCCCGTAATATTTGCAATTCCAATTCCTTTAGATCCCGGTGGAATCTTTCTCTTTGCTCTTCACTCAGCATTCCTAAATTCTCAGGGATGTTGGACCCACGGCTTCTCTAGGTCTCCCAGTTTATGTCTAAATAGTCATGGTTGCCCTTCTATATGAAACTCGATTGTTTTGCGGTGCTGTCTTACCGGCACGAAACTTCCACACACATAGCAGAATAAATCTGGACTGTTCTTGCAGCCACGACGTAGGACGTTGATATAATTTCAATAAAAAAATAATCTTTTTTATTGAAATGCGTATTCAACATCGTATGTCCACTCCATAGAACACTTATAAAGACAAAAATTCTCTTTTCACTCGCAAGCAAAGCGCAACTCAGACTAGCGGACAAACCACAACAAAATTTCTTCATTCAGCAAAACTTGCTCTATTGTATCGTGTTGCCGGTTCGAGAGGATTAGAGAGGGTTGTCAGATGGCTGCATGACATTGAATAAATAAATTAATCTGGAAATCTTAATTAAAGTAACTCGTAAGAAGTGCAATATAAGAAGTGCATTAGTAAATGAATGAAATAAAAAATTAATATAAGATTTAAAATAAAACGTGACATGGTGTGGGAAAAATAACGTCAAATCCTGATTCAGGGTGCAAAAGTAATCCTAAAATGCAATACAAGATGGCGCAATACAATACAGCGGTAATACGGCGATTTTTCGACAGAAAAAATCGTATTGTAGGACCCTGATACCGAAAAAGTGTACACTTATTGCTTCTGTATGTAGTAAATAACTTCCTCTAACACGTTCTGTAGACAGTGTTCACATTTCGAGGGTCCTTGACATCGAAAATCTCTTTTACGGCAAAAAGTCCGACAGGAACAGTAGCGGCGGCTGAACGGTACCCAACCAGGATTTTCATCAAAAATTTATATTTCCCGATCGATCTGGCTGTCGTTGCTATCAATTATACTTGAAACGGATATTTTTATTTTTGAGGGTGTTTTACACGCCGCCTCAAGAAGATTTTCAATTTTGTCTCAAAAATGGCTTCAGATTTGTTGATTAAAGGAAAGAAAGGAAAACCTTTCTTGGAGAAAGCAAATTTTGCTTTTGAAAATGGCGCAAGTTCAATTTTCCTTAAATTCTCTAGATTTTCAAAAATTGCAAAAGTTTAAAATTCCTTCGTTTTCCTACAACTGCAATATTGCAGATAAATATTTTTTTTAATGAAGTATATCCTCCATAATTAGTTATTTAATTAATGTACAATTTCTTCAAAACAGGAGAATTTTTCAGAAATTTTGTATGAAATAAGGGGAGTTGAAAAATATTTTTCAAAAGCGGCTTCTAATATTTTGTTGTAATACTAAAATGCACTAATTAGCATGAGATAAACGCCATTATAATGTATTCTTTGATTTTTCAACAAATACACAAAATCATTTCTTTAAATGCCTTTCGGATCGTTAATATTTACATTACGGAATTTAAAAAAATATATATTCTTGCATTTGTGAGCAGAAGTGCTTCAAATGATTTCTTCGGAAGATTATCGAAAACTCAAATGTTTTCTGTAAAAATGAGCTCCAAATTTCGCATTTTCAGAAACGCGCAAACGACACCTTCTCGTGATTGTCTCCAGAATTTTCAATGAAAATTTGCATACAAAACCATATATTACTTTTCTATAATATTCTTCAAGTCATAGTTCAATATTCTACTATTCTCAATTTTATCGAAAATAGAGAAAAAGGGGAAAAATGCCTTTAGAGCCGATAGGTAGCAGCTGGGAAAATGGAGGGGCAACACCAAAAAGATTAGCACAAATTAAAGAGATTAGAAATCTTACTAGTGCGAGGAAGTCTGTGCCATTCTGAATCACCACTAGTTTAATGTTGAATTTAATTGGAAAACATACTTTTTAACAGTTTCTTTATTATTGAGTTCTAATTATTCAATTGAATTGAAACTTTCAGAATATGGGAGTATGCAGAATATAAGAGCAAACAGCAACGATTAACAGCAGTTCTTGAGTTTGGTCGTTTCGTAATATTTAATGATTGTTACACAATCCTGATGAATAAAAAAGAAAACATTGGCGATTTAAATTATTTGTTAAAAGTCCTAAACTAAAGAAAATTCCCTATCGAAATTAATAAACTAGGCCTTTACTACTGTCTCTTATGTGTGGAAAAAATATTATAATTTATTTATATAGACCATTCGTTGGTTCTTCCCCTTCTCGAGGCCAGCGAATTCTATTTAGAAACTCTTCGTAAGATACACACCCTACGGAGATCCTGTTCTATTCAAAGAACTCTGAACCGAGTGTGTTCAACGCTCAGATTTCGTATGCAGAACATTATCTTCTTCCAAGATTAAGGAACTTGTTTGTCGATTTTTCTCCGGAACACTTCGACCAAGAAGACAATAGATGTAAGTGCACGCTTTCTCGTAAAGTAAATGTTATTTAAAATTATTCATGGGAAGCAACTTGTAATGTTTAGATAATGTCCATTAATATGCATAAGGAATATAATGGTTGGAGTAATTTTCCAATTGAATGAGCTTTTAGCTTGGCGAGCGCGCAAACGTGTAAACAGTGGAGGAGCAGCGTGCGTTGCGTCTCCTTGAGGCGCGCGTCCGTCGTGGGGTGGGGAGCAGCGGGAAGGGGTTGGCCGGGCAGCGGAGGCGGCGAGGGAGGCGGCGAGGGGTGCGGCGTGGGTGGGGAGGGAATGGGAGGGGCGGTGGCACCGAATGCCCAACGCACTGCCTTCGAGCCCGGGTTGACTTTTCTAATGCGCTTTGTCACTGCTACCTCTCCCATCCATCTCAACACAAACCGTTGCTGTTCTTCAAAAAGACCTGATCTCCATACAGCAGCCTTGAGTAACAATTGGAAGTTTGGAAAATGTCTTAAAATAAACTTCACCACAAAATATTGAGAACGCTCTGAAGTACATTGAATTTTGAATATGATTTATATTGATTATGAAAGAATAATTATAATATTAATAAGATAATGCTACAATTCTAGTGAAACAAGAAGCAACCTCTTTGGTTAAAAAGGACACTCTTTAAAGCCAATTACAAATAACTAGAGAAGTGTTAAAATTATCATTCGTGGCAGGGTATTTCGGACAATTAATTTATACGTCTGCTATCCCTAAATTCATTAGTTTTAGTGAAGCTAATAAAGCGTAACTGCGTTAAGGATCTCTTCGCATTAGAAGGAAATTCGATCACATGTTAGGCATTAAATACAGACTTAAATTACATTAAATCACGTATTGGGTCAAAAAATTTGACTTCTAGCAAAGCTATTCAGATTCCTAAATTGTTTTCAAAGTAATCTTGAATTTTCAAAGCCCCAACGCGTAATTTTAGTTTCGTATAACTTGACTTACCCACGAGATCCTTCACTTCTAATAGAGATACGACGAAATACACCATCCACACTGCACAGCACGTACGTAACAACTGAACTCGGGCAGGAGAAGTACAATCATCAATTCTTTCGAACGTTTTTTTCTCACTCATTATCAGCCTAATAGAGAAAGGAAATATCAAGACAGACAAATGAAAAGAAAACAAACGCACAACAGCAGGTAGACGCACTGACAATCTTCGTAGTGGCAGATAATATATTGTTTGAGGAGATCACCAGGATTGCAAAGAGTTCGTCTTATTAACGATAAAAAAACAGTTACAGGTGCAATATCCTTCACGATGTATAATGCGAGTGAAGTAAATTAGTACCACTCGAAAGTAAATATTTTGTCATGTCATGACCCCTTGTGCCATGTCAAAGGTTACGTGTTGTCATTGGAGGAACTGGACATCAATAAATCTGTAATTATCACAATCCAGAAGGCAGTCATAATCAACACGTGGTATGTGGCAAGAATGTCAATACATGCGGATATTTAGTGAAAACGTTAATTCAAAATTTTGTATTTTGTGTTTGGTGAAATGTTGTTAGCTCGTCGTTATTAAGTTATGAATTAACCTACATGAATTACTGTAGTTACTACAAGTTTTATGTTTATGTAGTACAAATAAAATGTAAATATGCTTTGATTTGTATTTGTGTGATTACTGTAAAGACAGAACACTGTGAATGGATGGTGATGATGATGATGATAAAATAGTAACAACAATAATAACAATAATAATAATAATAATAATAATAATAATAATAATAATAATAATAATACAAATTTGTGTACGATATTGTACGACCAACAAATTCAAACTGATCGCACGATAGCAGCAAACAAACCGGATATAGTCATCCGAGATTTGGAGAACAAATCGTGTTTACTTGTCGATGTTGCTGTACCTTGCGATCAAAACGTCGTTACCAACGAGGCAGAGAAACGTCTTAAATACAAGAGTTTGGAAATAGAGATCAGCCGAATGTGGGGCGTAAAAGCACAGGTCGTCCCGATAGTTATCGGAGCTCTGGGATTCGTTCCGCAAAATTTGAGTAAGAACTTGTCTAAACTCCCAGGTAATTCGAAGGACTGGGAAGTGCAAGAAATCGCTTTATTTGGAACAGCCCACATTTTGCGCAAAGTATTGTAGAGGAACCGACAGTCCCTAGATCTCCTCCTTAGGTAGCTGGTTGCAACCTGGAGTAGATTTTATATTCAGCCGACTCATAACATCTTTAGTCGTGATGTAGTGAAATAATAATAATAATAATAATAATAATAATTATAATTATAATAATAATAATAATAATAATATAGACATCTAAAGGAGAAATATAAATTCAAACAGGAGAAAAACACTACAGCTGTAATTGATTGTTCTTAGGGTGGATTCGAGTGAAATCAAGAAAAATAAAACGAAAAGGCAAACTTCTAAAGAATGAGAAAACGAAAACTAAAATTTGAGTATCCATTCACCCAGAATTTGGTTTCTCAGCAAATATTATTTCTACGCTTACCATTGTTATGAAAACAATAATGAACACCAAAACGAAACCAGAAGACATTATAAGTCCTAAAGCATGCATCAATGATTCACGTTCAGTCACGCTTCTGCTCTCTCAACAATCGGAGTACGCAACATCAGCCCATAGCGTGACGTTTGCTACAGATATTTGTGTAACTTGAATTCAAAATTTCAAGCTCCCGTGCGCTCTTTGATAGAGTTCATCCACTGTGATGTAATGTAATGAATGCAAAAATGCAAAATAGAATATCGCAAGGAAGGCGCAGAAAAGCAGAACTTTATGTTTCTGCCCGACTATTGAAAAGCAGCGGAGCGCCACATGTTCCATCGCGAATTCGCTCGGCAAAGCGCGATGTTCTAATCACCTCGCTCTCTTGAACTTTCTCATTACACATTCCGCCGACCAGCGCTAAAATCCCCTTCCCTGGCAAACGCACGTATTGTTAGCTAGTCGTACATGAGACGCGCATTTATAACACTCCAATTCGAATCGGAACCATAATTTAGCATTTGAATAGCAACGCCTGATGAACTTTGCCCAGGTTGGGGGAAAAACAATCGTTTGCGAATAAATTACAGTTGAAGCGGAGGTTTCGCGGGAGGCTAGGTTGACCGTGAGGCTTATCAATCCTCCATGTGGAAGACGGAGGAGAACTCCGAAACGGCGAATACGTCACTTCCGTACTCGAGTACACTTCAGTACTCGAGAGGGCACTGGGGTGAGTGATATCCGGTCGCGAGCGAGCTGTAATCTTCCGCCAGGTGGCTCATTAAGAAGCTGCTTTTGTCCATTCAGAAGTTGCTTCTGGTTTTGTATGAGGAACAAAAGAGCCGTCGTAAAAAAAATTAAATTAGCCTTCGTCCATTTGTAGCGCTCTCGACGAAATAAAGTGCATATGTTCGTATTCATCATCGGAGGCGAAGTGGGTCAGTAAGTGCATGCCACAAGCTGACGTCCTCCATTCTTTATAACGGTTACTAGTTTATTTGTTCTTAAGGCGATGGCCGCTTGGATAATGCAAGTAGGAAGTTTTAACACCTCCATTTCTCTCTCGGTCATTGTGGAAGAAAAATAACGTACTGCAGAGAAGATTATTCCTATCGTAGTTGATGGTTGTAAATGTTACTCTCTCATCTACCAGATGATATGTTCTTTCGAGAAGACAAAATTAATGAAGACTGATATAATTCATGTGTGTTTTTCGTTCATCCGCCCGTCTGTTTCATTCCCAATGCCAAAATCTGTACTACCTTTTTCTTGTGTTTACGGCAACGTATTTCTCTTATTTTTTCTTCTTTGTGCCAGTTTTAGGAAACAAGAACCCGAATTTCAATTTTTAAGATTATTTGAGTCATGAACTTAATGTCTAATGGTAAGAAAGAAAGCCAAACCCAAATACTCTTCGGTCAAAAGCCAAAAGCATAACACTTGCAAAAATTAAAAATGGCTGCGAGAAAAAAGCACGAGCAGAAATAAATATCAATAAACAATTTATTCTATGAATATGACAATGAATAAATAATAATAGTTCTCATTATTATTGCAAGAATGTAACGTCATATATTTATTTTTCACCAAAGGCACAGAAAAATTCAAACCCAAAATTATTTTTTAAAGAAGATAAAACCCATTAGAAATGTAAACACTAACTTATTGTCCATCCCAGATAAAATGGTAGAGACAAGAGAACGGAAAGAGATTAGTAATATGGTTGGATAGATTGGTCGCTGACATTGAGAGGCCCATCATGAGAAAATTGTAGACTAAAAGAAGTTTTCAAAAAATTAATAAACACACTTAACATTAAAAACAAAATTTCAAACATTCATTTTGTCTTTCTAGCCATCAATGACTAAGATTACAAAAAAATTGCTATGTAATACCTCCAAGAATTCTGATTTAACCGAAACACATTTTTTTCTTTCTTTCTTTTTTTCATTCTCGTCCGTTTGCCGCTCAGGACCACGATACACGACGGACCACGACACCACTTTCTTGTTGAAAACATCAGACCATCTTCTCTGATGCCGTTGCTGTGGCCAATTCATCTTCGGGGTTCAGAACATATGATCGTTTGGTTGGATCCCAGCGTGCAATATGGTCGCCCCAACGCCATTTACGTTTGAGGACATATCGTATTTTCGTTTTGGTTATAATTCCCTCACACAGGAGAGACATATGTTAACACTGGTGCAATTCAAGAATCCCTAATGTAATTTTTTATGGGGACATTGACTGATTTGGGTCAATACTGTATTTGTTCCACGCAGAAAGACCGGGAGAAGTGTCTCAGGGCATCAACTGATGTCACTGCAGTGCCTCTGACCGGGGGGTCCTAGGTTCGAGTCCGGAAGGTTTTAGGATCTTCGACACTAGCACTTGGTTCGAATTGAATCGGTGTCTGGAGGAGAATTCTAGCGGCCGGCTACTCTGATCGGTAGTTTTCCGTGGTTTCTCCAATCAATTCGAGGCGAATGTCGGAGCTCTCAAACGGGCTACGGTCTGCGCGCGACCATTCCTCCCCTCTTTCCTCACCCCTTACTTACACTTTCACTTACACACTTCACACTAGCACACATTATGGGAGGCCAGTCGGGAGCTTAGAGCTTGTCCCGGTTGGGGTGGTGCCCCGCTGGTGGGAGATACCTGGTTGAGGGTAAACTCTGTAAGCCGACTGTTGGTCGGCGCCGAATCTCGCCATTCAGTGGGGGAATATCACCGCCACCACCCGCACATAAAAAACATACACTACGCTTACAGAACTAGTGACAGTTGGCGCGCCCGGCTATCAATCAATTCATCCATGCGGAAAGAACCACCTTCCGAAAATCTTTCCCAAATTACAGAGACATGCGGTAAACGTGGTATTCGTACTTGAACCAAAAGCGGCTCGCTCTCCGCCGCCTTCGCCTCCGCGGCGGCGACACCTCAAGCAACTCGCGCACCTCTCCACCCCGCCACGTGCCTCCGTTCTCACTATAAATATTTCCCAACCTCGTGCTTCAAACCCAGCGCCATCCATCTGAGGGCTCCCGCATTTAATGGCGCGAATTGTTTCTTGGCGGCGCATTATCGCCTCGGGCGGCGCCGGGGCGGCGCGGGCGACGGCGCGGAAGATCGGCGACGGGGGCGTGACGGGGCGCGCGCGCCGGCAAAAGGGGCACGGAATTGTAAATAACGTGGCGTGATGCGGGGATCCGACCCTTCGAGGACGACGTCGCCGCGCCGGCGGAGGCGGCGGCGGCGGCGGCGGGCGGCGCCCCGCGCGGGCCACGAGCGATGCGCGCACGCCCCACCCCCACCCCCACCCGTCCTCGCAAGGGGGAAGGAAGGAAGCCCCCCGCCCCGCCCCGCCCCCCTCGCGGCGGCGGCGGGCAGCGGCTGCGGCGGGCGGGCGGGCGGGCGGGCGGGCGGGCGGGCTATATACGAGCGGACCTGAGCCCGCCTGGTACCGTACACGGGGATCACGCGGTGTCAGGGGGGATTTCGAGGCCTCGTGAGCGATCGGCGGCCCGCGGATCTAGCGCGCGAATCCTCCCCCGGGGAGGCGGTCGCCGCCGCCGCCGCTGTTGCAGCAAGAACACGGAAAATGCTCGGCGGCGAGGGCGGCGCAGGACGCGGAGCGCGGGGCGGGGGCGGGGGCGGGGGGCGGGGGCGTCGAGGGCGTTAGGCCCCGGGCGGGCTCGTCGCTGCGCGGGGATTAAGCGAGGCGCCCGGCACGGTAATATATACCGGGCGCGCGCGTGTGGGTGTCGGCCGGCGGATTTTCTGCGCCGCCGCCGCCGCCGCCGCGTTCCACGTACTCGCCCCGAGGCGCCGCGGACCCCGCCCGCACGACGAGCTTCTCGCCGGCGTCGGCGTCGCCGCCGCCCCTGCCGCCGCTCGGGGCGCTGCCTGGCGGGAGCCTCGGGGATTTTGTTTCGCACGCGCGACAATGAGAAATTCGTCGGCGCAGATTCATAGGAAATACTCTCGCTGCAGCGGTGGAAGTATATTACGCTTGTCATATTTACAGAATCGTTTCAGCTACCAAACGTTTCCGTGAAAACGACGAAGATTATAAAGAACAATCTAATAATTGGACGGTGTTATGAATCAACCGGCTAAACGCCATTTTTGAAAAAAAAATGAGATAAGGACGCCATTGCATTGGACCATGTTCTAAGTGTACGCAAAATTTTAGCGCCAAATCTGTAAAAATAGCCTTATAATTAATGACAAAGGTAAACGGTATCAATCACATCAGGTATTTTATGTTTCGCAACAACCAGCTATATGCCTACATCTTCAAATCTGCTGTTCTTAATTTCACATTATGCAGGTAAGCGCCAGATATTCCACTCATGTTTGTGTGGTTTGGCGCTTCAATGAATGAAATAATTAAATTACAGTTCTTAGAGCTGAAAATATAATAAAACCTTTGAACTCGATTATCTCAAAACTTGTGTGATGTCGCATAGCCGGTTGATACATACAACACCGTCAAATTACATTGCATTATAAGATGCACTTAAATTGTATGTGGCTTCCTTACTTATTCGTATGTAAACGCGCATGCCAATGACATGTTAATATTTTTAGACTGTGACTCGTCTCTTCCGTAGATTTACAATTTGATCTTAAAATAGACATTCACCTTACTTTGCGACAAAGTCTCAAATACTAGAGATGCAAAGCCAGCAAATATATTTCATAAATAAAATATTATGTAGAGTAAAACGTAAATGTAAAATATTAGTGAAATTGACGTTTCGTTGTCTGGTATCGATGAGAACTAAGTCAAACTTGCAGAAAGTGTACGACGTTTCGTCAAACGGAAACTCTTTTACGACTAGTTCATTATGAAGTATGACTAACCGTTGAAAAGCAATTGCTCTTATTTGTGGCGCAACTGCAATAGCTTTAGGTGCAACCGCTGCTAATAAATGCACATCGTAAAGCTGCTCTCTTGCAACGCTGATGCAGAACATTTCTCTGTCCTCGAAACTGATAATAAGATTGCGTTACTTGAAATATTGAATTGTACAACAGAATAGCAAACAGTATCTTCTGGAAAGAGCAAGAAAAGAAAACCCGAAGATAACGAAATATTCTACAGACATTCCAAAACGTTAATTTATCAGAGAAGCGCATTGCCGATGAAAAACATTAAAGTGAATATGACCCCCGATTATTGTAGTAGGGTTGCTGAAGAAGACAGCAAAATAAAATTTGCATTGAATATCTATCAATTGAGAGAAAATAATTCTTAAAAGAGCAGACTTGCAAAAAGTAAATGAAAAGTAAATTAAATGAAATATATAATAAAGATTAGCTGATTTCACGGCGTTTTCTGGGCATTTACTTACTGCATCATCTGTTTAGCCGCCCCGCACGCTCCGCTATGAACCCCACCTATTCCACCTGATCCTCATTCTCTTTCCCCCTCTTCAACCGCCCCTCCCCCACCCCGCCTCGCCCCCTCCTGCCCCCGCCCTCGTCCCCCCGGCCCCGCCCCCGCAACGCCCCCGCCTCGCCCCCGCCGCCCCCGCCCCGTCCCCGCCGCCCCCGCCCCGCCCCGCCCCCGCCACGCCCCCGCCCCGCCCCCGCCCCGCCCCCGCCCCCGCCCCGCCCCCGCCCCGCCCCCGCTCCCGCAACGCCCCGCCCCCGCCCCGCAACGCCCCCGCCCCGCCCCACCCCCGCAACGCCCATCCCGCCCGCCAAGCCCGTTGTGCTCGCATCTACGCCTACTCCCTTCTTGCTTCGCTCACTTCGCCCAGCCTCGCGCACCTCGCCTCTCTTCTCCTCTCCTCTCCTCTCCTCTCCTCGCGTTGCCCGGCAATGAGGCCGCCTGGACACAATCGCAACTCACTTTCGTAAAAATATATATTTTCGAATAACTTTTGAACAACGCCCTCTATGTTGTTTTTTCTTTAAAAGGACTCCTACCGGCTTGCCGCATGACAATGCCCCTTCCCGCTACAATGCCGCTGACAAGGTCGTAGGGTTCGAGACTCGACGGTCGGAGATTTTCGACACGATGCCATAGATTAGTCGATACAAGGAGGAGAATTCTAGCGGCAGGCTGCTCTGATTGGTAGTTTACCACGGTTTCTTTTATCAATACCAGATGAATGGGGAGGCAGTACATTAACGAAAGAGCCATGGACCATGCGCGATTTTACCTTCATCGTTATCCTTTCTTCCGCCCTTACACACACACGTACACTACGCTGTTTCACATACCGAAAGATCACTAGGGAGCTTAGAGCTAGAACTGAGACTGGAACTCTCCCCCGCTGCGGGAGATCCTTGGTCGAGGAAATCCCCCGTAAGACAACGTGTAGGCCGGCGCCAGATCTCGCAATCCAGCGAGGGAGGAACACGAACATTGCCACCTCCCGGAGGTTAACTTGTTCTACTTTCATGGGGCTAATGAACTGACTGATGAACTGACATTATGAGCTGACGCGATCGGAACCACTAAACATGCATTCAATCAAAAGCACTCCTTCAAAACTTGCGACCAAATTTAGTTCCCAAGTAGTTCAGTAGCACCAATAATTCAAACATTTTTGTGTAACGTATATATACATACATTCGTTAATACACACGTACGTCTATTCATATACTTTTATATAATAGATAACGCTACAAACCTTTGCCTAAGTGCACAATTTTTAAATTTAAGGCTTTATGTAGTTTAAACAATTAATGGATTGCGTAACCTTTTGAAAAGTTCCGCAGAGTTTTAAATTGCACATTTCAGAGAAAAATATTTACAAGGAAAATCGGACGTGTCCCATTTTTATAAGGGAAAATTTACATATAAAACAAACAAAGAAAACATCTGGAGTCTCTTTGGACAGAACTTCGAAAATGCCATTGGGTCTTCATATAAAGTACCTCCAAAAATTAAGATACCCGTTTAAAATTCCAGATCAGTTCATGCATCCACTTTTTAACAACACCCATGAGGAACACACCATAATTTAAAATAAATATTAACATAAATTTCAGAATTTACTTGGCCAATTACGTCCATTTACTACAATGTCCAACTTTAAAGCAAATCTAAATTTGCTGATGTGATATCAGCTTATTTCTCAGATTAACGGTAAGTTTATATTGCACCATCTTACAAACATTTCTGTCATCACAAAAATTGTAACGATAGAATTCAAAATTATACAAAACCTACATGTAGTTTTAAAAAAGTGAATGTGGAATGCTTTAAATATCGAATATTGGAAATCTATAATTTCAATATTAACCCTTAAAACATTCGCTGAAGCACCCTAACTCATATCAAACACTTTTTTTTGCGCTTTCTCCTTTCCGGTATTTTCCTGGTTATTTTCCTGCCGGGTGTTCAACGAATTTCATTGATATTCTGAGACCATTGACATCCGCAATTTATACAACGTAAATCATTGGAGGAGCGTATTCTACCCCGTGATTGAGTTTTTATTCGTTGTTTTCATACTTTTGTTGCTACAATCGGAATTAAGGGATGTATTTCCCGAGATTGATCGAATTATGAATAATTAAAAAATCATTAAAATCAAATATTCAAATAACAATGAAATATTAAACAATCAACAATTCATTATTTCTACCAATCCCGTGAACTACATCCCTTAATTCACGGTCGTGAGTTCTAAAATAGTTACAAACGGAATTGTTTGACGGCAGCGGAATGATCCCGTTCCTTGTAAGCCTTTGCTACTCCGGAAGTACTATTATGGATATTTGTGACTAACGCTAATTTGCAAATGGAACATATTTGACTATTCCGAAAGACATTTGTCGTTTAACGGCTACGCAATGTTATACTTCTACCTCAGAAACTGTCTCCAATAAGCTTCCAACATTTTTGCTTCGCGCTGAGATTCGAAGGTCCTCCGAGTTAAAAGAACGGACGTTACCGTTTCACAACCCAGTCGCTCGGGAATGTCCTTCCCGGATTGCTGGCATTTCCGACCTTCAACAACTAAAGGTCTCTCCCATTGTTTCAAACTTACGATATTTTTAAAAATTCAGAGAGCTCAAAGTAAAATTAGAACTGCGTCATTTTCCAAGCGTTCTTTTTTCTACCCGTGGAAAAAATTAAATAAAAAAATCTACAGCCGTTTTATTGAAAATGTTTTTTTCTAAATTGCATTAACTTTATACACAAATTACGCGAAAACTACTCGTTTCTTCAAAAAAAGTACATGACATTTTTAAAGATTTGAGTCTTTAGAACATATTTCAAGACAAATGCTAATTTTTGTAAATTTTAAAAAATAAAAAGAGTTTGCCGAAACTAAGACCAACACAATTTTTTCCCGGCCTTCGATACATGAAGAATAACATTTAAAGTAGATTTTGAGAAAATGCTTTTTTTTAATAATTTGCATTATTTTAAAGCTGAAGTTATGTAAAAACTGTTCTTTTTTTTTCAAAAAAATGTACGACCGTTTTAAAGACCTAATTTTTGTAACAGATTTTAAGACAAACATTTCTCTTACATATTGTACAATTGCAATGATAATTTGTTGCAGTTTTCGAAAATAAAGAGTTCTTCAAAAATGGAAGCAGAACCGATGTAAACATACGAGTAGAAAATTTAAAGAATAAATTTGGACCCATTTTTGAGAAAATAAATTACTACATTTCACTAAAAATTGCGCAAAAACTACTCACTTTCGAAAAATTATATATGACCTTATTGCAAGATCTGTCTTTGCACAATTGATTTCATTGAAGAAAAATATCTTTAACATTGTGGTTGTAAGACGCCGAAAAAATTAGAACTTTTGCAATTTTCGAAAAATCAGGGATTTCAAAAAAAATGAGACCCTTGCAATTCTTTTAGATTTGTACGCTATCCAACGACAAAGTTTAATAAAAAAAGAGGACCATTTCTTTGAACGTGACGTAAGGCGAGAAAGTGAAAATCTCTACATTCAATTATAGTTGTAGGAAGGCAGCAGAAAACTTTTGAAGTTTTCCCATTGTCGATAAATCTTGGATTTCAACAAAAATTAGACTTACCTAATTTTTTAAATCGTTCTTTACGCTTTTCGAGGACAAACTTAAATTAAAATTTTAAGCCATTTTGGGGGAAATGTTGATAACGTTGAAGCTTCATGTAAATAAAAAATCAAAATATCCTTTCTAAACTCGCACAACCTTGAGTTCGTTTGGATATTTTTTGGAGAAAATTGTCAAAATGGTCTGAACAGACGGACAGATTGACGTTTTACCGTCAATCGATTTTTCGGTAACAAAGTACCACAAAACATGGATTATAACTGTACAAGGTATTGGAGGAAGTGATTTATTACATATATGACAAATATTTATCCACTTTCCGTTACCAGGATCCAATAATAAGGGTTTTCCGTCAAAAATAAGGAAGTTTTCGCCATAGCATTACATAATTTTATCTATACTACCTATATTAGTCGGTGCGTCCGCATGTGAAAGTAAAATATGCATTCCAATATACAGTTGGTAACAGTATTGTTTTTACAGTACAAAATTTGCTTGAAAATCGTTAATTTTAAGTGGAAAATTAACTAATGAAAAATATAATGCAAGATAACTGAATAATTCCAGTTAAATAAAATGTTACTTTGTACACCTAGACGGAGCGGCCTTCAATCTGAAGTTCACCAGCACATTTAGTTGCTTGGAAACCTTCCTAGCGGCTAATTCCCGGTGAATTTCAAATTCAAAGCCGTTTCGTCTAGGTGAACAAAGTTTCCTTTTATTTAATTGAAATTATTCAATTATCTTGTAATGTATATTTTTCATTAGTATTAATTTTCCACTTATAATTAATGTTTTTCGAGCAAATTATGGACTGTACAAACAAGACTGTTACCAACAGTATTTCCTTTTATTTACTTTAGAAAATTTGAACTCGAGGAAAGCTTTTCCAGAACATTTTCTCCATCTGGAAGTACTGATTTGAAAACACGCAAAAGAATATGTGAAGAAATGAAAAGAAAATGCTCGTATTTTTTCAATTCGATAGAAACCTTAACAGAGAGAAGTCAAAGAAGTGTACTCGAATAAAAGGTTCCATAAAACCGTCACCAAATTAAGGTTAAAAATATCCAAGTTATTCCGATCTATGAGTATTAAGGAAGATGACACGAGCATTTTCTGTTGAATAATAATAATAATATTTATAATAATAATAATAATAATACAGATCTATAAAGATCAATCATTTATGTGGCTTAAAAGGGAAAGAATGAAGCCAGAATCGGAAGCACTTGTAATAGCTGCCCAAGATCAGGCCTTGAGAACACGACATTATGAAAAAAGGGTTCTCAAAATTTCCCTAGATGATAAATGCCGCATTTGCCAGGAACACGTAGAAGCCATTGATCATACTGTCTCAGCTTATCCAATCCTAGCAAAGACCGAATACTTGAAAAGACACGACAGGATGTGTAGCTACCTCCACTGGCAGATCTGTACCGTCCTCGACGTTTCAAACACATGCCCCAAGTAGTACGAACACTCACCAAAACCGGTGACGTCTGTTGGATTGTGTACAATATTGTACGATCAACAAATCCAAACTGATCGAACCAGAGAGGCAAACAAATCGGATATAGTTATCCGGGATTTGGAGAAAAAATCGTGTGTGCTTGTCGATGTTGCTGTACCTTGCGATCAAAACGGCGTTACGAAGGAGGCAGAGAAACGTCTTAAATTCAAGAGTTTGGAAATCGAGATCAGCCGAATGTGGGGCGTAAAAGCACAGGTCGTACCGATTGTTATCGGAGCTCTGGGATTTGTTCCGCAAAATTTGAGTAAGAACTTATTTAAACTCCCCGGTAATTCAAAAGACTGGGAAGTGCAAGAAATTGCTTTATTTGGAACAGCCCACATTTTGCGGAAAGTATTGTAGAGACACCGACAGTCCCTAGATCTGCTCTTTAAGTAGCTGATGGCAACCTGCAGTAGATTTTATTTTGAGCCAACTCATAACATCTTTGGTCGTGTTGTAGTGGAATAATAATAATAATAATAATAATAATAATAATAATAATAATAATAATAAGTTAATGTTTTTAATCGTGATAATCGCACCATTACAATTATTGGCGGATATGACTCGTCATTCTATATTGTCTGACTTTTAATAACGAAGCGTTACCATGAACTTGATAAGCGTCAGGCTCATGGTGCAGCTTCAGTTTTCTGAAAAAAATATTCACGTTCGCTTCCATTTGACGATCATTTTGCGTCATTTGTGCTTGCTTGCAGACATTTTTGCATTATGAGTCAATAAGAATAATGAGTTTGTTAAGTCAATAATTACTGTGTGCTAATGATCCTAGGCTAGGAAAATTGTTTCAGATTAGAAGCTAATATGTAGTGCAAACAAATTTTTAAATGAGTACAATTTAACACTAACTTTCAAGACTAACTTTCTCGAAAAAGGAGTTTACTTTCATCAGAAAGTTAACCTGATCGACCAAGGAATATGCACTTTGGAAGAAATCGTACGTATGGTTTAGGCGCTAGCAGTGTTCACAGACGGACAGACGGACGAACGGACAGACGGACGTTTTCCTTTGAATTGGTTTTTCGGTATCAAGAACCCACAAAATAGGGTTTCTGTCTACACCACGTGTTAGGGGATTTTTTTTTAATTTAGCAATTGGTTTTATCCACTTTTTCGTTATCACGACCCGGCAATGATTTTTTTTTCCGCCGAAAATTGGCCATTTTTCGCGCAGCATTACATAACTTTCTCTATACTACGTATATCACTCCGTATATACGTACGAATACGGGAAAGTAAAAATTGACTTAACTATTTTACCCTTCCTTCAGTGCAATTTCAGATCGGCCATCGGCAGCTCACTTTCACCGCTCTCCTTTGGAAGGTTCGATTGGAGCCTTCATTCGCCGCGGAACGAACACACAAACGGCGGCGGCGGCGGAGGACGCGACTAAGCCGGCGAGGCTGGGGAAAACTCAAGAGATTTCGCAGGCGGAGCTTGTAGCCGCGGAGGCGGCGGTGGCGGCCGGCGCCATAGCAACGGCGCGTCCAGACGGCTTAGCGCGACCGCAGGGCTAGCGCCGGCGGCGGCGGCGGCGCTCGGCTGGCCGGCCGCGTAGCCAGCCAGCGGCACGGCGGTCGCGATAAACTTCGCTAAACTGAGAATAACAGCGCGCGTCCCGAAAGAACGAGCCTGTTCCAACGTAAGCCTCTGGATTTAAGAAATAGCGCTTTAAAATCCGCTAGGCGGCCGTGGTCATTAGTACTGCAGCCGCCGCCGCCGCCGCCGGCGCTAGAGCAGCCGGTGGCAAGTGTTTTTTGCTGAGACTTCTTGGGGGATTCGCGTCTTGTAAGGGGGGTGGGGCCGCTTGTTGCCGCGGGAGGGGCCTTGCGTCGGTGCGGGGCGTCGCGGGGCGTCGCGGGATCTTTCCGTTGTACCGGTTGTTTCGCGGTCGCCAGGCCGCGACGTAACTCTCTCCGGAATCCTCCAGAATTAATCGCAATGAGTTTCTTCCAGGATTTGCAAAAGAACGTGTGGTTAGCGATAAGATGTGCCCTTTGCAGTTCAGTTGGTGCCAAATATATTTATAGGATATTTTTTTTCACTTGTAATTACTTTTACGAGATAATTATTTTCTTGCGGTTAGAAATACTTCCTCTTATTTTTTTCTGTGTACTTGTTATTTAAGTAATCAAGTCCATCTTTACTTGATCAAAACCTACACTCTTTTCTTAAAAATAAAGTGAGGGACTTCTTCGTGATATACCGCAAAAAATACTTTCCTGCCATTCTTATATTACATACCAACTAACTCTCACAGTCATGAGTAGGACCCGGATGTTTATGGCCTAAAATGTTCGAAATATGCAAGCATGACCTAAAAATTAATAAAATATGACCATTAATATGATTTTAAATTTTTTTGGTTGCATTTTCGAAAATTTCAAAATCCTTCCACTGTTTAAATAACCATTATATTGAGAAGATATCTAGCACATTCACAATTCACACCTCTTGAAGACAATTCTACTTGCTAATGTTATTAAATAAATTGTATAGAAGCGGTTGACCTTGACCTTAGAAGACCTGACAAAATTAAACTAACACTTTCTTCGCATCTACACTTTCCTTTTTAACGTCTATATACCTTACCCTCCTAATTCGCACACATACAGAAAGACAGACCATTATATACAACAAAAAATTATAAAAAATTCCGTAACATTATAAGGGAAGAAAAATCTCTTTCGGACATATGCAAGTAAGAATGTGGAAATGGAATCAAAAACATAAAAATATGACAAAAAATACGAAAATCCATGAAAAAAAATATGACCATAATATAGAAAAGTAACGGAAAGTGACCAAAGTGTAAAAAAAACACCAAAATTTGACCTTATATGACACATGAAAATTGAATAATTTTAGTCATTGTAGATAAAATCATGCTTACCTTACACTTTTCATGGAAATAACGCAAAGAAAAAATGTATGACATGTGATAAACATCTGGGCCCTAGTCATGAGTATATCACAACTTGTACCTAAATAAATATAGGATATTATTAAACATTAAACATTATTTCAATTTCTAAGGCAATGTCAATAGTAAAAATCGTCACGTACTTTAAATGATATTTAATTTCAAAAATCTCAACGTTTTGTCCTAGGTGCCTTGTTTAAACTAAATAAGACGCAGTGTAAACATGTAAGAAGCCAGATTCAAAAAATTATGTTTCAGCCATATTAGATTCAAATGAATACAAAAGATATTTTTAAACGGTAAATTCTAAGAATTTGTAATTACAAAAGACCATACAATTATTACATTGTACAAAAGTCCAGTATTACATTCGAGTGTAATCAAAAGTATGTGTACACTACACTTCTAAACCATTCAGACACACGTGACATAATCGAATTACCTCTTCGGAAGTCATGGCAGTCCCACGCAGCGACATTCTTCGTAATTAATCAGTAACTCCATGATCAAGTCTTGCACCAGCCCAATTATGGATGCTCCTAATTACGCCCGCGGAGACTGAGTGGGGGAGGAACATAATTAGGGCCGATATTGGCTGGAGACGAGGCGAGGCGGCGGCGCCGAGGCAGCCACATGTGTCTGCGCGACCACGCCCCACCACTAACACAATTAGCATGTCGGGCTGTCAGCGCCCGCTATCAGTAATTTATTGCAGTTATAGGCGACGTCCCTGGCCGGTAGCACCGTTGCTGCCAGCGCTGCTGTTGGGTTGCTCCGAAACCGACAACACGATGTCGCCTGCCGTCGGCGCAGCCGCCACCTTTTCGGCTGACGGCCACAGCCGCAGGCAGGTCTCATCTACGGCTAGAGACGTTCGATTCCTGGTAAAGAATCGATTCCGGAATCGATCCTAGAATAAAAAAGTTGGAACCGCGGTGTAAGATATATAGGTGTGTCAACTAGCCGCCTTTGAGGCAAATTTTCTTAAGCCAGTTTGAGGCTAGTTCCTCGCTTGTCCATACGGCGCGCACGATCGGTTTGGGTCACGGTGTTAGATATACATCTTAAAATGACATCTTAAACTGTGGGAATGGCACAGCTTTACAAAACATTTCCAAATCATTTTTGTAACTGTTCGCTTTGGACTTTACCAATTCCACCGCGAAGCGACAAATCGCTGACTTGAAATAAGTAATCAGCTGGCCACAGAGCTGTCGAATGGATCACGACCAATCACGACCTTGCCAAATGAGACCCAAAGATCGCAGCGCTTATATGCGAGAAGTGTGAGAACTAGCCTCACATAGGCTTCAGTTTTAGACTGGGAGTGAACACACCTATATATCTTACACGTGGTTGGAACTGATTCTAGAATCGAATTGAAGGAAAAGAATCGATTCCACAAGTAATAGATTTCACAAGGAATCGATTCTTTTGATTTCTCAAGTAATCAGTTCACATGAGGACACTAATCAACGAAAGTATGCCGGAATCGATCATTTAGAAAAGATCTGCCTGCATATTTTTTGTCTTTTTTCTCTCTGTATACAACGGTAAGGATGATCAAAATCTACGTGTTTATATTTAAATTATCTTGATAACAAATTGTGAAACCTTCATGAAAAATTTCCTGTGCAATAAGCTGTCTGAAAAGCAAATTAATTTGAACCAGGCGGTTTGATTTGATCTAAGAAACTGATGGACTCATGGTGAGAGGTTAATGTGAACCACAACAAGGACTTCTATAAAATTAACAAAACTAATAACTATAATGATAATAATAAATACAAACGACAAAATCCTAAACAATACAGTAAAACTGTAGGAATATGCGTACATTCTAAAAAAATCGAAAGTATTCATTTGATTCCATTCTGGCCTTTTGGAATCGATTTCAGAAAGAATCGGAAGCAAAGGAATCGAATACCGATTCCATAGGAATCGACAAAAAAGAATCGATTCCTTAATCGAATCGGTAGAAGCGGAACGTCCCTATTTTCGACTTTGCTGCTTCTGTCGCCGTGGTGCTTGTGTTGGCTCTGCCCTACACATTTTCTTGTCCGCCCCGTTTAAATCTAAACGATATGCAATTATAAACGCAAGCGTAGAGTGAAGCCTTTCCATTTTTCAAATACTGAAATTTTTCTGAAACGCTGAAATTCTCTTTCACTGATGTGTATCGAAATTATTGCTGTTAGAAACTTTTGAGATTATTTAAATTAAAAAAGAGTAAACAATCACGAAGTTGGTGTAAAAATATATCAATGAAGAACATCAAAAATCACTAGCTCAGATTGCTTCTAATGCGTTTTTTTCAAGACGAGTAATGTTACTCGTATTTTGTTGTTTCAAAAACACATTAGGAAAACCATTTACTTGTTATTTTTCCCGAGGGAATTGAATAATTGTGGATGCTCAGGAACAACTTTATACATGTGTCACTAAAAGTATAACGTATTCATTCACAAATTTTGAAAAGTATATTATTCATCCGGTTTTGATTATTGATCAGTTACTGAGAGAGTCACTTAAATTTACTTTTTAAAAATTAAATTTCGTGATGCGTCAAAAATATGGCGTGTCATATTACCACATCATAAAGGAGGAGGATATGTATCCTACATGAAACAATACCAGCCATCATTCAACGCGTTTCAAAACAGCTAAATAGCAAATACTTTCCCGTAAGCTGCATTCTGTCACGCCAGGTTTTGCGAGCGGCAACCGGAGTGCAAGCGCAATCCCAGTGAGCGAGGCCGCGGCCGCCCCGGCGTTTTAATCCCAAGCGCTCTCCACGTCCGCCAAGAGCCACTTGATCGCGACGACATAAATACGCATTACGCCGCGCCCCGCACCGCTTCGCGCGTTGCGTTATTTAATATGCATTGCTACCAACCGCGGTGCGGTTTCGCCAATAATTGATTTAGCGCGACAGGCGGCGGCGGCGCCGCACGCGCGACACGGCTTCTTGCGCCCCGCCCCGCCCCGCGCCACCCCGCCCCGCGCCGCGCGCAAGGCAGCTAACCGGATTACGAAGCATCACGCAGCATTACTTACTTTGCGGCGTCACCGGCTGGGATCTGCGAATGCGTCACCGGGAGAAGCCGTGATTGAAAGGTGGATCTGAAGCGGAAGGGTTTCATTTCTGAATTATCGTGGATATGCGGTTGATTGATGCGAGGCTCAGGGTTGCGTCGGCGGGGGGGGGAGGGTTGCGGGCGGCGGTGATAACTGCAGCGGCGAACAGTCTCGTGCGGGGTACTTTGCTTCGCCACGCGTTCCGCTGGAGCGAGCAACGCGTGCGCTTAGATCCGGTGCGATGAAGACTGCTCCCGGCCTGGGGGGCTCAGGGCGTCAAGTGACGTCACTGCAGCGCCTGTGACCGGGAGGTCTTAGGGTTCGAGTCCCGACGGTCGCAGGAGTTTCGACCCGAGGTACTAGAGCTCTGCATTCGGGCGGAAACAACCGCTCGGGTCTCGCGAGGCTTCGCGCCGACGACGCTCGGCGGAAGGGGCACCTTGCTGCAGGAGAAGGACATTGCCACCGGCCGCCTTTCGGCTCTCGGTGATCTGCAGAACAGTCGAGCGTCGCTGGGCGCTCGACCGCTCGACGCATCTTCGGGATTTAATGTCGCCGCGTGCAGTGATCGCAAAAAGTTTAATTAATTGTAATTGATTATTTATATTGAAAAGGAAATACAATTTCAGTTGTACAATTAATTGGCTGAAAGTAACAATTAATCGATGAACTGAAACAACCGAACGGAAAAAATATGAGGGACAAAACAAGTTTTGAAATAATTAAAGGCAAACAATGAGTTTTAAATGTAATTTAAAATAAGCTTTTTAGCTATATCGATAAAATAGAATAAAAATAAAAAACAAATAATTTTCATTAATTTTTTTACATTAATACATTATTGAAATACAAAGTTATTAATTGGAATATCTAATAATGTAAATGGACTTCCAGAATACTTTCAAGTAAACAAAGAAAATACTATAGAATAAGGCAAAAGGTTAACATTCCAGAATTACATACTATAAAAGCCCAAAATATGTGTTAAGGGGGGAAAATGTTAGAACCCAGAAAACACACTTTCCACTATCACACAACGACCGCTAAATATATGGTCATACTTGGTTGGCTTAAAGAGGGCTGTGTGGCCAACTTCTAAGAAAAAAATGTGACAAATTCTGTATGTTATTTATAGAATAACCACATTTGTTCACAGTAGCCCCTAGACGAACAGCCTTCTCCCCTAAACCGCAAATAAAGAAGCAAAATACTTTACTGATAAAAATTCGTAATGACTGTATGATTTTGAACTATTTCAAGTTCACCAGAAGGCACGTTATGAAAATTGTATTATCGGTTGACACGTTTTCGCATCACATATAAATATTAATTTGTACAGGATAATTTGCAAATCTGCATTAAATCAGGTTATGCCAAATATCCTACTTTTGGCACGCTTCTTTCAGTTCTCTATTGTACCGCGACTAGCAATGAGTCAAACGTTGCATTAAGCCATCTTGAGGTAGGTACTCCAAGGCAAAAACGCTGAACGTCTGATAAGCGCGTGGGTAGCACAAGTGAACGGCGGGGAACATTCATGCGAAGCACCTCCTGCAAGCTCATACGACGCGGAGTCCTTCGCTAAACGTTAAATGGGTGGCGTTATCTCCGCAAGAATCTCATTTTGAGCTCATCGCGGAGAAAACGAAAAGAGGAACATCCTATTACCACCATGAGCCCATTATGTTTATCAGAAGTTAACATCTGAACGCTATTACATTGTTCGTGCAACACCATCTCTGTCCTCGTTTCCCATTCCGCTGCCTTCTCTCTTTCCCTTCTACAAAAACTGAAATTCTTTACATCTTTGCGTTCCACAGCAATTACTTCACACAAAAATAGATTATTCTCTCGCAAGTACTGACGATTAATAAAGTCATAATTACCTAAGCAGTCATTCAAATACGTTTTAATTATTTCGTTCTCTTCGTCTTTTCATTCTGGTCAATCTCCATCGATAATTCTTGCTAGTTCCCAGATGATCAGTAATATTCACCAAGCCACTTTTTGAACTTTCGATAATTTTAATAATTAATTCGAATATTTTAATAATGAAAATGACCGACATAAAAAAATTTCAATCCTATATACTATATACAAAACAAGCTAAGGAAAAATGACAGATTGTTCTCTTTTATAAAAATCCATGGACACAAAACACTGTACGTTTATTACTACTAGATATGGAATTAACCCACACCCACGGGTGCATCAAAGAGATTTAAGTGGAAAAACACAGAAATTAGCAGATTATGGCTTAGTTGCATTTTCACTCTCACATGCAACCCGCAAAACACATTATGCCGCAACACGGTTGCCAGAGACTTATGGTATACGTCCGCCGTGATATGACGGTGAATCGGCACATTTGTTTATTATTATTATTATTATTATTATTATTATTAATAATAATAATAATAATAATAATAATAATAATAATAATAGTTCACGATACATTTATAATGTTTTGATTAACCGTTCTTCTAAGACTAACCACAGTTTATCCTTTGCTGCCTTGACAGGGCATTCTGAGTATTCTCTTATTTTCACATTCGCATATTTACCGGCATATTCACAACCTAGCGATGTTTCTTATTAATAATGGATGCAGTTATGAGCGTGGTTTTCGTCAATCACATGTTTAAAAATATCTCTAGTTTCAAATGCGATGAAGTTTGTGGTTCTTTTAAAGTCAATCGACTTTAGTATACAGTCCAATCCGCGAAATTCCGCGAATTGTATTTCCCTTCCGCGTAGTATACACTCTTCTCCGCTCAAAAAGTCCAATGTGACAACCCTGTCGCAACCTCAAGAAGTCCGCCCAATCTGACATCCCTGTCGCAACATACTTTACCATCCCACAAATCTCGGAAACGATGGGTCCTAGAGCCTTAAAAAACCAGTATTTTTGTGTCCATGCAAGTTTTTTTTTACACAATCCACAAAATGAGACCTTCTCGAACGTTCTGTTATGTATTTACTAGTTTAACGGAGCGTCGTCAACTCTGTAAACTGTTTGAAAAGTATTTTCATGTGTTGAAAATTTCTTTCATGCGTAGCTTTGTTCAAATATGTTCTTGCAGTATCTGGCATTGGACTTACTAATGAATCAAAGTAGCTGATAATGTTATACTTCTTCAAAAATGCCCAACATCTAATGGCCTTGTACGTTACCTTCATAATGGAGAGATCTGGCGCCGTCCTACACGTCAGCTAGGGGTTTCCCCACCAGGTATCTCCCACGAGCAGGGCACCGCTCCAGCCGGGACAAGTCCTAAGCTCTCGACTGATATCCTGGTACCTGTGGTAGTGTAGTGCATGTAAGTGTAAGATTTGTAAGAGTGAGGATAGGGCAAGGTAGAGAAAGGAAAGATCGCGCGCTGTTTGTGGCCAGTACTGTTCTGCTCCGGCACACGCCTGGTGTTGATCGGCGAAACCACGGAAAATTACCGATGAGAGCAGCCGGTCGCTAGACTTTTACTACAGACAACGGCTGAATTCGATCTCGCTATCTAGCTAGTGTCGAAAATTGTGTCACTGTCGAGACTCGAAACCTACGACCTTCAGTGACAGTTGATGCCCTGAGCCACCTAAACCGGTTGCTTCGATCAGGGCAGCGCCATCCCACGAACCGTAACACAACCACTTCCCATCTTCTGGTTCCCCCTTTTCTCCTTATTCATCTCCGTAGGCATTGGAAAATAAATTTACAACCTTACGCTTCCAGAGTAATATATTTTAATTATTTGACAATACGCATATAAATCAAAGAGTTTCGTTTAGGTGTGGGGTCCTGTCCTGAACGGCGGAAGATTTTTTTTTTTAATTCTCCGACTCTTCTTTTGGTCGAGGTCGCGGGCGGAGAAGTCCATATATCCTCATCAGGAGACGGCGGCTAGTGACGGCGAAGAGGCGGAGGTGGCGGCGGAGGCGGAGGCGGCTGCTGCTGAAGTAAAGAGCGGTGAGGGTTCCGTCGGGCGTTGCGGTCTGGTAAATCATTCCACTCACCCTGCTCGGGATGACTCTCGCCTCGCCTCGCCTCGCAGGATCTTGCCCGGTCTCGCCTTTGCTAATGAGTGTCCCCAGGCACCGTACACCTACCACATTCTCTTGGGAGCGGACGTCTCAAAGGCAATGTGTTACAGCGCTCCGAATGATATAGTCACCTCCACGCCACCGCTCGTGTCTTACCAATACATCTCAACTATTCTTCTCAACATTTCAAAAATTCTAATGAATTTTTCACTTCATGCATGTTTAGAAAACTTGGACTATATAACTAAAAAAACACACAAATTAGTAATATTTTGAAAAAGATCTACGTTACATAGTATAAAAATCTAATGTTGAGAAATATATTGGATTAAGAAACGAGAAAGTAAAAGGCCTCTACTTTCACTATTGAAGGCGAAGTACAGGATCGAAACTCGCTACAGAGCTGTCCTTCTTCCACCAATCCCGTACCCCCTGCCCGCTTCCTATTGGCCTATTCCTGCCTTGACCAATCCAGCGCAGCCCTTCTCCATATAAGGTGGCCACGCTAGACATTTGGCAGCAGAAGAGAAACAGATACGGACATTATAAAGAACTTTTAAAACAAATAAAATTATTTTTTTATTACTAATGAGAGCCTAAAATTGCACTTGTATTTACTTTTAATGAGAATAAGTTCGGATAATTAATTTAAGATAGGCCCTACCACTGTTTCAAAAGCGTAATCGGCTGCTACCAAAACATGTTCCAAAATCACTTAACAAATTCTCACCCCTAACACTAGGCCAACGACCAAAAACCTTTTGGTGGTGTTCAACTAATTCTTATAATTTTAAGTGATGATGATTTCATGATTTCAAAAATAAAATTAAAAATGCCGTATCACCCACCATTCGTTCACATTTTAACATTTTCTCTGTATAGCTAGACATAAGCAGCTCTGAGTATCTAGAAATATATGAGATGTAGGAACTTGAGATAAGATACTATCAAGACAAGATAGTACTAGTTTAGCAGTCAGTGTACAGTCACGGCTAGTCAGTTTTTGTTATATTTGTGGCGAATTTGTGATTAAAAAACACCAACGAAACATTACAGACCATGTTAGAATTGTGTATTTTTCATATTTTGGAATTAAACTTGGGGATAAGGACAAATCTTGGGCGCCACATAAAATATGCTATACTAGTTGAATGTGGCGTCACCGACGCTTTCAACTATCTTCGGTTATTTGACTTTTCTTTTTTTCTTCGATTCGGAGTCCTCTTTGTTCGGACTATATGTTTTGTCAGCGTTGCGAACTAACCACTTATATTTTACCACTTACAGTTCTGGTTTTCTTATAATTCACTTATTATTCTTCAAATTCAATATTTCAACGCAATTTACAAATTTACTTCAAAAAATACTCATGAAACACTTCGAATCTGACAAATTCATAACACGCGCAATTTTCCTTTCATATTGCTCGTTTTTCATCAATTTGGGTGCCATCCTTATATCCTTATAAGAAAATTATTGTGCCGTAGACTGAAAATAACCACGGGATGTAGTGCCGGCCAGCTAACGTAACGATTTTTGAAAAATGTCACTTACTTCCGTATTATACGGAACTACACCGTCATTATACTTCCGTAGATCCCGCCAATATTCAAGATAACGTTGGATTTTGCTGCGCTAGTTTGGTATTGTTGCTAGCAATTCGCATTTCGCGGTTTGCTGTTTTTCATAAATTGCATAAAGTGATTTAGCTTACTTTATTACTTTAGTACTACGCGATTATTATTTTTATTTATTATTTTCCAATTGTTTTCATCACCAATCACAGTGAAGTTAGTTGAGATAGTGTTAGTAGTAAAGGTTAATTTTCTTTTCAGTACTTTTTGTTTAAATTTTATTTTATTTTATTTATTGTTAATTTTTCTGAATCCAATTTATTAATAATTGAAAATGAATGGATAGGCCAACAACATCTGGGCCTATTCTAAGTATTTTGTCTTTAAGGTTAAAGCGAATTAAAAGTTCTCATGAAAAGGGAATTGTAAATTTATTCTGTGGATTGTGGAGGAATGAGTGGAAGAAGTCCATGTCATTCATAAATGTTTGACAAATGTAATGACCAAATTATTACAGGTAAGATTATTGGTTTTATTTCTAAATCTTATCTTTTAAAACTGACAGATGTAATTTTCATAATTAAACATAGTTATTGCTATAGTTATTATCTATAACTAGTTATTATCAATTGTTATGCATTAATAGCAATAAATCCAATTTTCTTTTTCTAACTTTCTGTGTGTTTACAGGTGGGTGTGATAGCTGTTGAAACAATAATTATTATTAAAAAAAACAAAAAAAACATGAAGTTCTGACCACAACCATAAAGACCCCTCAAAAAGACATTGACAATTTTATAAAGGATACAATTTCTAATTTCCAAAGAATAAATTGTAGTTTGGGTTCAGATAATCATTTAGAATTTTAAATTCGTTTGTAATTTTAGAATTGTATTAATCTATAAAATAATCAATTTGTTTTTTTTGTAGTGTTTTGTGTGAGATACCATGAATTATTTTTTTTATGTAGGCTGAGGTAATTCTACATGACACCTTTTTTTCGGAGATTCCAGGTGATTAAGCTTTAAAATTTTAAGGCATCCAGACCAGTGGCGTAGGCTCAGTGTATGCGAGTGATGTGTTGCATCCCCTAGATTTTCATTACTTTAAACTCTTTTCAGTAAAGTAATTTACTTTCTTCCGTAAGCATCTCCCTCTGTTTCTCTATTCCCTCTCGCCATTTACGTGCGCTGTCCAATAGGCTGTATTTCCTTTGCTGGATGTGACGGGACAAGAAGCATCCCTTAAACGACATCGCTACGTTGACGGGGTCATTGAACTCACGGCCATGCGCTGTGTGCAAGCTTTGTGGTTTCGACGGCCGATGATGTGACCAGGCCTCTCACATCTCAGGCTTTTGAGTTCTCATTGGCGTTTCTGTATCCCTTCCCAAGAACCTTCCATACCTCTCCTCTGATGCAGTCATAATTCGGCAGTACGCCTGGGAATCACAGACGTCACGTGCCGCGATTTGGTGGCCCCGAAGCGGGGCGCGGGGGGCAGACGGCACGACTGTCTTTCTTCACAACTCATGCACGTCAGCCAACTATACTTAAGCACATTTCAACCTGATTCAGTTTAGGTGGGTAAGACCATGTCGGTTAGCAGGCCTGACAAAACAAGATCACTGCCTTCATGTAAGAAAATAGTAGGTAGGGAGTGTCCGTGAAGTCGAAACGGTGTATGCGACGTTATTTCGTTCGTTTGGTGTTTCCTTCGTTGTAGCGTAAATTCCGTTTCGTACTGAATGTGCGTTAAGTAGACTACTTTGTTTAACTATTGATGCGTTAAAGAGAATTGTGAATTCGAAATTGTAACGTGAAATAATAAAACGTGTGTGTGTGAAAGGACGCGACATGGCGAGCTCATCCAGTACATTTATGGCAGTGGATGAGTTACTTGTGACATAGAACAGTAGTGAAACGTCTCATTGTTCTGTAGACAGGATTCTTCAAATTCCGTTCCAAATGCTTCAAATTCCGAATTGTCCTATTCCGAAAAACTTAAGGTAATTAGTGATTGACAACCAAGACAACGCGAATCGATCTCGAGTTCAAAAATTAAGTATGTACTTTTTTATGGTTTATTTTTTAGTTTTATTGTTTTGTTTATGTAAGTTATTGCATACAGTGAGAAATTTGTGATTTTCAAGGAAGATTCAATAGGTATCTAATTTGCAAAATAAACTTCTAAAATACTTCAGAGTAAAATAGAATGACGCAGATTTTAAAATGTGCAATTATGCTTTCAACCTGTAATATCATGATCGCATCAGAGGCGTATCTACGGTATGGCAGACATGGGACGTGCCATGGGCGCCACTCACAAGAGGCGCTAATTAGAGAATACCCGCCATAACAAATAACAACACCCCTCATTTGAAGAATTCTGACAGGGGCGCAAATTTGATGCTTGCCACGGGCGCCTGAATACCGAGATACGCCTCTGGATCGCATCCCTACATCTACTAGACAGGAGACGCCACTGATCCAGACCTATATGAAAAGCACATTGGTTTTACTTGTTTTGGGAAGGAAGACAGGTAAGCCCATGTGCGTGAGAGTGAAACAATTATTAAAAGAGAGTGCTTCCTAAGAATTTATATTAGGAACGCAAGTGAACTCCAGCACAGCAAATATTGATGTTTTTTTAATGAAGCATGGCTATATAGATTAACGGTAATTTCTTATGCTCTTTTAACTTTAACGGTAATTTCTTATGCTCTTTTAACTTTATTAACTTTAATATTGTTTCATTTTTTTGTAACCTGTTTATAACGGTTGATTGATGATGTTAGCCACATTACATGTCATTTGATTTTGGGCAAGTGGCATCACATCACTCTCCCCAAATCCCACATGCATTTCAAAATTCTCTTTGACATAACACACTAATTTTAATAGTGAAAATAACCAATGTTTTACCTTGAACTTTTTCATAGTCCCAATCAGCCACTACAAGAGTGTGTTTAACTGATGTAATAAATATATTAATTATTTTGTCAAGATTTTATTTTTGACTGTCATATAAAGATTGAAAACCAAAAAATTAATAAAAAAACATCATTTAGATTGAAATTTTGTTGAAATGTTCTGATAATTTTTGAAACATTTTTTATTTCTCAATATTTTAAGGAGCACTTATCCTTTTCTTAAGGAGTCTAATTTGAATGTAAACAGAAATTCTTATAAACTAAATTTTAAATTTCTATCTTTTAAGATTATAGTAAAACAAATTGAAATATATTATAATAATGTACCAGGTACAAATGAATTCACCTTAATAAATTCTGTCATTCTTTTTGGAAATCTAATTTATTTTATGTAAAATTACTTCATCTTACAAGCAAGTTTAACAATAACTTCCAGTGTCAGAGATCATATTAATCAGGAGAAGGGAGGAGAGAATAAATTGACACTGGAAGAATGTTAAGAGATATTTGATATTTGAATTTTTAATGTGAATAAGAAAGGAAAATCTTTCTAAAATGGAAATTTGTAAACTTTGTCTCAAAATGTCTATGTTTGATCTTTCATTTTATGAAGCACAGTGTCATAAATACTGGAAATTTGACTACATTCAACTTTCATATTCATTGTGTCATTTAACTTTATACGTAAATTTTCTGAACTCATTCTGCGATAAATCAATAGAAAACCAAAAATTAGGTTTCCAAATTGTATATGACTGTGTAAAATAAAATCTGGACAAAAAATATAATAAAATCTTAATGACAGTCTAAAGATAATGAAATATATTAATGTTGTACTGCTTGGAGACCTATTGGGATTAATTTGACATGCCAATGGAAATTGGAGTATATGATCATCCTCATTTGAATTATTTAGCAAGTTAATGAAAAGCTGTGAAATTACAGCATGATCAGGGAGTCGTTTATATTATTATAGAGCAAAATTATTGTGCAACTTAATATATTTACTGTGCCATTTACATTGACAGTGTATATTTCTTTTTCAATAAATAACATTTAAAAAATCAAAAAGTTATATTTATTACTATATGTATCTCTACAGCATGTATCACACATTATTTTAATGGAGAAGAAATAGGTATAAAGAGAAAGTCTGTCACTGGTAAGAAGAAGCAAGTTACTAAGACTACTTATATTAATTATGAAATTCTTATTTTTTAAACAATTACTTACTTTTAAAAACAAATGAATAATTAAACAGCTAAAAAATTGTTGTATCTGCATTAATATCACTGGACTGATAGAAACAAAAAAATTATAACCCAAAATATTAAAGATCCCTTCCGCCATTCACTTTCATTTAGGTAAGCAAAATCCTCATCGCAAAAGATTTAAAAGAAAGCTACCAAGAGAATTTTTTGATCCCCCATACACTAGTACTGATGAGCCTTTTCTCATGATAAATCATTGAAGCACGATATTGTATAATATATAAAACTAGAATATTATCTAAGTGTATATATAAATTACTATTATATTCATCTTATGCGGCTGCAGAGGGCCATTGGCCAAGCTACAATAAATAAAAAAAAAGAAACAATATTTCAATACGTAACCTAAAAATTGACATGTATATAATAATAATTTTAAATAATTGTGGTATTTATTTTTCAATATAAATCATTAATAGATGACACCATGAATATATTGATAATACTACCATCTGAAAAGCATTATTGACGCAGAAGTCAGACTACAGATAACTTTTAATTTTGTGTTTTTCATCTGCTCTCGACAGCAATCATCCGCACTATAACATCTCACACATCATCTCCCACTTGTTGATAATGATAACTTAGTATATTACGATAACTTACCTATTAGCTTATTTGTTCACCGAGTTAATATTCGTTTATAGACGAAAATCGTGTTTAATTCCAACGAAAAACCAGAAATACACTATTGTACTGTGAAGTCTGAAATCGCGCGATGAGTGAATGTTAATAAACAAAAGAAAAGCGAGAGAGTTGATCAAAATGATAGTTTTATAAGTTGGCTATACCGACACGATATCCTTTTAATTGGAATATAGCGACATTAAATGTCAGGCAAAATTCCTTTTCGATAATGCATCGCAATATGCCTTTAACTGGCATATTGAGATACAATGCCAGACCTAATATAAGGCCCACTATATACTGGGGTTCAATCAACATACTGGGGTACATCGATCTAGTATTTTGGTGGTACTCTATTTATACGCTAAGATCGCAGCGCTCAAACACGCAAAAGCACTGTTTTGGAAATTTCTTAGAATCTTATGGCCGAATCTGAAAACAAATTATCAGTCCTCCTTCAGGAGACCGAGACGCGTCGAATGACTTCACTTCTCCCCATAGCTCGTCACACGCAGTTTTTAACTGTTTTTGACGTAAATAAATAAATAAATAAATAAATAAACACCTCTTATGTCTCGATTGGTGCACGGGAAGTGGCCTAACCATGAGGGACGGAACCGTATTTTCTCCACGCACGCACACAAGGAGTTTATTCAAATACTATATAGGGATTTGAGTACAGTAGCTTAGAAAATTGCCACCAAAGGAGAGTGCATCATTTAGTTTTGGGTGACGCTGAAGAAAATTCAATTTGTAATTTTCAAAATTTTAGAGTTAACAGTTTAAATCGAACCTAGCCATCTTTACAAGTGCATTTCACTGTGTTGTTACAAGAAATTTAAAGAAGAAATTTGGAGCCATTTCTGAGAAAAATTTGAAAATGTCTCAGGGGCTTCATATAAAATATTCCCCAAAATTTAAAGAATGTTTTTCAATATCGCAGAGCTTCAGGTTGGGCCAAATCGAATGGGGGTATTCGTTTTGAAAAAAAGTCCTAAGAATAGTTTAGGCACTAGTGGTGTTCACAGATGGACAGCTATACGGACGTTTTGAAAAAAAAAAAACACCTTTTCGGCATTCAGGGAGGCCAAAACGTGAATTTCCGTTGAAATCGGGAAGTCGATTTTCCGCAGTATTTCATAACACTCTCTTTCAATACAGATAAATAAATATAGTGTCTGTGATTTTGCAAGTTTCGCTCTTTAAATACTTTTCTAACTTATTTATTGCATTACTAAACCGAATCTCACGACAAATCATTTGCTATCTGTCCTTCTGTTCGAACCGATTTAACTCAAAAACTATCAACATGAAATTTGGACTTATTATAGACACTACCTAAGGGTGCAGCCGAGTTTTTGTTTTATCATGATATTCCCAATAGTTCCGAAGATATGATTTTATTTTCTTGCCCTTGTTTTGATAGAAGAGAAAGTTAGGTAATCGTGCGACGTAAAACGGCGAATTTCGGCAGAAATGCTCTTATTGCTGGGCCCTTGAAATAAAGGATAAATCCTGTTGTGTATAGTAAATTACTTCCTGTAACACGTGTGTACCCAGAATTCCATGTTATGGGGGTCCTTGAAACCGAAAAATCGATTGACGATAAAACGACGTGGTCAACGCTAGCGCCTAAACCGTTCAGCCGATTTGCTCCGAAATTGAAAATCCTCGATCGATCTGAACGAACTGGAGGCTTTGTGAGTTTCAAAAGGGTATTTCGATTTTTGAGGGTACTTTACACGAAGCCTTAAAACCATTTTCAAAATTTTCTCAAAAATAGCTCCAAATGTTTTGATTAAATGCTGTCGTCGAGTAATGTAAAGGACGCTCAAGAGAAAAGATTCATGTTCGTTGAAATCCCTGATTTTTGGAAAATGAATAAGTGCAATTTTTTTGAGAGCTTTTTCCTACAACTACAATATTGAAGAAAGATTTTTTTCCTTTATGAAGTACGTTCTTGAAATTCAATTTTTCGAAAATATGAGTAGTTTTGGGTTGAGACAATTACATTTTTAGGCATCGGTCCGAACGAAACGGCGCTTCTGTCGCGTAATGGTAAGGCGAGTTAATTCGGAAAATCTGAGTTCGAATCTCGATACCGAAAAAAATTGCTGGTTGAAAACAATTTTGCAAGTTTATATGTTAGTATAATATAGTGGAGTAGTTAGAAACAATGCGAGAAAATATGTGCTGTTGTAGCACCACAAGTTGTTTTTTTTATCTGCCCCCATCCTGAATTGCTCAGCGTCGTTCTCCTGTTACACAAAAGTGAGTGCATATGTTCGTATGTGCCACAAAAACTTTAGAACCTCTGAAGAAATTGCTTCCAATTGAGGCCCGAATTCTTTTGAGGGATCAAGAATGAAATATAGCGCGGTTGCGATTCAAAACTGTTTCCTCAAAATGTTTTTTTAAATATTCATTTAAATGCAATCACCAATTCATCAGCGCTTCTTTGTTGCTCGGCGTTGCCGTGTGCGGGAGAGACGGAAGAAGCGTGAAGAGCGGGAGGAACAGAGGGAGGGAAAGGGGTAGAGTGGGAGGAGCGGGAGGTATTTGCAGGAGGCCATGGCATGCCAGGTAGGGCGTGCAGGAAGGTCAGACAAAGCGTGATGGCCGGGAAGAAGTAGTCCAGTGGATGGGCGGGGCAGGCGTGCGCAGGGCGGCGTGGGGGCCCAACAGGGCGTGCGGACGGGGGAGTGGGCGGGCGTAAAGGTGGCTCCACACATTCGCTATTCGGCGAACAGCGAGCAACCGCTCGCCGAATCCAGAGTAGTGTGGATGGGTCGCTTGCTATGTGCCGAGTGACGAACATTCGGCGCTCGCCCTACCGCCGCGTGTCAGTCTTTTGGACACATCAAAGGGAGCGAGACATTCGTCGAACACATCAGCTGTTGGGGATCGGGCGAGCAGTAGCTCGCTGCTCGGCGAATGCCGAATGTGTGGAGTCACCTTAACGTTATGAGCGAGAAGAACTAATAGAGCGGAATAGGCTGGATGGCACGGGCAGGAGTTGCAATCAGGACGAACTCCGCAGGTCGGATAAGTCGTGATAAGTCGTGCGGGGAAGGTGAGCGAAGTATGCAGGGCGGGCCACATCTCAGACAATTCGTTTCAAATTGTAGAACATTAGGTGCAAAAAATAATTATTTTAAAGCTAATATATCACAATTCGACAATTAATTATGTACTAGTGAGAACCCGTGCGGTTAAATCGCACGGTTAGTCAAATAACCAATCTGTTTTCTGCTTAAATTCTTTTTTGTATTCCAGAATTATAAACGACCTAACCTCATTAAGATCACTAACCTTTCATATTTCAAGATTTCTATTCAATTTACAAAATCACATTCACGTACTTACACAACCTACACTAAACTGAAACAAACAAAAATTATTGAGATTGCAACGTTCTGAAAACACAATGTACATGTAATATTTGTGGGAAAAAAGCTACATACTTCTCTAAGCTTCATTCAAAGGCTACATATAAATACGTTGACGGAATCAGTTAATAAAATAATGTATTGTATGCAAAAATAAAGATCACTAACCTCTTCTATTTCAAGATTTCTATTCAATGTAGAAAATCACGTTCACGTGCTTACACAACCTACACTAAACTGAAACAAACAAAAATGCTTGAGATTGCAACATTCTGAAACCACAATGTACACGTAATATATGGGGGGAAATACTTTATTTCTCTAACCTTCATTCAAAGGCTACATATAAATACTTAGATGGAAGCAGTTAATAAAATAATGTATTGTATGCAAAAATAAAGATCACTAACCTCTTCTATTCTCTCTTTCAAGATTTCTATTCAATGTAGAAAAATACGTTCACGTGCTTACACAACCTACACTAAATTGAAACAAACAAAAATGCTTGAGATTATAACATTCACTTGTCTCCCGCCACCGTGCGAGTGTAATATTCTTCCGAACGATCGCGCGGCAATCAGATATTACAGATTCCGAATTACTACTTTTTTTAATATTTCCGTATTTTAACGCCCTTTTTCAACACAAATGTCCCATGTGCAGATGAAAAGAAACACGATTTTTCAATCCATTGCTTCTTTATATAGATCGGTTTCGTATGTCGCCCAATTTATTGAAAATACCAAACAGCACTTTGAGAAATAATATATATAAAAAAGATAAGATACGAAGAAGATTTTACCACTCAAAAATTTGACGTTAATCATGCAACCCAGCGACGGCGCTACTACGTTACTATTGCCCGTTGTTGCCAGAACGGAGTTGTTAAAGCAACATTGAACGATGTTTTTGGCATAAACGCATGGTAATTATCAGAGACAGGATTTTCATGCACTATCAAATGCTAAAATATGCTTGCAAAGATGCACTATCAAGTAGTCAAATATGCACGGAAGGTAAAAATGGACAAAACATGCACAATCAAATTTTATTTTACTTAAATTTTTAGTTATATTGCGTAAAAGTGAACAAATAACAATTTTTCTAAACTGTTCTATATCAAATTCATTTTCTCAGAAAAAAAAATTGAGTGCAGAAAATGAACTTTTTATGTCACAAGACGTAATTGGAGCAAACTTCAAAGTCGAAATCTAAGCCACTGCAAGATCAAATTCGGCATTTTCTGATGTTTCACCAGAAATAATGTTTGTTTGTTTTTATTTTGGAGAAATTTTAAGTCACGATTTGAATTTAACACTTTATGTAATTTCTTCTTAGCAATCTCATCCACATCTCCAAACATTAATTCCAGACACTTCAACAATTTTTAATGACTTCACTAGAGGAAGACCTGATGATTCTAATTTTTGAAGATAAGGAAGATAATTTTTTCTTCATTTATATGGATCGAGAATGTCCTATCTTGTATTTTTCTCTGCAAATCCTTTAAACATTGGATTTTCTACTTTTTTGAATGGAATATTTGCCCCTACTAAAGAATCACGCATTTCCATCAAAAATGGATTTGTTACAGGCTTCAATGTTGCCTCAGTAACAAAACTTTGCGCTAAGTGTAACATAGATTCTTTCCTTTCTCTATCCTTGTCACTATGAGAAGTAGACACAAGGTGCTGGCCCACTTGAAACTTTTTGGAACATGTAATCTGCATAAATAAATTCAAATTATAGAGAGCTACATATTTCTTAAGAAGAATATTAGAATGTTGCTACAAATTATCCTGCTTCGAAACAAACTGTACTCACATTTTCACGCAAATTAATGTCGGATTTAATTTAAGACAAGCGTACTTTACTAAAATGTATATAGCAAAACATTCAGGTTCAAACATTAATTATACAGACTCGAATTTGAGATTTGGTCAGGTCAGAAGTCAGGTTTGAATTTGAAATTTGGTCAGAAGTCAGGTTTAGTACGTACTGTTTTTGTAGTATTATTTTCTCTTGTTGATAAAAATATTATTTTTACAGACACAGCGAACTAAACTAAATTAAAAGAAAAAATATGAACGATAGATACGATTTGCATTTTTTGAATAACATTAATGGTAAAATAGGGAAACATAGAGGTAAAATTCTTAAACTTGAGAAACATGTCTGGAAAGAATATGCATACTATCACATATAATAATTATTTGAAAACAATGCACCGAATAGTTTCTACAAAACAATTTCTAGAACCCCAGAAAAATCTCGAAACTGAAAAAAATTATTAATAGTATACAGAAAATAATTATTTTCACTTAAATAAAAATTAAAGTGTTGTTTTTCTTTTCCTATCTATTTCATTGATATTGCGTTATCATTTTCAGAGTTTCAGTATTTCCAATTATACGAGTATAATTTCTGTAGAAAAATTACGCTTGAGCACTAAACATTTCGACTAGGAAAACATCAATAGATATATTTTTTATTTGATCGATTTTTACAGTATAGCCTACTTACTTCTTTATTACAGTAATTGCAATAAATTACATTTCCATCCGTCCTCCAGAAGACCGTTTTTTCCTATCATTGTTAGGGAAGTGTTGCACACGAAGCCTTAGAAGGAGCCCTTTTATACTTAACTTCACACTTAAGAAACTTGTGTTAATCCTTTGTTTCACGCAAGAAGACTGAGAGTTTGCTCTTAATTATTTTCCTCTCTTCCATATCCTTTGCGACGTATCATATGGCGTCGATAGTTAATTTCGCGATAGTGTACTGGCGTGGCAAAACCAAGAATTGTATCGGAAAGTGTGGAAAAGAGTAGTATAACAATAAGCACCAAAGACAACTGCATGCTCTCAGGATCTATGATCAACATACTACTGGTACAAAATATGTGAAAGATTTAATATTCACAAACTATGCACAGAAATAGTAAGAAAGTACTTAATATGTTAGATAAAAGTCTGAATATGTAGTAATTTTAAAAATGTCCAAACATGCATCATGCATGGATTTTTCCAAAAAACTACGAACACATGCACGGAAAAAGTAGGAATTTTTTAAAAGAGTTTTTCATGAAACATATATTTACAAAGTTTCAAATCTCTACGAAGCTTAAATAAAAACATACATTTGCATGGAAATCCTGTCTCTATTAATTATTTTACCTATTCTTACCAAAAACGCTCATTTCCGTATTCAGAATTCAACCTGTTATACAAGTTGAATTCTGAATAGTTAGTTGGAATAGCAATGCCAATCTTGGAACATTAGGTGAGAAAACTCCATCTTTTAAAGCTAATTTATCTACACAATTCGACGATTAAAACTGCTTTTCATACAGTCAAAGTAGTAGTAGTAAAACAGGTTGCATGCGATCGTTGGTGTTCTCCCTAAGAGAAATTCAAAGCATTTGAATGCCAGCCTGTGAATTGAGGTGATATGATGATTAGAGATGATCGTGGCCTTTTGGAACCATCCCAGCATTCGCCTGTGTGAAGGCCGAAGGAAACCACGAAAAAACCTCGGTCAGGACGGCCGACCCGGGAACCGAACTCGGGCCTCCTGACTGAAAGTCAGCGCGCTACGCCTACTGAACCATTTTTCTCGGTACAGCTAAAGTATCTCCCATCAAAGAGAAGGAATTCTCAGAATTTCTACTCCCGAGTCGCGGCGAGCAGGCCACTGTCTTTTCCAATCCGATAATTCCTTCTTGTTTAAAAAAAATATTTTCTACCTGTTCGGAAGTTTTGCCTTTCAGGGATTTGTACATTTTTATTTCAATACATAACATTTGGGCATACAACCTCTTACTATTGTATCAGGCGCGGATCCAAGGGGGGGTCACGGGGGTCATGACCCCCCCCCCCCAATGATGAACCGTCAAAATTTTGTGAGAAACTTAAACATATCTAAAAATGATAACCTTTCCAGTGTCCCTACAGAATTGTGACTGGCCGAGACATTTTCAGATATTTTCAAACAATTCTAGAAATTTCTAAAAATTTAGCAGTGCTAAATGAATTTATATAGAAATTGGAATTTAATTTGTATAAAAACATACTTCATCACGATCATACAAGATCACTTTAAACATATTTTTAATACAAAGAAATATATCAAAACAAGTAACATTTATAAAGTCGGAATCAAATACACTGCGCGTAACTAGTGTTGCTAACTTAATGTGAATATTTGTCACTAATTGAACGAGAGAATTGTGCGAAAAATGGATGTGAACACATGGACTCATCTTAAAAGTCACAATTGTTATTCAAAGGGAATAGAACTAGCTAAACTACGTAATAATAATGGTATGAATATAAAATTGGCAACAGTCTTGCTTTCAGGTGTTTGTTAGAATTTAGTTTCGATGATACAATCCAATTCAGTATCGGAACTATCAAACTCAATGTTTATTTAACCTTAAAATGCTTAAAGTAATCTGTAACGGCGAACCTAATTTGATAATTGAAGTCTGATGTCGGTTCTGGTTTTGTAAGAACGTAAGTTAAGGCTATCAACAGGGGTTAGTGGTAAAGGGTAGTCGAAAAGATTTAATGTTAGAGAATTTTAGTTTGGCTGATGAGCGAGGATAGTGTCTGACGCCTAAAATACAGTGGCAAAGCTAGAGTCATGCAGTTGGGTATTCTGAAAATCTTATCTTACATTTTTTTTGTAAATTAGCTCCATTTTTTTATTCAACAAAAACATCGATAATGTGTTCTTTAAAGCTTTCGTTTCTGCACAGTTAATTTCCCACGGAATTTCTCAAGAATGTCTTAACTCTTTAATGTACTCGTATTCCTTTCACATTATGCTGTATATAAAGGGAAAGTTGGTTTGAGTTGTACAAATCGAACCGTCTCTTGATATTTTTTCTGTACCAACTTGTCTAACAAATACTTCAGAAAAAAACTGCAGGCATGTATTCTGCATTATTAATGTAAACATTTGTCAGTTCATTTCGAAGCTGTTCACTGTCAATGAATCGATATTGTTCTATTAGGAAAGGAAACTTTTCTGAACGAAAGGACGCTTGTAAGTAGAAAACTGCTTTTCGTCCAGAAATTCAATATAATGAAAGTTGTCAAAATCGTGAAACATGTAGTCCATCTGAGTCACTATTGTATCAATAATTTTAAAAGATACAATTTTGTATCTTTCAAATAATTCTCACCCTGAAAGTTCATTCATAGCCATGTCTACTTTGATGAGGATTTCAGTAGTCTCATCATATCTAACACGGTATATTACTACATATCGCTACTATTTCTGTCTCTATGGCGTAGTACTTAACTCGTGATTCCGCATTGTTGAGCGAAAACTGCATTTCGATATCGTGAATCGTTTAGAAGTTATGAGACTGGCGCACAGTCAGTGGGACATTGTGTGCAACACTATATCTTTAGCTTCATTAATTGTTTCGTAAAGAAAACACTAACAAAAATCACACAAACGGCACATAAACAACTCTATTTTCCCACAACGTCAGGTGATGAGGTGAATTTGCCTCTGAGACGTGGGTGTGCATTGCTGTCCACATTGCTGTGCACAAGTCCCTGCCAACCGAGAGCCTAGGCTGCAACTGGGGTCTCTGCCCAGTGAATGCAATTGAAAAGGAGATAAAGTACGCTCTCTTTTCCGCGTGCGCGGCAGGGCCAGCCGGTGTCTATCCACTGGCAGTTTCCTCGCTCAGCTATCGGCACCAAAGTGTATATTTCTGCGGCTCTGCTTATTCCCTCGCGCGTAGGCGGAGAACAGAAGTCGAACACATTTAATTTTCTTCAACGATTCAGTAACAAAAATATTGAAAAATGGTACACAACGACAGAAGTTATTGAAAAATAATTGGGTATTATAAGGCTCACAGATTACCCTTCAGCTTCGCCACTGCTAAAAGACCTTATTTGAATATTTTGCTGTTGCTGAGTCCGAATCCGGCTAGAGAATTTTAGTTCGGCTATTGAGCGAGAATAGAGTCTGACGCCTAAAATATCGTATTTCAAAGTTAAGCTGTCTCTGGGTCCGAATCCAGTATCAAAAGTATCTTTTGACAGCACTCATTCTTGATGAACAGTATTGCAATATAATGTTACTTTATTTGGGTTTTAATTAAACAAAGCACCAAGGCAATGCAAAAGGAATCAGATCAGTTAATTGAAAAATATTAACTGTTGCATTAAATTAAATTTATTAGATTATTATTTACTATTTTGAATTTCTCGGTGTAGTTCGGTGTAGTTGTCGCCAAACTTATAATGAAGTTTACAACATTGTTATAGAAGAATCGCCATTCAAGGAGATTCAAATATGGTGCAAATATATTATTGTAAGAAAGAGCAATATAAATGAAAAAATATAAAAAAGGAAAATTTAAAATGAGAAAAATAATTGTGAGAAAAAATAAAAGTATAATTTAGTTTATTTATTTATTATAGGCATGCATTTATTACTTATAATAATTTATTAAAATATACTTTTTTCATTACACACATTTACGTCTCTCCACACACACGTTTCTTCACAAATGTTGTATATTGCATCAAATGAAAGTTATTTTTGATAACTTGAAATTTATTGTTGATAAATTTATAAATTTTCATTTTTTAAAAACAAATGTACCGAATAAAATTGACATATTTTTGTAGGCAGGATTCGAATCTGCAACAAAAATTGGAGGTTACCAGTTAAAATTCCAAAGTCACTCCCAGCGGATATGGTGAGGATTGTAACAATTGTATCCTGCTTGATATCTAATATGTGATTACTGGTATATTGAATTTCTAATATATTTATAGTATAATAAAGTCAATTTGATATACGAATAACATACGTCAAATTTGTTATTACATTCGGTACCCTCCCCCCTTTCCGAGATAAATGCGTTTGAGTCTTAACCTGACCCCTCCCAAAAGAGAAGTCTGGATCCGCGCCTGTATTGTATCTTACTACTATTGCTCTGCCAGACTCAAAAAAAACTTCCACTGCGCATGCCCGAATGTGGCTCCCCCTCCCAAGTTACAAACATTTCTCCGCTAGCCTGCGCTCTTTGTCACAACATAGATCTGTCTTTCTCTCGTGGGTCGCGCAGTAATTCAACACTGCGAGTTTTGCGATAACAAACTGATGAGTGAGAAGGATCGGACGAAAGGCAACTTACTTTTTTCTACAGTAGCGGTTGTCCAAACGATCAACCGAAAATAAGCCGTGTCTTGAAGAAGGGTTTCAGTAATTGGGTAATGTGATGGAGCATCACATTGATGAATTGGTCGTTTCTTTGGACATTCCTGGTAGTTCGAGTTCCTCTTCTGACGCTGAGGGCAGTGATGACGAGTGACGACCAGTGCGATCGCTGCGTCTCGCAGTCGCCTCCGCGCTTCCTTATCGCCGAGAGGGGAAATCTCAGCTGCCGCAGAGAGGGGGTAGCCTCCAAGGCTACGTCCGCCATGATGCTTTTTTTGCGAGCGGTACAGCTATAGTAAATCTGAAAATTTCTCAGGCTAGCAATGGAACGCGAGAAATTCGAATTTGCAAAATTACGCTAAACTTCTCATATTTTCCTTTAAATGTATGACCTTTTTTCAACAAATAATTTTTTAGACCAGATTTCACAACAAAGAAACTATCATCAATATCGTACTTCTGCAATGTTATTTTTTGTTGTTGTTGTTGTTTGCAATATTCGAGCCTGAAGAGAGATCGCCGAAAATAGGATCAGCCCCACTTTCTTTGACGTTCTTTACTTTGGAGCCGTTTTTTAGAAAATAATTGTTCAAAATTGTTTGGAAATTGTCAGTTTAACGCAACTCAAGGCGCAACTTTAGGCGCTAGCTTTAACCGCAGACGGACGCACGGACGGACGGGTGTTACGCCGTCAATCTATCTTCGGTAGAAAGGACTCACAAAACGTGGGTTCTGACTAAACAAACTGTTAGAGGATAGGAAGTCTATATATTGTCTTTTTTAAAAACCTTGTTTTCCCAACTGCCCTTGATCACAGTCCTCGAGTGTTAATATTTAAATAAATTTCAAATTCAGTATTATCAAATTATTAACCGTTTCCGCGCAGTAGAGTTTAATCACAAAGATGGAGATTGTCCATTAATGTCTAATAATTATAGGCTAATTAGCTCAACATTGGTTCCTAGTAGTACATAAAACGTTAGAAACTCAAATTACCAACTATTCGTGACATGTTTGGAAAAAGATGATGAACACCAACACGGCTTTCGACTAGACTATTCTTGCAAAAGTCAGCCATTTGTCAAGACACTGCCGATTCACTCGACCAAAGAGAAATAATTCATACAATCGTTATACATTTTTCTAAAATTTTCGATTTCGTTCCCTCAGACAGACTCGAGATTAGTCAGGTGGATAAGGAATTTCTCCGCGGACAAACTCAGCGAGTTCAAATTGATGACTTCGGTAACTTATTGATGACTGATTAACTGATGACTTTGGTAACTGGCTTTGTCACTTACCCTCTGACGAGGGTAATGTGATGTCCGTCATCCCTCACGGTAGCTTGTTAGGCCCATTCCTTTTTCTAGTGTACGTAATGGTATGGGTACCGAAATTCGATTCAATTCGCAGACAACTGCACCGTGTATCGAAGAATTGAAGACGAAGCCGGCATTTATCTGTTGAAAACTAATGATGTTGACGAATTGTTGAAATGGTCTCAGGAAAACGGAAATATTATAAATCCAGATAAAAGAAAATCAATTAGTTTTACGAAGGCTCTAACACAAAACGGGTAGAAATAAAATTCCTTAGTTACGTAATTCCAAAGCCTTCTTGGCTGTCCGGGAGACGCCGTTCCATCGGCCTCTCAACCAAAGACGCGGCGTCTCCCGGACAGCCAAGAAGTCATGGACTCGAGCAGCGGAAGCTTACGTGTATACTAAGTTCCAAAGATCTGGGCGTAATAATTCGAAGCGACCTCAGCTGGGCTGATCATGTTAGATATACTACACAGACGACTTGGAAGGCTAATTGTCTTATGCGCGTATTAGGAAAAGCGAACTTTAACACGAAAGTACAGGCCTACACTCCCTTGGATCGTCTCATTATGTAATATGGAGTTGCGAGTTGGGATCATGGGATGGTTAGATTAGAACAGGGCCGCTCAAGCAGAGCAAATCGGCTGCGCGGAGCCGTGTTGTCAGCCGAGAGCGGGACACCGGAGCCCGAGCGTTGCGCGCCTGGCGATAACCACTGTCACAGTGTCCCGGTAACTCCAGTCGCGGAAACATGGAAGTCGACGCGAGCACTTCACATACCAGAGCATCTACACCGACAATTTTCAATGCAGTATGGGAAGAGAAGTATGTTTCGCCGACAATGGCAGCTATGCCAAATGTTTAATTAACATAAAGAGTTCAATCACGTGAGGTTTAATTTTAAAAGACATTATACATTTAATCATGCTGATGAAAATGACAAGTACGCTGAAGAAGAACAAAAGGAAGTTTTCAGTGTTCTGAAAAACAATGCCGCACTAGAAGTAAGTTTTGGATGTATTTTGATGTTCTTATGTTGTTTTGACAGTAAAATAACACAGTACAAAAGAGTTTAATTTTATTGCATACCGATGCTACAAGGTGAGCATTTAGGAAAAGAACTTCCCACAAAACCGTTTTCCAAAACTGCTTCGTAATGCTGCTCGATTGTTAAGTACATTTGGATCAAAATACAGCTGTGAGCAATTTTTTGCTTCTTTGAAAATTTTTAAATCTCAAATGAGAAGTACAATTACAGATCACAATCTGAAATTCATGTTATGGCTCAATAGCACCATGTCATCTCTTCCAAATATAGAAAGTATATTGCGAGAAAAAAAACTTAAAATGTGTAATAAGAGTATTTGATTTTGCAATCAACAATATTTTTTAATTTTAATTTCCTTTACTATTAGTATGTTTATTACTAGTTTATTTAATCACATTTTTCTACAACCTTTATAATACTTTTCATATTCAGCAGCATGATAAACTGTGTAATGTCACCGCTATTAAATTTCTTTATGTTATTAAGCACTTGTTTTGCAACTAAACATTTGGCATTGCCGGCGCAATCTGCAAAAAGATACTTTTCTTCCCATGCTGCATTGCAAATTGTCGTGTTTTTAATTTCCAAATCAGACTAATATGTTTATATCTAGTAACTGTTCCAATAAATGTTACAAAAGTATTTTACTGTTTTTTTTTTTGTTTTTTTTTCTGTGGTAATATCCTTTCCCAGAGCAGTGAGACTTTTTCATTCCGAACAATGTAAAATGCCCCGTAGAAATACGACGCGACCCACTGTGCCACATGCCGCCGATCGATATTTGATGACGTCATTTGCTCTTTCTGCGGCGAAAGAGGAGAGAGCAACCGGCCGCTCCTCCTCGGAGCAAATGGTTGAGCGGCCCTGGATTAGAACATTAAACAGAGTGCAGAAACAAAGTGGCTTCCTCCAACACTTTCTGTCTCCTCTATAAACTGGGCTACTTACCAATCCAAACTAGAAAATATGTTACCTCCCATTAAGATTCTTCAATCCGCACATGAAATAGATAACGCCGTATCACTTATTACAAACTCCATAACTACAGCGGTACTCGAGTCTACCCCCAAGCGCCCTTTGCTTACCCAAAAATTTTCAAAACCTCCTTTACCCAAGTACATACAAAACTTAATCAAGGAAAAGAATAGAATCAGAAGACTTTGGAATGAACATAGGCTACCATATCTAAAGAGTGAGCTCAATCGCCTTATTCGAGTCTGTAGACAAACTCTACAAGACTACAATTTCGAACAGTATAAAAACTATGTATCTTCCCTATCGTCCCACAACAGCTCAGTTTGGCTGGCTACGAGAAAACTTCTACGTAAAAAGACAACCATTCCCCCTCTATTGTCAAACGGGCAGAAAGTGTTTTCTCAGAACGATAAAGCAGAACTTCTGGCTGATTTCTACGCTACAACCTTCCAACCACATAATGTTGAAGATCCTCCACACTCCAATGAAGTAAACGCATTTGTCTCCTTGCCCAACTTTGATGTCCCTAACCGTGTTAAATTTGCGTCCCCTACCGAAGTATATAACATTATTAAAAATCTACCAAGAAGAAAATCCCCCGGGCACGAAAATATTTCACCTATTATGTTAAAAAACCTTCCTCGTAATGCAGTTGCCTTTATAACTAATATAATAAACTCAATGTTCAGATTAGGCTACTTCCCCAAATTATGGAAACATTCAATAGTAGTCCCAATCCCAAAACCCGAGAAAAACCAAACCTTACCTTCTAGCTACCGCCCTATAAGCCTTCTCCCTATTCTAGCGAAAACAGCAGAAAAAGTAATTCTAAAAAGGCTAAATTCATTTCTAAAAAAATCCAAGATCATTCCTTATCACCAATTTGGTTTTGTATCTAAACATTCTTCTTGTCATCAACTTCTCAGACTAACAGAATTCATTCATTCCGGATTCCAAAAACAGCACCACACCATAGCAACCTTTCTGGATGTGAGTCAAGCATTCGACCGAATTTGGCATAATGGCCTAATCTATAAGCTACGGAAGTTCGGTATCCCTCTCTACCTCCTTTCAACCATCCAAAGTTTCTTGTCAGACCGTTCATTCTCAGTAAAAATTCAGACACACCTCTCAAACCCTCGTCCCATTTTAGCAGGAGTTCCTCAAGGCTCCCCTCTTTCCCCAACTCTCTTCAATATTTTCACCGCCGACATACCCACATCCCGTTTCATAAACACAGCCCAATTTGCAGACGACACTTCCTTATTTCTTTCTGGTCCCGAACTAAACACACTGACTGACCGACTCCAGAGACATCTGCACCTAATCGAACAATGGACTACTAAATGGAGAATCATGCTCAATCCCTCAAAATCGCTCGCAAAAATTTTCACTCTCCGACATTCTTACCATCCTCGTCCACTGATGTTATCTAACTCTCCCATTCCCTGGTCTCCATTAAATTCACCCGTCAAATATCTAGGCCTCTATTTAGACTCAAAATTAACCTGGAAACATCATATAGAAACCAAATTGAAACAAGCCCATCAGAAACTTCATCAACTTAAACCGATTATAAACCGTAAAAGCAGCCTCAGCCCTGAAAATACAGTTCTCCTATACAAATCCATTCTGCGACCACTCCTTCTTTACGCATGCCCGATCTGGTGTCATTCAGCAGCTTCCCACATAAACAAGATCCAAGTCTTCCAAAACAGAATCCTCCGCATTGCAACCAAAGCTCCATGGTTTGTTAGAAACTCAACTCTACATTCAGATTTCAACCTAAAATCAATAAAAGAGCAAATCATTCACACATCTCACAATTTCTTCCTCCACCTACCTAACATATCCGGACCATCCTTTTACAACCTCGGCATAGATAACCCTCCCTTTCTGAGAATAAAAAACAGATACCCCCTGCACTCATTCTTAAACTGCTTTTCCACGTTCGAATAGAAGTAATTAACTTCAGTATTTAAATTCATCTCAAGTGATGTTCTGGCGGTGCTCATTGAGTTTCCCCACTCGTAATTTTTAAAATTAGTATAAGTCACCAATCATCTGTAGAGCCGAAAGGCTGAACGATGTAAATTCAGACTAATAAATAAATAAATAAATGAAAAAAAAAAGTGGCTAAATTCGCGAACAGATACAATCGGGCGAATGCCAATAGGGAATCATTAGTTATTCCTAGAAAGGCATAGACTGCGTGCCCTCTTCAAGACTTGCATAAAGCAACGGTCATGGAAAACTATCAGTGGAAGACCTGAAATGCCATGTTACATAAGTAGGGTCGACCACTCACACAGAATAAAATGCAGAAAACGGATACACGAAATTTCAGCTTTGTAAACAGGACCACGGTTGAACGGATCAATTTAATACTTGCAGTTGCCAGAGACTTCCCAGGAACAAGCCATTTACGCGTTCTCAAGAGCACAAGTGCAGAGAGCAGTGAGTTTTTCGGATAAGAAAAAGCCAATAAAAGTGTCAGCGAAGTGCAGTGCGTATATTTACTGTCAATGTATAAACTACTAGGTAGCAAAAGAACATGCGGTGAAAGAAAGCTCCAGGTAGAGAGAAGACATGGGGCACAAGTTAATTTTTTTATTTGTCTTTTTGTGTTATTTTATTTTTACTTTCCCGTATACGTACGTATACACGGAGTGATATACGTAGTATAGGGAAAGTTACGTAATGCTGCGCGAAAAAATGGTGAATTTTCGGCGGAAAAAGATTAATTGCCGGGCCGTGAAAACGAAGAAGTGGATAAAACCAGTTGCTAAATTAAGAAAACAATCCCCTAACACGTATCCAGAAACCCTGTTTTCTAGGTCCTTGATACCGAAAACCCAATTGAAAGGAAAACGTCCGTCTGTCCGTCCGTCTGTGAACACTGCTAGCGCCTAAACCATACGTGAGCCATTCCACGTCAAATCGCACAAAAAAGACCAACATTTGACCTTCATATTTTTATTTATTTTCTATTTTTTCTATTTGTTATATGGATCAAATAAGTAAACACGTGTATTTTTATTTTTTTCTAACTTTATTATTTTCGGAAATATTGTATAATGCAATTTGCTAAAAATGCAGCGCATCACTTACTTAAAAACATCATACATTTGAATACACCAATTATAGAAATTCCGTTCAAATTCCATTCGAAACTTAAAAACATGTTTAATTTTTAAGATTTTGCAAAATATTTAATTTTTTGAATTTTCAATTTTTAAAAAAAACTGAAATTTTGAAAATTGAGTATTTTTGTAAACTCGATGAGCTAAAATTTTTTTTAAAATATTTATAAACGCACTAGAGTATTGATAATAAGTCCAGAAAAAATCAAATTGGGATCTCAGCAACTTTAAAAGATATTAATATTTTACGAACCAGTGTGTAATAGATTGCTGCAATAGACACGTTTTATGCGTTACTGGTCGTCGGTTTCTTTGGATGAAGCAGTAATTTATGTACTTCTTGAGGTGATGAAACTCCATGATTGAATTTATAAATAATAATATTTATGTGTATTAATATACTTATAAATAATATTAATATATTTATAAATAATTTATAAATTTATAAATAATTAAATGACGGATTCTTGATTCAGGTTTTGATTGACATTTTGAAATTTTCTGGTCCCTCACAACTCACTTTAAATATAGGTACTCGCGTACCATAGAATTCCTGAACTTTCGTCACAATGCACAGTTTTAATGCCCTACCAAATTTACTTCAATTCTGGACAAAATTCCATTTGCTTCAGCCAACGTTTTAGGCACTTTTATCACGCGTTCAGTTGCTGCAAAAAGTCGTTTAATTTTATTGTATGTCCAACTTTCAAAAATTGTCACACTTCAAACTAATACATGTAAAAGTAATTACATGTAATTACATGTAATTGTCAAAATTTGAATTTTCAACGTCATGTCATCTGTTGAGGGAAAGTAATCGATAAGTTACTAAATAGTATCTTAGTCTGATATTTCGATGGAGGTCGAAGGATATTCAATGTGAAAAAATTTGTGTTGGCACTTTGTACTTTCTAAAATTTCTCATGGGGATGCCATTTTGTTCCAATTCTCTTTTCGTGGCGGGGGTTTCTCCTATTGCAATTAAACTCATGTTTATCTTCTCTTTATTCATTTGGCATTGAACTATCTGAAGAGCTTAAATTGTCACTTCCTTGATATCCACTTTTTTCACTGGACGTTCCGCTACTTTCGTTAATGCCACGGGAGCCACTGATCTCGATGCTTTTTTAAGAAAAGGCCGTTTTGGAAGTCCATTCCCTTTCTTCCGAAATGAATCACAAATTCGCCAATATAATGACTCCTGTAAATTCACGAGCAAATCGTGGTTTACGCGTCTTGGAGATTTTCTTTTTTAAAAATCGTGATCAGAAAGTTTAAATGGATTGAAACATCTATCTCATACGCTGATCGCCACTCATGTTGCACAGTGTACACACGATTCACAGAACAAATACTAGCACTCTTGTCTTCATAGGTATTGCGACTAATGTTGTGAAAATTTTACCATGTCCCTTGACAAGTGGACGATTGTACTTCACGAGCAAGGTCAGGAGGGCACCCCGTCCCTAGGACGCAAAGGGATTCGCAGTAACATTCGTTTCGCTGACACGAGGAAAAGCATTCGTTTTGCTGTCACCCATCCCTTCTGGGGAAAGAGTGAACATAGATTTACTAATGTTTCTTGAAACCCAAATCAGGCAGAGGGCCATTCTTTTTATTGTTCGTCGGCATTAGTATCCAAGACTGATCGAACACAATTCGTTAGTGCAGGGGCAGGAACCACGCGCCCGAATACCATAATTACAATTGATTTTTTTTATCTATACGTGTTGAGTGCCCACTTTTTTCTTGTTATGTTTTGTAGAAAATTGAACAAGAAATATGCCTATTTTTTCAAATTTTAATCTGAGAGAGTTCATAAAGAAATTTTCGTTTTTTTTAAATAATTGCAATTTTTAATGACATTTATTTTTTGAGAAAGTAATTTACAGATGAATAAAATACACATATCAAAAATTAAACGAAACAAGCCAGTAATTTTTATTTTCAGTACATTCAGAGCGTCAATTAATCATATTTTGCAAAGTACGCGTAAATTTCAAAATTTAATATATGCACAACTACACAAATAAACAATTTTCAGGTAAATAAAGAAACATGTGCCTCTTTTTTTTGATGTCCAGAATGAATGCCATATATTCGTGTCATTTATTTTTTTAAATAGTGTGAATTCGAGTGAGATTTGACGTGGAATGGCTCGTATTTCAATTCGATTTGCTCTCACCCATAAGAACATAGGTGACCCACAAGTCACCCACGATGTTACCCACAAAAATATGTATGACAATGTCATACATTCTGGGGGCAGAGTGAAGTTCTGAAATACTAATAACTCTTGAAACCCTTATCAGGCAGACGGTCATTCTTTTTTTAGTTCTTCAGCACTTGCATCAAAGACTGGCCGAACACAATTCGTTAGGGCATGAGTAGGCAGAGTGCGCCCTCATACTTACAATTGATTTTCTTAGAACTGTATGTGGGGAGTGCCCACTTTTTTCTTGTTGTATTTTATAGAAAATTGAACAAGGAACACGCCTACATTTGAGTTTATATAGAAATTTTACTTTTTTTTTAAAAAAATACATTTTTTAAAATGAAAAAAATTTTTTTGAAAAATGTATTTACAGAGGAATAAAATACACATTTCAAAATATTAAATGACACAAACCAGAAATTGTTATATTTAGTACATTCGGAGAGATAATTGATCTTATTTTGTGAAGTACCTGTAAATTCCAAAACTTAATATAGCCATAACTACACAAATAATCAATTTTCAGGCAAATAAAAAAATACGTGTCTCTTTTTTTGATGTCCTGACTTAAGAAAAAAATATCGTACATTGTAAAAAATGTCGTGTCAACTCTTGTGCGATTTGACGTGGAATGGCTCACGTACGATTTCTTCCAAAATAGATATTCCTCGGTCGATCTCCTCTAGTCGAAGTTTGAGATTTTGAAAAAGATTCTTCAAAATTTTGGGGTACTTTATATGACGCCCCCCGGGGATTTTCGAAATTTTCTCAAAAACGGCTCCAAATTTTTTCTTTAAATTCCTTGTATGAATGGAATAAAATATATTTATTAACATGGCATAGGTCCGATTTTCACGGATAACTGAATTTTCGAAAATTGTGAAAGTTTAAATTTTTTTCGGCGTCTTTCTCCAACTACAAAATTGAAGATAGAGATTTGTCCTTCAAATAAAATGTGCTCTCCAAAGTGAATTCTTTATTTAAGGTCACGTACATTGTTCTGAAAATTTTAGTAGTTTTTGCGCAATATTGCGTGCAATATTTGCAATTTTAAAATATTACAAAATCTAGAGTTTCTCAAAAACAGCTTCAAATTTTTTCTTTAAACTTTTGGTAGGGATAGTGGTAAATGTACTATATCAGATGACATAAAAGCCATATTGCTCTATAGGTTGGTTTTTTAAAAAATTACAAAAATGTAAATTTTTTCACATCGCTTCCCACGTCGATAATATTTACATTAGCGGCGATTTTTTCACTTTATTATATTTTCGAGTACATGTGCTTTAAATAATGTCAAGTAAAGTTTCTCGAAAACAACCGTTTTCTGTGAAAAGTAGCTCAAATTTCGCATTTTCAGAAACGCTCAAACGCCATTTTCTCATATATAACTGCAAATATTTTTTCAAACTTTTGTAACGGATAATGCTAATTACACTCTTTAGTATAGCGTAAAGTTTATTTTAAATTATTTTTTTGTTTTTCAAAAATTACATAATTGTAATTTTTTTGAAAGATCTCACACATCTTTAATATGCACATTACCAGCAATTTGTAAACATTATTATATTTGTGAGTGTAAGTGCTTCAAATAACTTTAAATAAAGTATTTTGATAACCCAAACATTTTCTGTGAAAATGAGCTTCAAATTTCGCATTTTTAGTAGCGCTAAAACCCCATTTTCTCTAAAACGGCACATAAATTTGAAAGGAAATTGCCATTTATGACTAGGTTTTTGTGTTCTTTAATATTCTAAAATTAATGTTTCCGTTCTACCAATAGGAAACCGAAAAATTAAGAAAATGACAAAAAAATGTACTTTTGGCAGTGATAGATGACAGCCGGCAAGAAAGAGTATGTGGCAATTCCGAATAGCTAGCGAAGACCCAAGGAAATAGAAAACTAATACGGGAAAGTCTGTGCCATTCTGTAGCACCAATAGTTTATTAATTTACTTAACTGTCACACCACCAAGCATACACTCATTTGCAGGAATAAATTATTATTATTATCAAAGATTTCGGTAACAAAAAGGAAAACTTCCAGGACTTAACATCAAAAGAAACATTAACAAAAGATATATAATTCATTTGTAACAGAATATTTTCATGGCCAGAAATGAACATTCAGTACACAATAGATGCAACTGATATTTCAGCCTGTTTACCAACACAATCAAAATATAATTAACAAAAAGTCTGATCTCGTGGTTAAAAAAAAAATTGCAAAATTATCAATTACTTAATATTTTCACCATATATGCTTATTGTCTTGTTAACAAATAAAATTCTAAAAATTAACCGAAATCAAGTAGCACATGATCTCTAATATTATAAAACTTAACAAATTCTGTTTTTTTATCTGCATTAATAGAAATTTAAATGAAAAGTTTAAAAATTGCATTTCTTATATACAATTCACACGATTATTAACAGAAACTTTCAATTCAAAGAACTCAAATATATATACATTTTTTCTTCAATCATCATTTACCAATGATATTGATATGTAAATAGCCAACACACAATACCACAACAGAAAATGTATCAATATCGTTGAATATGTTTTCTTCTTTCCTCTTCAAATTCCCTCAAATCAAAAAGAGGCATGAATGATGGTCGTCCATGGGCACAATAAAATGGTAGATCACATTTGCTAAGGTCCAAGAGTAAACTTTCACACTCAACCACGGACAAGGGGTCTCCAAATTTGATAGCACCTATGGAATAAAGATAAGTGTACTGACTTTGTAAACAACAGATGAAAAGGTAGTACTACTTTCTACAAGAGCTTGTTATAATTTCACTATAACACAAATAAATAGAATAATAAATATTTAACATAAAGATTTTTAATTTTATATTGTAATTAAAAATGTGATGTATACCTTTACAAGCTTCTGAATTGATAACATCCTTGAACACTTCAGGGACAACTAAATCCTGCCCACCGGTTTTTATTAAAAAGAGCACAACATCCTGAATTAAAATATGTAGAATTTCTTCTAACCACTGGTTGGATCGCTATCAATGAAGAGTAAATTCAGATATTAATACTTAGTAGTACATATGATCCAAAATACCTGAAACACATACTTTTTCAAAGCATCCATACATACCTCACGCAAAAAACGAGTGTGTAAACAGGTTGGTATTTTATGAATCTTTACATTATCTTCTATGAGACAGAAATGAAGTCCTAATTTCTGAAACTTGTTTTGAAAGCTGCTCATTATGTGAAATTCTTTTGAACTTACGATGAGAATAACAGGTTCATCCAGATCTGTGGCTGTGAAAGACCACTCATCCTCACTGCTTGAATATGCTAAAGAGAAAAAATGTTATTATCCTACTACATTTTACAATAAATTCTGACATTATATTATAATTTTATTTTCTGTATAATAAGATATTATATCTTACACTCATTTATTTGCGAATTTTAACTCAAACTTGTTGTCCTACATCATGTACTACTAAGAAAGAATTACATATTATAATCCCTCCTGGAATTACATAATGCAAAACTTAAAATTATAATAATTATATTGCAACTGATACTTTACTCAGTCATCTTTAGCAAAATCTCTCTTTACCAAATGGCACACTCGCACACAACTCCTAATATCTACAAAGCATTTCATTAAAAAAATTGACCTCAAAGCTGAGTACTACATGATCTAACATTTATTCATTTTTGTTGAATATGCACAGAAAGAATGTAAATTCTGACAGCCAAACTTCAACACTTAGCACTACGAGTACTAGAGTAAGTATTACAGTAACTAGTGAAAACACATGGTAACACTTGATGAACCAGCTTTAACTTATTCTCTCACAAATGCAGTTCTATCAACATACAATGTGTCAGTAACAAGTGACATTGAAAGTTAGAGACTTGTACATTTCATCATTGCTGTTTAAGTAAACGACCTATTGTTTATTCACCTGTGTTGAACTACACAGAAAGCCTATAACATAGCAGCAAAATTTCAACACACAGCTGTAAGAGCATTAGAGTAAGCGCTAGAGTAAGTACTGAAAACACATGGTAATGGTCAATGTATGTGGCATGTGTAATGTTATTAAATGAAATTTCCCACCACATGTTCATTGGCAGGGCTCGGATTCTACATGTCTTCTTCTCATTCTAGATGGACTTTCTAGACGTAACTAACCTGTAAATGAATGTTTATCATGATGTGTAGGTAGTTATTATAGAAACATGTAGTTATTGGGTCTTTTTTTTGTAGTTTTCAATTTTATATCATTTTTTTTACCTTTGCATCATTTTTGTCATTTTTATGCAGTGATTCCTTCTCATGTGTTTTCTTAGTGAATATTTCATGAATTTATAATGACATACTAAAACAAAGTTTTTATTGTATTATCAGTTCATAATGAAATTCACTACTGCAGTGGACTCTGTTTTTCAAACTCTCAAAATTACACAGATCTTCGGTAACTTACTCAGCCATTCAAAAGTGATTGTTGGAAGATCTGAGCTAAGGATTACCTTTCCTTCTTACATAAAGACTTTACACGAAATATAATTTTATATAAATAATTTTATTTAAAATTGTAAAATTCATTGAGGAAATAAACATTTTCATACAAATTGTATTTAGTATTTTAAAAATAATTTTAAGTCATTTTTATGTCATTTTCAAGGAATTTTTAGATCATCAAAACCTGAGCCTTGTTCTTTGGCAAATAGAGACACCTACCTGCCCTACTAGTGTGAAATATTTTTTCTCAAATATCCTACCTATCTGTTGAGATGCCAATTATCTTTACTCTTCCATCAAAATTCTGACAAATTAGAAAGGCTGGTGCCAATTAAGAAATAATGCAAAAATTCAATCTGCACACATAGATGCGACTATGAGTTCAAGGGTCCAAAAAACAATAAAACGAAGTGGCGCTACAGACTTTCTAATACTAGTTTCTTTTCTAATTTCTTTAGTCTGAACTAGTTTTCAGTACTGTTCCACCCTCTTCCTAGCTCCTACCTTTCAGTGCCTAAAATACTTTTCTAAGTTGTTTGGAACCTTATTAGCAGAAATGAAATATGACACTAAGAATATTATAGAAGAGCAGAACCTGTTCCTACTTGCCTATTTTCACGGAACCATTGGGAACCATTTTTAAGAAAATGTCTTTTGAGCATTTCTGAAAATGCACAATTTTAAGCTTATTTTCACAGGAAACTTTTATTTTATTTAGCAATTTCATAAGAAACAATTTGAGGACTTGTACTAACAAATGTTTTAATGTATAAAAATGCTCTTAATGTAAATAGGGCGATGTTCTTAATGTAAAAAGAGCAACATGAGAGATGTTTTAAAAAAATTACATTGGTGTAATTTTAAAAAATCAAGAATTACACCAATGATTAATAATTTTTTTGAAAAATCAAAATTATACCAAAACTGCATTCAGGGCATTTAGCATTATCTGTACAAAACATTTAGAGAAAATATTTGGATCTGTTTTTGAGAAAATCTTGTTTTTAATACAGTAAAACCTGTCTAAGCCAAAATCATTTGGGTCGAACTTTTTCTCCTTGTTCTTTCTTGTACAGGTGTCCGGCTTATTCAGGTTGCAATAAAAATTGTTAATTTAGAAAACACAATCGTTCAAAGAGGAAATAAGTTGAATGAGTAGTTTATCTCACCTAAAAACTACATTTCAAAGTAACTAAGACATCCCGGGAGACAAAGAAAATAACACCCAAAAACGCAACACCAAGTCTAACGAAACAAAAAACTCCATAAAGTTCAAAAGACATATTATTTTCTTCCATATTTATAGGAATAGATGAATCTCTCTGATGATTTAGGCTTCAGCTATTCACCTAGGTCCTTGTGAATATCATGGCAACCACCTATAAAAAATTTCTTTTAACCACTCATTCTTGATTTTGTCTTTGTTTTTAATGTGTCATACATTTGAGTTCTCTAAACCTGAAATTTCTTTATCAAAATCTAGACAGAAGTATGGTTTTGTTTGTGTTCTTTAATTAGTATAATTTTCACACCAAGCGTTTACGTTTTCAATGTATCGTCCATTTACTGCCACATAAACTGATAACACAATACCTGCAACTTGTCGAATTGAACAACAGTAAATGTTTAAAACCACTGAACTCAAAGGATGCATTACAAGAATTATTGAAGGTTCATTCTTCATGACTCTCCTTTTTTCACACAGGCTTGTGATGGTCTTTACTATCACAAATGAACAGTGGCTTTTGCGAGGAGGGTACCTGAGAAACCCAATGGATGCGCACAGTTCTGTGTGTCTTGCAAGTCAATGTTTAATTTTAAAACAATATGTTTTTCGTGTAATCCAGAATTTTTAATAGAATTGTACTAAAAATTACTTTATATTTCTTGTTAGGCAGGCTTCTGGCTTACCCAGAACTTTGCATTGGAAAATAGTCCAGTATGAGATTTTTCCAGCAAAGGTAGGTTCTGTTTCTGTCTTACACAGGTTTTTACTGTACTGCCTTCATTTCACTTAAAATTGCGCAGCAGTATGAGAAAAAATAAAAGTAGATGTAATGCAATTATAAATTGAGTAAATTTTGCTTCATAACAGGGCACTGATTTGCCTTAAAAACTTTGGAAACAATTTCCTGTCAACAACAACAGACAGACGGATGGGTGAGAGAAGGAAAGATGAGAGGCAGATGGACAGTGATATGAACAGAGGGATGAACGGTGTCACTGATTGATGGATGGACATTGTAGAAAAAGAGAATGCTTTTTGGGTACCAGGGGACCCCAAAAACCGCATTTCATACATAACTATAATACGCACAGTACTGTCCATACTGTATTACTCCGTATTTACATACATATACAAGACAGTGAAAATTAATAAATTTCTCAAAAACTATCTCTTAAGATACCATTAGTGATTACCGGAATTAAAAATTTAAAAGTTCAGGAAATTTTAACCCACTGTGCTTCAAATGTGTTATATTTGTGTCTTTTTAGAATTGTGGTAATTTTTAGAACAGTACCTTTCATGAGAGCCTCCAGTCTAACTCGTTCATGGACAGCGTGTTGATCAAATATTCCAAGAATATGTGGATTTGAATTTTTGTCCTCAGAACATAATGTAATAATAAATTTATTGTCAAGCTGCCCTATAACCTGTAAATAATAATCACTAGATGGAAGTTTCGAATAACAGCTTAGTTTATATAATAAAGGTGCCAACAAACTAATATTAATCAAATTCTTTCAGGATTAAATTAAAATGTATATTTTAACTCATCATCATCATCATCATAATAATAATAATAATACGTAGACTGGACTGAGTGGGAAATTCGCATGATGGATCGAAAAACCAGAAAACTGCTTACAATGCATCAAGTTGCCCACCCCCAAGCTGATGTAAATAGTGTCACCTACGGAAGGAGGACGAGGCCTGAGACAAATTGAAGCCTCCTGGCACAATGCAATAACCGGGATGGGAAAGTATGTAGTCAGCCATAAAGATGACCCACTAATGAGGCAGGTCATGAAATCTGACCGAAGAATGGGAAACAGAGGCATTGTAAGTGTTGCAAGAAGCATTGCGAACAAGACTATGCAAAACACCCAGAATGACAGAGATACTGAACTTCTGATGCTACTTAACATGAAATTTGAGACACAAAAAATGTTAAAGAAATCGTGGAGAGACAAATCACTACACGGACAATATTTGAAACGAATGGACAAGGTGCAGATCAATAAAGATCTATCATTTATGTGGCTTAAAAGGGGAAGAATGAAGCCAGAATCGGAAGCACTTGTAATAGCTGCCCAAGATCAGGCCTTCAGAACACATTATGATAAAGCGGTTCTCAAAATATCCCAAGATGATAAATGCCGCATTTGTCAGGAACACGTAGAAACCATTGATCATATTGTCTCAGCTTGTCCAATCCTAGCAAAGACCGAATACTTGAAAAGACACGATAGGGTATGTAGCTACCTCCACTGTCAGATCTGTACCGCCCTTGAAATTCCTAACACATGCCCCAAATGGTACGAAAACTCACCGAAACTGGTGACGTCTGTTGGATTGTGTACAATATTGTACGACCAACAAATTCAAACTGATCGCACGATATTGGCAAACAAACCAGATATAGTCATCCGGGATTTGGAGAACAAATCGTGTTTACTTGTCGATGTTGCTGTACCTTGCGATCAAAACGTCGTTACCAAGGAGGCAGAGAAATGTCTTAAATACAAGAGTTTGGAAATCGAGATCAGCCGAATGTGGGGCGTCAAAGCACAGGTCGTACCAATAGTTATCGGAGCTCTGGGATTTGTTCCGCAAAATTTGTGTAAGAACTTGTCTAAACTCCCAGGTAATTCAAAAGACTGGGAAGTGCAAGAAATAGCTTTATTTGGAACAGCCCACATTTTGCGCAAAGTATTGTAGATGCACCGACAGTCCCTAGATCTACCCCTTAGGTAGCTGGTTGCAACCTGGAGTAGATTTAATATTCAGCCGACACATAACATCTTTAGTCGTGATTTAGAGGAATAATAATAATAATAATAATAATAATAATAATAATAATAATAATAATAATAATAATAATAATAATAATAAAAGATTTTGGATTTTTAAGTACATACAAATAAAATTAGAAATAAATCTTTAATTGATAGTCAATAATAAATTTTAATTTATGTTTGGGTCATTCTGTGTCAAATCGGCCAAAATTTCCCGACCACCTTCCGATTCAACTGAAACTTTTTAAATCGTTTTAGAATGATGAAACACTGAATATTGACTTTTTGGCATTGAATTTACTTCCTTTTGAAAATTTTGAAATGCGATATTTTGCATGGGTTTCAGAGGGTATTATCTAAAAAACTAGTAAAATATCTTCAAATTTGATTTTACTTTGCAATTTGCTTCATATTTCTAATGAGTACATTCCACCCTAGAGGTTTGATATGATAAACCTAATTTTAACAGCATAAATAAGGCCAAATTAAAGCCAAAGAAAATAATAAGGATTTTTTTTCAAAATTCATTTTCTAAAATACTCCATCTCGGATTTTCTTCTTTTTGTCATCAAATTGAAGTGGAGACATTGAAGTTTATAGTAGTTAAAGAATCTTGATGGTAAATTGAAATTTGCCAAAATTATTACCAGTTAAAGTTACATTTTCATTTTTGCTTTTTATGTACTTACAAGAACTATACATATATAAACGCTTATCATTTGTAAATCTTGCTTTCGTTATTTAGTGATTAATTCCCATATATTTTAAATGTATCTAAAGCATATTTTCGAAGGCAGAAACTTCTATTTGAACCGGGTGACCCACCAATTGTGAGCCACCCTCATATCGTCTTAACGGTTCACAACATCAAAAACAGTTTTTGCTCATCAAAGCAGAACCAGGGGGGAAGTTATGTGCTTTAGAGATATTGTTTGTAATATTTTTAGTTTTGTGCGGTTGTTGTAGTTGACTTTTCAGAGAACTACGCATTCACAATTCCTCGGACCCCATTCAATCTTTCCGTCCTCTTCTTTTCTCTGGTTTGAAATTTTAGTTTTCAAAAATAATTAGCTGTATTTGGAAATAATACACGCTGCCGTGTTATGATTTAAATCATCTGATATTATGACAAAATTGATCGAAGCAATGTCTTCTTCGCTTGACCGAAAAGAGCATGTACGGCTTGAGCATTGTTAGAATGTACTCTGCCCTCTGTACAAAAGTACACTGCCTTGAATTGCGAATGCGTAGTTCTCTGAAAAGTCGACTGCAAAGTATTTTGCTGACCCCATGGGAGTACAAAACCATGAGCCACAACTGCCAGAAGTATGAGTGTGTATTTGCCAACATAAAAGATAATGTTTTTTTACCAAAAATTTGGGTAATATCTCAACTTATATCCCAGGGCACGAATTTTGAGACAATATGACAAGTTGGTAAAATCAGTCTTTTACACAAAAACTGATCTGTGTTAGGGTATGGTGGAAGATGTGCTGCAGAGCCATTATTTCACAAGTTAAGACTACTTTACCATATGTTTCGTTATTACAGGAGATCACAATATTAACATAAGTTGCCGATGGAGCTCTTGGTCACTACTTCAGAAGTCACGTTGATAACTTACCAATAGAAAAAAATCCATTTGTTTATGCAGAAGTATAGTGAAAATCATTTTAATGAAATTCTGTATTACATAGAAGTTTCTTGACAATAGGTCCTTTGTAATAAATATTTGCTTAAGCCAATATAATCTTCATCAGAGTTAGACAAACGTATGGCATACAATATATTACAAAACAGTACATTATTTTACAAAACTTACAATAACCATGACAAAAAACAACCTTCAAAAGCTCACAATTTATTCCAGCTCATCTACTGTAAAGAAACTCCCACATAATATACAAGGCCAAAAAATAAGAAATGATTAATAAAATTATCTAACTACTCATTGATTTTGTCACTCATCATGTAATTAACTTATGATAATATACACAGCATAGCACAATAAAACCTTTTTTTAAAATAAATTGAAAAGTGAAATTTTACAGACATTCACTTGGCAAAAGCACTTAAAAGTTTAGTTTCAGCCATTTGAACAAAAAGTTAATACTGTGTCAGAAATGTTTCTAGAAAGAGCTTAGGCTTAAATATTTCTCTATATCAACCTCAGTAACCACAATGCAAAAATGCACACATCAATTTTACACGAAGGAGCAGCTCACCTGAATATTGGAAAATATTCTCTTATCGAGTTTTTGCTTAAGAATCATGGTACACATTTTTGATGTAACAGAAGATAAATCTGGGATTGACGTGTTTGAGGATAATATTTTTTTATCACTTGGTCCTTCAGTAATACTCAACACATCTGAAATATCTATAATGACAGAACACACACAAATCAACAAAAAGCATACATGTTAACTTATCATAAATTAAACAAAACAAATTTTATATTTGTACTAAATAAATAGAGATAAATAGGAATTTCACTGACCGTTATTAAAGATTTCTGGTTTTTCCCTCCACTTCACAGTTTTTAAATCATCATTGTTTGATGAACTTTTTATCATGTGTGAAGCATCTGCAGATACATTAGGAAATAACTGTTGCTCAGAAGTAGAATTAAAATCAGTAGGTATAGCTAACAGAGGTGACATACCTTTTGGTAAAAACTGAAATCTTTTGCTCATAGAATATAGACTAGCATCTTTGGCAATGGAAGGTACATCGTAAGTTGTAAATCCACTAGGAGTGTGAAAGTAAAACAGTTTACCTTGTAAGTTTCTTACTTGCAACCAATCTTTATCTGTAATCTTATCAACAGAATTTTCTGTTTCCTTTCGACATTGATCTTCTTTTGGTAAAACTGAATCTGTTTGATTACACACTTTCATATTTTCACATTCAGAAGTCACACAAGAATCAAAAGATTTGTCTTCTTTTACAACTTCTTTGGTCTTTTTGAGGACAGCAAACAAACTATCTTCATCATTGGACTCCATTTCAGATTTATTTGGAAACAATCTTCTTCTCTTAGGAGCATCTATTGCATGACTGAAATTTTCTTTAAGCTTATTGCAGTACATTAAATCATCAGATTGAGATTCAGAACCTCTTGTTTGAGATGAGAGCTGTGAGATATCAGTACTTGAATTATCTTCCAGTTCTTTGGTACAGGACTTTGGATTACTCTCAGGACTACTCCCAGAAAATAAAAAATTAACAACAGGACATACATTTATTCCCTTGTCTGAAAATTCTTTGCTTTTATCTACATCTGTAAATAATTTCATATGTCGCTCTGTACCTGCAACATCAAATACTGACAACAACCCATCACTATCTTCTCTTTTATTATTTGCCAAAAATTATCATCAGTATCATCATTTTTGTTGATTTTTTCTAAATTAAAATTATATTTCACAGGTTCTCTATAATTGATTAAATTATTCTTTATAGTAAAATATGGAGATACACTTTCTGTATTATCTTTTATTATACACTTTTCAAAAGTTTCAAACACATTCCTAATATTTCTGTCCTTTATCAAATAAGAAACATTAGTATGTTTCACAGTTTTCACTTTTCACCAACTCCACGCACACTCCACTCGTCATTTGTTGCATTCTCTTGAGCAAAGTGTGGTAGAAACATCTTTTTAGCATCAGATACATTATGTGAACATTCTGCAGGCTTTTGTGACTTGTTCACACAGTTGTTTACCAATGATGATGGAATAACCACTGACATATTTTGTCTCTTCAAGTTCCCCTTAACAGAACTAAAATGATCTTCCTGGCAGGCAAATAATTCATCAATTTGACTATCAGACTTGTGACCATCAATTCGATAGGGTGATTTACAAACATTTACAAAAGATGATGATGGTTTACATAAACTATAATGATTTTCATTACTGTCAGCTAAAATTGCTTGATTTCTCGGTGAACATTTGTTAGAACAATGAAATTTGTCCACCATTTCAGATGAAGTAGCAGTTTGAACAGGAATAATTTTTGACTGTGGAGTAGGTATTGATAAAACCAATGTTTTTGAAACAGCTAAATTTGCACAATTTTTGGTATTCTCAGTGACATTAGATATGACATTATTAACCTCTTGGGTATTTTTCAGATAGGGAGATGAACTATAACTGCCATGTTTCAAAGCAAAAACATTTCCATTCTTGCTAAATATATTTCCATCACTCTTGTCACAATATGATGTGTATTTGCAAGGTTTTACAGATTTCATGAAAGACTGATGAAAACTATCATTCACTTGGACATTTGATCCATCAACTGATTGAAAAAGGGATTGTTTTGAATCATTACAATGTGTTATGCCATTGGAATCTTCATTCTCATAGGAAGATACTTTCTCTGTTGATGTAAAATTGAAATTATCTGAAGAAGTGCACAAAGTAGTGTTTGCTTCGGTGTCACCATTGGATGAAGGAGAAAGGGAGAAATAATCAGAAATACCTTCGGAAGAGTCATTGTTTATGAAGATTTGACTTCTTTTTTGAAGCAGACATGCATTAACCTGATTTTGATATCTACCATTAGAACACAATTGATTATGTTTTCCTGCTTTCAGCAACACTGTGTCAGATGATTTACTAACAAAGGGTCCACCAACCTTCATATTCAATTCCATAGCGTTCTTTTGTTCATTGGATTTTTGCTGAAGAAAAGATGGCTCTTTAGTCTTTTTCACATATTTTGTACAAGTCAACTTACCATTCTCAACATTTTCACAATTTTTAGAGCTTGTTAATTTTGACTTTCTAGGAAGTTTAAATGTACCCAACATCTTGGCAACTGTTCGTTTTTTCTCTTCTTCCTCTTTTCGTTTCAAACGGTAGGCACCTTTTGTGATTTGGAGGCGAGATGCAGCAGGAGTCTCATACTTCTTAAGAAATTTCACAACAGGAGGAACACTTTCTTGTTCATTCTGCAAACATCCTTGACTGGAATTCAGGGTACCAGGTGTCCTAAATTGTCTACTGATTTCATTATTAGACTCTATTTTTTGGTCATCACTTTCTACACATACACCAGTAGTAAGTTCCATGGTACTTTCTTTTGGTCTCTTAGCATAAATGCCATGAATTGCACCTTGTATATTCCAAGTTTCTACTTCCATGTTCTTTTGATGATTCACCTTTGATATATTTTCTAAAGAAAGAGAGGTGTTTGAAGATTGGGGTTTTCCTTCAATTGATGAAATATCATTTCCTGTTTCATGTTCAGACTCCATATGTTCTACATCATCATCATCATCATCTATCAGATTTTCTAATTTCAAAAACTGTTGTATAGCGCTATTTACACAAGCAATAATGCCATCCCAATCTTTAAAATAAATCAATGGCATCTTGGCATCCCAACACCTTTCATATTCTTTTCTAGCACAAGTTATATTTATCACAAAAACAGCAAATTTTTTTTGCTTCTCTAGGGATGAAAACGAAAGCCATCTTTCAATGGGAACATCCTTAGGAATAGGTTTATTTTTCCAAGGTCCATTGGTTCGAACTATAGAGCTTTTTGAGAGAAGAGCAGATACTAATTTGTGAAGTTTTGTTTTTATTATTGGTTGTCTATTTACAAAAATGAATTGTAAGTCTTTATGTCTATACGGTTCTTTACCAATATATCCACTAATTTTAAATTTTTCTGTTGAGAAATTAACAGGGGCCAATATTCGTGCTAAATTATGACCAAAAAGATGCTCAAATGCATTCAAGAGGTCAGAACTCTTGTGTTTCTCCATAATAATCCGTCCTTTGACATCATTTCTTATACTTAATGATATCTGAAAAAACAAAGTCCAGCTATCAAAAATGTTACTTCATGTAAAATATGCTCACTCTAAGAATATATTTAAATACCTCAGGATGAGCCAAAGCAATACATTCAAGACATGATCTTGTTGCCTCTAATTCGACAGCTTCTTTCATTCTTTTCCGTCTCACAGGCATATTAAACATAAAATCTGTTATTGTAATAGTAGTACCATGAGTAGGACGTTTTAAATCAGATATTTTTACTCTCCCTTCTTCTCCATGAACAAAGACTTTGCTGTATGTAGTGTTACTGTCTGCAGATCGAGTCACAATCTCCAACAATCCACACATTTCACGCAAACTAGCTAATGATTCACCTCGATATCCATGGTACATTAAATTAGTATAGAATTCATCTAAAGTGTAGCACTTGCTTGTAACTGACCTGAAAATCACAAAACAAACTTGAAGTAAGTTTATAACAACACTGATTTGCAATGAAATTGCTGCCTCCGAAGTTTTAATGTTTTTGCGGTTTTTTAGCACGCTGAAATCAAATTGAAAGCCAGAAAGTTCCTGTCATGTTCCATTTATTTATTTTCCTTACAGTGTAGTTTTCATATGCACATATACAAACTGTAATATTTTAACATGTGTAGTTTTATAATGTAAGGATTTGAAAATCAAATGTATTTAGAAGGCTTTTAATGTTTTTATTTATGTTACCAAGGTGACCAGAAGATTCTTATCTGATAAAGGGTGCGAGCACCTCAGGAAGTTAGAGCGAAATAACGTGCACCTATGCCATTATCCTATGTAGATTGCTAATCCTTGGTGGCAGACCCATACTTATCTTTACGAAAACTTACATTAGCATTCTTAGTTTTTCTCACATTGCATTAGTATAATCATCTGAAAAAGGAATCAGTTTCAAGCTGTATTGTGGAGTGGAATGTTGTGAATTTGTAGTTCAGTACAAAAGGATATTTACCATGTTGCATCACTCGTGTATAAAATAATCCAGAGCACTTTTGTTCTATATGTGGGAAATACACATTGCCTAAGCAGAGGCAAAAATATTGTAACTTGCCTATTTTGGAATCAAACTTGTAAAGCAAAGTAAACATTGGGCACATTGGGCACCTCACAAAGTTTGTAGAGTATGCATTGAACATCATCGGGTGGCAAAAACACTCCAAACACATTTATTAACAACATACTCATTAATTTCAGCAAGTTGTGTATATTAAATATTGTTTTTTCTCTAAAGTAAAAAAGTATTATGGAAACTTTTGTAATGAAATTTGTGTAGTTATACAATACATGTTAAATGATTTTGCAAAAACATCTTACATGATAGAAGTAAATGGATTGAAAATTTGGATTCAGCACATCGACATTATATATAATATAACATTATTCAGCACATCGACATTATATAAAATCCCATGTCTCAATTTAGGCAACACACAAAAAGTTAAAATTCACAGTTTGGTGTAATTAGCTTGCCAGGGAACATACTAGCTACTATTAATGAGAGAGATTTAAAATTTTGAATTTAAGTTTATTTCTGTTTTTCTCTAACTGTTGTGGCAAATATTTCAATCATACTTATACTTTTAGATCCACATAACTTGTGATGTGCAAATCACATAAGAAAAAATTTCACAAATATATTTTTTAAATTTACTATTATAATTATACTCTTACTTCCCAACACAATATATTTAATAATACATAACAATACATTTGATTTTGATATAAAAATTTCATGTATATACTTCTTCCCCTATCGTTTTTGCCACAGAATAATGTAATATAAGTTCAATGTTACCAAACTTAACATGATAAATATTTAAACTTCAAACAGAATTCTCTAATAATTATTACACTATATTTTTTTCAGTAATGTAAAATACCAATTCTTCAGTCACAATTCACAATTATTGTAGCTTTCCAAAGATAGTAAGGTAGCACCAGTAATATTGCCTTTGTTAAAACATCACAACTTTGAAAAAATTTAAAAAGCACCTGATGTACTGCAAATTCCTTAACTGTCTGTGTTTCTATAGTTAACTGCCATACTTAGAAGAAGCAGCAGAAGAAGAAGCAGAAGAAGCAGAAGAAGAAGAAGCAGAAGAAGAAGCAGAAGAAGAAGCAGAAGAAGAAGCAGAAGAAGAAGAAGAAGAAGAAACAAAGAAAAATTCAATTTAGAGAAGGTATAATTTCAATAAGATTAATAAAAATTGTACCTTTTAAGATTGATTATATCGTCAAAATGATGATAGTGTAGACCTACGCAACACAGCAGACCTTAAAAATAAACTAGCATGTGGCCATGTTGCCCTTCTCGCCTTAATGTATTTCAGATTTAATCAAAAAATTGAAATTAAATTGAATGTAATTTAATAAATAAATCTAATAAATCAATTTAAAATTCATTGTATTATCTGAAGATTGATTTTTCATGAGATATTACATTCTTACACGTGCAGGTCAAAAAAGAACTTCCATTAAAATTTCAACATATAAAAATACCTTAGAAAACAGAATATCTTAATGATAGCTTTATTTCTCACTTGCAATAATTATGACATTGTAGTTTACATAAAACAGTGTATATAAAGGAAAAATGAAGGTAAATATTGCATGACCAAATCAGAGTAGGTTATTAACAATCTGACTTGAGGAAATGATTGATGTAATAAGAGACCAAATACAGGAGATGAACTTCTTGAAGAAACAGCCACATGTCTACTGGTCAAATAAGCTATATGTTCGTATGAATGGAAGCACAGCATTCTTAAGATTTAATCTCACACACCATTTGCTAGATTACCGCTCAAAAATCTTACTCAGTGAATGATTCTTGAAACCATTTAAAAATATGATGAATGTATGAGAGATAATATTACTGCTATTAAATGTATTATTGACCATCCTCAAGCTATACTCAGGTCGTGAAATAGACCATTATGTACCCAATCCAGGAGACAATTCAAGAGTTCCTCATCATTTAATCACACACCACTACAAAAACCTATAAAATTCACACTTTCTACCCTTTCTTACAATAATGAACCTTAATAGTTAATTAAAATGTTTTCTTGCTATTCTGAGTTGTACCTGAAAATTAATTAAAATGTATTAAGAATTTCCATTTCAATCCATACCCACTTCCGATTAAATTCCATAATCTAGAAAACATCTGCACAACAAATACCAGCATTTGACTCTCCACTCATGCCAATGAGAGGAACATATGTTAACAAACCCCAAAATAGCAACCCTACAATCCCGGAGCCAGTTAAAGGCAACAAAATATCTTAATTCTTTTCGAATACATCATTTAACACATCTACTTTTGCTAGAGATTTTAATAATAAAATCTTATAACCATTGAAATAAGATTAGCATGAAGTTCATTAGTTTCCTTTTAAAATTTGTAAGAGTTTTATGAGTCTCTGAGGTTATTTTTCTCTTAACACTTTAATTTTTAATTTCATTCTACTCCCACATATTATCAATGAAATTAATACAGTTCTTTGAAGCTTTAGCAAGCTTGTAACTTCTCATCAAGTTAAACACGCTTCAATAATTGAGAATGACATTTAATTTTTTATTTCTCAAGTGATAGTACATAAAGATACACAAGTCAAATCAAACAGTAATTCACCCATATTTACACCATAACAATGAACTAACCTATTTCCAATTTCTTCCAAATCTTCTGAAGTAATTCCATGGCCATTATCAACAACTTGAATTTTAAATATTCGTAAATCAACTCTTACAGCAATAGAAGTAGCTCCAGCATCAATTGAATTTAGCACCTGAAACATTCATTACAATAGTTAATGTTATTGGTTTTAACACATAGTATTGTTTCCAAAACAATTTTAACATTTTAAATAGTTAGAAAACTCATTACCACAAAATATATTCCAAACACCAAAAAATATCACACACAGAAAAAGTTTAATGGTTTTTATTCGGAGTAATAACTTCTAAAACATAATACAATCGAACGTGATATAACTTACTAGTTCAACTGCCGCCTGTGAAGGTGTTGGAATAACAACTCCACTTCTGATTAGAGAACATACTTCAGAAGGTAGCCTCCTTACAGGCTTCATTTGGTTCAGAAAACTACAATACAGAGTAAATAAACAGCTGAATAATTAATTTCAATTATTTAAAATCATATACTAAATAAAAATATTCCTCGTCGCTCATTTTTGGTAACGTCACTTCATAACCTAATTGCAACCAAACATCTTGAACATGGCGCTATGAACTGAACCTCCCCTCCCCGAAACACGTAACAACAGCTGAAACTCAGCCAATGAGTATTCAGCAGAGTTGCCAGATTCTTCCTACTAACATCCGCAGTAAGAAATTGTATATCTACCCAAAACCGCCCAATGAGAAAAAATCATCTTTCCAAGCGGGAAATTTGTATTTCCATTAAAATAATTTTTTTTTAGTAGCACTATAAAATACATGATTAGTTTTATTTTTTATTTGTGAACATTATAATTAATAATTTACGAAAAAACATACTTTTTTGAAATAATAAGTTGTATCCTAATATTTAACTAGTGGTGCTACAGAATGGCACAGACTTTCCCGTATTACTTTTCTGTTTCGTTTGGTCCCGGCTAGCTATTCGGACTTGCCAGTACTCTTGACAGCTGCAATCTATCGCCACTCAAACTACATCTTTTTGACATTTTATTCATTTTTCGGTTATTAAAAGTATAACAAAAATATTATCTTAAGAATATTAAAAAACAGTTAACAGTTAAAAACCTCTTTCGTTACCTTTCGTTCCGTGCCATCTTTCAATGCGTTGTATACTTCTGTTCTTTCGAGCGCTAGCAGGTCAATTGGTGGGATTCCTGTTAGGACCAACACTGCGCTCTGCGCGACCGTCCTATAACCAAAAGGCGAAGCTTTTGTGATTGGGGATGTGAGACAAATTGGGATAAGATCCAGTTTTCCAATTTGTTTTCGAACTATTCGCACAAAAGCTTCGCCTTTTGGTTTTGGAAAACGGCAAAGTCCCTTGACAAACTTCGTCTTTGGGGCCGCCGAATCCACCGAGAGCGTTTGCTCGTGAAGTGGTATTGTGAAAAAGCAAACATATTCTTTGGCTTACGCCTATGTCATCTTTTTCAGATTCTGTTTCGACTTCAATTCGTCTCATCAGCTTGGAAAGTGCACGAAAACAGCGACATGGCTGTCTGTGCTATCCAAGGACAGAAAGTGGGTGTTTTGGAAAACTTTTGAAACTATTGGTAGACATGTTGGTTAATAATATTGATTTGGTAATAATAATATTGATGAAAGGTAGATCAAGTGTATGCTATTTTATTTTGTTGTAAACTTGTGTGATTAATGTTCTGTAAGTTGTTAAATGATAAGTACTTTTATCTCCAGAACGTTTTGTAATAGATCCATGTATCTCGCAGTGGCGTAGCGTGACTCACACGTTTGGGGATGCTCAACAATAACACACAAAATGTCACTATCAACTACTTCGTCTAACAGGCGAACGCAACACAAAGCAGATACTCTGGGACTACTTCCACGATCTCGATTGCTTACGACGGTGTAGGCGCTTCCCTCAAAATCCTCACAGCAGTCAGGGCTGCCGATGTCTTGAAAGCAAATTATACAATGGCTCAGCTTTAATTCTTATACGCGAATGGCAATAAGACCATTTGTTAATTTATACATTGCAGACTTAAATAATATGTAATCTATTTAAGAGATAATACAATTTCTTGGATATTAATTAAGAAATAGTAGTCAGGCACTATTTCTACAGTTTGTACCATGACCAAGCGGGGACTCCCGAGTGAGAGAGAGAAAGATAATTTACTGAACGCCTGAAGTGTGCTGCGCTCTCGTGCACAAACGAGCTTCTTTCCGCAGTAGACGCTAGCGTAAAGCAGTCGGGTTTCTCTGGGCCAGGGATGAAGAGGGGAGAGGGGGACCTCGCCATCTGCGCATGCGTCATTGCTCGTCGCAATCTGGCGGCAGACGCTGAAGTATTTTAGCTTTCAAGCAATCAGAGGCCAGCTTTAACAGCCCGCCGAATTCAATCATAGGAAATCATTTTTAAATTAATACAAAACGTGTTTCGCTCAACAGACCACTTGTAAGATTATCAATACAGTATTTAAGGTTCTTATATACGGGGATGCTCAGCATCTCAGCGTCCCCTGACGCTACGCCACTGGTATCTCGCTCTGTAATTATCACATGCGGTGCATTTCCAGGTACACTCTAAATAATTATTTAAAATATTCACATACAATCAAATTGAAACTGATGATAGAGTGACCACTTCGAACATATCCACCCAAACAAATGGAGTATAACAGGGAGATGCTCTTAGCCTTCCTAAGCAATTCCTAGTGAATTAGTAAGTTTTTGACTGTATTATGCGGCTACCGAGGTTTGTGTTTCATAAAACATTTGCTGTTTACGATTTTTGTATTCTTTCGGTTTGTTTGGGATCTAGCTGCGCAATTGTATTGTATTGAAAGTTCTTTATCATTGCATTGAGAGGGTGTGTTCCTCCTATCATGTTTTCGATTTTTTGGACGATATTTTCTCTGTTTATGAGATCAAATGCTTTTGGATAGTTCGTGAAGACTGTATACTTCCCTTTTGATCAATTCAGTGTGGTTTCGGTTTCTTCTATTTAGTAATTGATTGCTTACATTCTCTTACCTTTTTTAAACCAAACTGATATGAAAGCAACTATTTATTTCAAGTCTGGATGTCAGGTTTCTGATGTCTCCAATTGACCGCGTGATGTCATTGAAGTTCAGGTGAACCATTTAGTTGCCGGCTGACGACGCTCTTCATACATAGCGTTACCATGGAAGAATACCTGATCTATGACACTACCACCGAAATTGAATCTCTTCAATACCACCTATGTTAGGTGGTGTTGTGCAAGCCTTCTGAGCGTGACGTCACAAAGATGACATCCAGCGCCATGGCTTATACATAGGTGTTGTTGCTCTCTTCCTCATAGAGATGTCCCATGGCCGACGAGAAATGTCCAAAATAATATATATATATATATATATATATATATATATATATATATATATATATAGTGATACCTTCATCAACTGTGATAATTTCTAAGTAATTAGCTTAATTATTTAATCTCGCCCCATGTTGGGCTGCCAATGAGATGATTTTTTTCAGGTAAAAAAACTTATTAATTTATGTAGCCTTAATTGGAAACGTGAACGTGGTATTACTCATTCACTTTACATTTGCAGACGGCAAAATTAGGAACTAATGTTTTCAAAGTGAAGTTCCGAACACACAACCGAGAATACTCGAATGGTCCCGATGTCAATCAGCTTCTGACCAATCAGCTGCCTCCGAAGGCAGCACAAGCGCTACGGAGACAGCTGACGAATTATGCCTTTCTGACAGTGAGCTGGAGTCACGCCCTTTAATAATTAAGGTAATATACAATAAAATAGATCACACCACACGCTATTCACAACATTCACGTACAATATTTTTATTTATTCTTTGCTCTTATCTACTGCTTAATGGTTATGTTCTTGCCCCGCCGGGGTTCTGTGTGTTGCTCACCGCCATCTATATCATATTAAACGGTCAGTATCTTTGAAACGCGCGTTTCTAATTCAGTCGGCAGTGACCTCATATAAACAGATCGCAGCGCTCCGTCTGCAAATGTAAAGTGAACGAGTAATACATGTGGGTGGCTAGGTCGATACCACGTCCACTGGATGCTCCTGAAAAATAATAATACTTACTCTCTGCATTTGTCGTGGGCTGAAAATACCGCTCTACGAGGACTCGGTCGATGGATCTTATATTTATGCTTTTGGTACTAATAATTTCTATTTAATGAAACGAAAATCTATATATGCACGTAACGACATGAAGTACGTCTCTTTTTATTATTAGAAATTTTTAATTAATCTCTTTCATGACCTTTTATGCATTATCATATTATCTAAACTTCACAATTAATTTCCCTAATGATGGCCATCAACTAATTGTTACAATTTTAAATTTAATTATTGCTTTAACCAAAATTTTAATTATTCTTGGGCCTTGTACATCAAAATTTAGCTGGTTTTGTCTTACTTCAATTCGGGATTTCGCGGAAATACTTCCTTGTCCATTCGGCGTCAGCACACTTGGCAGTTGAATACCAGTTCAGCTTCACCGCATCATATTTTCTTCTGGATTCCGATGTCCACTTCAATCCACACTTTGTTAATTAGCTAATCTCAGAAAACTTCCTACGATCCCGATACTACTAAAAATCCTGATATTACTAAAATTGAACCATATAATTATTACACCGAGTTCCAATCTCAAATTAATCATCAAAGATGACGATTACCGTTCCTACATCTCGATTCTATCACGCCCCAGTCTCAAGAAACTATAAATTCAGAGTACACAATCCTACATCCTATCACTACCAGATCCTGACACGAAGTGTTGTAAAATTCCAAAATGTTCTACCTCGTCCTTTTTTTTCAATGTCTATTCTTGTCACATTGTCCTTCTCGTGTTTTAATCCCTATGTTATTGCTAATCAAATCAATAAATGACTGATCTCTTCTGGTTAACAATGTTCCTATTTCTTTACGTTATTTTTCGTGATAATTTATGAATAAAACTATTTTCCCCCATTCTTCAATTAAATATATATCATTTTTTTCATATTTCTACGTATTATTTTTCACTCCAAATTACGTACTGAAGTGCGCGAAAAATGGAGGACTTTTCCGATGCACTTCAATATATATATATATATATATATATATATATATATATATATATATATATATATATATATATATATATATATATATATATTAGCGTACCCGTGCGAGAACTCTCGCATGTTAAATCCCACCCTTTCCCTATTCATTTATCTATCCTTTCCATAAAGGAGAGGAACTTCTAATGTACTCACAGAATATCAAATAAATTAACAGTGCTATTGATGTTTGAAACAAATTTTCAATTAAAGTTTATTCAACAGTATACACAGATGTTCTTGGAACAATTCATACTTCTTTAAAATTAACATTTGAAATAATTATTCAGTCTTCCTTGAGAGTTAGCTTTTCGCTTTCTTTGATAGTCAAATAATAGAAAAGGATTTTACTCTTGAGAAAGCCAAGTAAAGTAGTGCGAAAATACCGGATCGGGCAAGAACAGACCTACTCAATGCAATATTATTTAACCTTCCTTGATTTGTTATGAAGAACCGAGTGGGTTTTGGAGAGTCAGGGTGCCAGCTTGCTGAGGTGAGAAAATTGAAAAATTATTTGTATACTAAAAAGTATTGAATTATTTTCTGCGTCCTTACGTACCTCAAGAAAAGCAATTCCGAGCTAAAAAATAATCAAACTGTTTTCACCTTTGAGTACTGAATACCATTTGTTAGCATTAGAAACAATTTAGTAGGCATTAGGAAGCCCACTTCGGTACATGGGAATGTTGCTCAAACGATGTTTACATTTTTAATATCTTAACGAACCGACACCTTGAGTTTAATATCAAACGGTGTTTTATTTACAATATAAGTTTGCAGCTGGGCGTTGGTGTACATACTTCCAGATATCGCCAAAATTTAAATCGCGCGTTTGGACTGCGATCGTTGGCAGTTGTCGGGTGACTTGCACAATTCTTTCTATAATTTTAAATTTAGTTGTTTTTTAATTGGTTCACGTAGTATTGTAGGCTAGCGCGTTTTGATTTTTGTTTTCATTTTATTTCAAGCTATTTTACTTTAGCTACTTTAAAATGTTTGTTCTTTGTGTTGGGCCATAGCGCAAGTTTCCCCCATCACCTCTGCGTACCCGTGCGAGAACTCTCGCATGTTAGACCCCACACTCATCCCTATCCTTTTTATTTTTATTCTAAGAGGGAAAGTAGTTAACGAAACGTGTTTATTTGTTTAAAATCTATAAAGGTAACTTGCAATATACTAACAAATAAAAATAAAAACAATGCAATTAATGTGTAAGAGAAATTTTCAATAAATATTTATTCAATATCATGGAGAATTTGCTTGGAACAATTCCCAACACTTACTTAAAGACATTTGAAGTAATTATTCAATATTCTTTGTCAGTTAGGTTTTAGTTTTTCGTGATAGTCACAAAAATATTAGCTTTTTACTTTTGAGAAAGCTACGTGTCTGAACCCGTTGACTTGAAAATTTCATCGAATGATATCGAAAATATTGGTCCAGGTAAAACACAAACACAGTCTTCACTCTTCACTGAACACCAACATTCCTCCACAATTAAGTACACAGCTCTTATAGACCATGAAAAAACGTTAATTGAATAGTTTTCACTACACGCATAAGAAACAATCTTCATAGGTATAGGTATCAAGCAACTAGTACTTTTAGTACTTTAGTACAATAGTACTTTTAGTTGTTGCTGGAGAACAAATCTTGAATTAATGATTGTGCAAATAAACCTCGTCAGACTGCACAAACTACGGTGTTAACAGAAAGCGTAAATAAAGATTGTCGAATCTAAGCCTTCTAAGCGTGTCGCCACAAAAATTGCTACCAGCAGGAAGGGCTGAAATATTGAGGTGGCCTTGATAGTATTGAAGCGTGGAACCGAAAAGTTAATTGAATGGATCGGAAAATGTCTCATCTTGTAGATTATGGTGTGAAAAATGCTTCTTTGAGGCCTACGGCCTCAAAATTGTACGTTTTAAGGCTCTAAAATGCTTTGTTTATGAGTTATTTGCCGATGTAGGTTGACATGTGATGCGGGTTGCATTTTACTTGAATATTTCGATGCGTTTTTTTAAAGAAATCATCCATATTTTTAAAGTCAAAGTGGAATTCGTCAAGTCTCCGTGAAATTCTCTTTCTTTAGAGCCCTCATTTATAAAGATTGGTTGCGTGTGAGAGCCGGAACCCAAAGGTATACTACTGAAATAATACAGGAGACGATAACACGCTGATTCGTTAGTGTCGAGATCTGGCGGTTCTTCCTAGTACTTCACGTTCATGCGTGTGCGAGGTAGAGAGGGGGCTGCAGACCATGCATTCATTGAAATTATTTCCAGTGACAAGCAAGAACAAAACGCACTGTTTCTATGAATAACAGTAAATCAAAGTATGCAACCAGAAAATAGCTACTGAATGCCTTTCGACAGTTATTCAATTAGAGACTGATGTTAATTTACGAGAATTATGAAGTGCGTGTGTGTTTTACAAAAAAAATTATTGATAAAGAAGAATTTGATAACTCTCCCAATAACGCTACTCAATTGGATTCATGTAAAGGTACAAGGCAACGTACAGAACGACCGTTCAATTCATCAATTATGGGAGATACGTTTCTTAAATTCGTGTAGAATCATCCAGTTGTGTACACTCACATAAATTGATAAATGCTTCTTAAATTAAATTTTCGTTTAGTTTCTATTGAATGTATTGATTAATGTTTCAATCAATGTAACATTACATAAACTAATATTTTTTAGGTGATGTAGATGATTACTTATTCATATACGCAGAAATTTCTTTCCAGCACTTTTCCACATTAGTTCTTTTGCCCCTCTATCTGACATAGCGGGCTTCACAAACACTTTCGAAATCAAAAAAAGTCCTATATCCATATTGAATCTTGTGAACAGACTCGACTGAGCGAGAAGCCACGACTCGACTGAGAACCATAGAGAAGAGATCCGGCAGCTGGCCGGCGTTGACGACAAAAGCCGATAACTTTCGGCGAGCTTTCGTTGTGTCCGCCACCATTTGATAACACGGCCCAATCCAGCTGCTGAGTGACGTCATTTCGGCGCCAGGCGCTGCCGCGCGGGAAACCAGAGTTCTACGTGTGTGTACCCTAAGCCAGAGGCGCCCCATTTGAGCCCCTTCTTGGGGCGCCGGGAAGCCCGCGCCCCGCGGGGCGCCCCACGACAACCAGGAAAGTTGGCAGAATCCCCGACGGCCGAGCTGTCCCTTCACTTTACTGACTAGAATCGTCGGTTCAAGGACGAATTTTTATTTATGGAGAGAAATGGAGCAATAACGTGTCTCGTATATCAGAGGATGGTGTCCGAGAAAAAGTAACAGCAAAAAGTAAAATAAACATTTAAAAAAGTATGGTCAAGTGTATTACAACCAGATATTTCTGAATTAAATGTATGAAGACTATATTATTATTATTAACAATGAGAAATGGTTAATTTTTCTGTTTTTGTATATATTACAAATATTTTCAAAATCAGTTGCAACAGTAAAGATTGACCATGAAATGTGTGAAAGTTGTCGAGCAATTTATTCTGAAATAATAGTATACAAAACTTCCCCTCTCCAGAAACTACAGCCATTATTTCAAGTTTTAGTTCAACGTAATTCAACACATTTCCGCCATAAGAGCCGCAGGGCTTTCCTCCCACCGAGGGCTTGGGCAACAGTCACTTGTCCCAGAAGTGAAAGTCTTTCACTAGAAGCCGGGGTGGCGCGGAAGGGCTGCCATGGCCGTCGTGGGGCGCGTTGGTGAGGCCCTTGTGCAAGCCTGCCTTATGCTGTTCAATATTACTACAGCCATCATCTCAACCATCCTAAGGTAAGGTAACCAGATTTTAAAAACCAAAAACCGGGACATGGTGACTTTTCTTTACTAAAAAACGGGACACATACACATACCAAAAATGTACTTGTTTCATTTGCATTTTTGTTCATTATAAAGTTCGCCTGTATTTCTCAATTAAGATTGCTACGTAAGTCGCACGGAAACTTACAGAAGCATAAGGTTCTAATTATTGATTTTCTAGGTAATGAAACTGATAGCGATAAAACATGCAAACTCAAATGACACGGTAGATCATTTTCCTTTACTATAATCACCAACATTCCGCGCTCGACTGTCGTACCGAACGGACCTCGCTTATCGTTGTGAACAGTGATAGCCGTGTGAATTTGAAAAGACTGTGAACCACCGAAAATCTTGTGGACTGTGGAAACAGTGCCACTAGTGAGTGCTACGTATTATGCACAACGGGTACTGCCCGACAACCGGGCAGATCATCAGTAATGCCTTAACAACACTAAATAGTGATTATTCCATCCCAGAACTCAACGTATCGATGTTGTATGAAGAAGCAACGGAAACCATCAGTTCAGAAGTTACATCAATGGAATCTCAATCAAGCCAAACAACAATGGGACCTCAGCCAAATCAACAGACCTCGTTCGGACAGCAAAACCTGGACTCATTACAAAGTAACGCTTCAGGCCAACATGCCGCAGGGCAAAATTTAAAGCGTCCTTCCGATGATGTTACCTCGGCTAACGAAACAAAACGGTCTAATCTGCAATCAAAGCAAGCCAGCATAGACAGTTCAACGCAGTATTCATATTCGGTCCCCACTGGCAACAGATTTCAGCCACTGAGCAGTGAACTAGAACCCAACAATCAAAATTGGTTTAGTTACATAAATGAAACCTCGCCAAGTGTGTCAGAATCTGTTAAAATCCCGCCAATCTATGTCGCAAATATAACTAACATCACGAACTTTAGCAAGGAAATCAATACCAAAGTGACAAATAGTTTCACACTTCAATTCATAAATAATAGAGTTAAAATACAACCAGAGAAAATCAGTGACTTCAGAGACATAACCAAATATCTAATAAACACAGGAAGACAATTTCATACTTACAAGGACCCAGCAAATAAGAAATTCTCAGTTGTATTCAAAAACCTACACACATCAATCACAGAAGAGGAAATATACACTGAACTGAAAGAGAAACACCCATCAATCATTAAAGTTACCAGACTCCGAAAAGACAATAACCCAATTCCAGTAATAGCAGCCGAATTCAGTGGGGAAGAAAACATAGAAACTATTTTAGAAATAAATCAAATTTGTAATCTCATTGTAAAAGCTGAAAGGAGAAGGAGACCTAAAGGCCCCATTCAATGCATGAGATGTTTAGACTTTGGCCATACAAAAAATAATTGTAATCATAAAATATCATGCATTTATTGTTCCAAAAATCATTATTCTGCAACTTGCCCCCATAAAAATGAACCATTCAAATGTTATCATTGTCAAGGAAACCACCGAGCAGACCTCAGAACAGTAGAATGCCCTTATTATAAAAAAATCAGCCAAAACCCTAACCTCAACAGTCCCCAAAATAGAACTAGAACCAATGAATCTTCAACAGCGCCACCTCAAAATACCCAAACTAACTTTCCCGGACTGAGAACCACTCAAACCATCCCCAACTTTACACACATAAACAACAGAAACACATCTCAAAATTTTAATCAGCGTAACAACCCCCAAAATCTAAACTCTCATACACACACAAACGAGAACAGTTTTCTCAACTCCCTGATCAACACGATAGCTACTCACATAATCAATATAATCAACTCAATTATACCATCCATTATAAGTAACATACAATCATCCATCTCAGCATACATTAATAATAATTATGCAACAAACACAAATTAAGTCAATGAACTAAAATACTTCTTGCAAGATAAGAAAATTGACTTTGCATGTATAACTGAAACACATTTAAACAGCAGTGTAAAATTCACCATACCAGATTATAAAGTAATCAGGACAGACAGACAAAATAATAATGGAGGAGGAGTAATGATACTCATAAAGAGCACAATATCATGCTATCAAATAATACTACCACCAACCCCTGGTATTGAGACAGCAGCAATTAAGTTCAATAATAACAATCTGGAAACTACACTAATAGTAGCATATAAGCCCCCCAATATAAAAATCCAAAATACCAATCTCAGCGGTATTATTAATCAACACACTCCAACAATAATCTTAGGAGATCTTAATGGGAAACACATACAGTGGGGAAGTAAAAGTAATAATTCAGCTGGGACACAATTACTACAATTAATAAACTACCACAAACTTAATATAATAGCACCCAATGAACCAACCTACTACCCATATGATCACTCTAGGAACCCAGATATATTAGACATAGGTATAACAAATATACAACAAACATTTTTCTCCACAGTACACCATGAAATGGACACAGACCATCTACCAGTAATAATAACAACACAACATCTACTCCCCACACACTCACCCATTCCTCAGATCAACACACACATAATCAATTGGCACAAATTTAAAAATAATGTAAAAACATCCATCCCAAAATTTAAAATATTAAATACCCCTCCAGAAATAGACCAAGCAATAACAATACTCAATACTATTATATTAAGAGAACTACAGAACAGTAAATCAAACAAATCACTTATAAACACACACAATAAAAAAATGAACTACCCAAAAGCATGAAAAATTTAATCTACACAAAGAATAAAACAAGAAGATTATGGAATCACACTAGAAACCCTGAAGTCAAAAAGGAACTAAATCTATTAACCTATATTACCAAAAAAACACTTTTCACTCACAAACAGCAACAATATAACACCATGATCCAAACATTAAGCTCTAGTAACAATACATTGTGGCAGTTCAAAAATAAAATACTTAACAAAAAGAATACCATTCCTCCACTTAAAACTAGCACAGGCAAAAAATTCTCACCTTATGAAAAAGCTGAAACCCTAGCAAAACATTTTGAAGATACATTCAAACCCAATGATTCCCACCCACACAACCTACATCAAACAATCACACAGATAGCAACATCTCCTAATTATGATGTACCCTCCAGAATCAGATTCACATCTCCTCAGGAAATAACAAATGTAATAAAAGCACTCCCCAATAAAAAGGCCCCAGGACATGACAGAATAAACAATAAAATACTCAAAAATCTACCAAACCAAGCCATAGCATTCCTAAATAATATTTACAACTCTTCATTAAGAACAGGATATTTTCCACTTTTATGGAAACACTCTATAGTAATACCCATACCAAAACCAAACAAAAATCCATCAAATGTAGAAAATTATAGACCAATAAGCTTGTTACCCTCTTTATCAAAAATTCTAGAGAAAATCATTCAGAAAAGACTCAACAATTACCTCAACAAAAATGGTATCATCCCCAGACATCAATTTGGATTCTCAGAAAAGCTATCAACCACTCATCAATTATTAAGAATCACTGAACATATTCATACAGCATTCCAGAGAAAATTACACACCATATCAACCTTTCTAGACATTTCCCAAGCATATGACAGAGTATGGCATGAAGGTCTCATGTACAAACTTAAAATAATGGTACACCCAAGTACTTAACCAACATCATCAATAGCTTCATAAGCAATAGAACCTTTGCAGTTTCAATAGATAAACATCTCTCAAACCCCAAACCAATTTTGGCTGGACTTCCTCAGGGCTCCCCATTGTCACCTATATTATTTAATATTTACACTGCTGATATCCCTACATCCAATACAATCAATATAGCACAATTTGCAGATGATATAGCATTGTATTGTTCTAGCACATCACTTGATATTTTAAGGAACACAATACAACAATATCTAAACCAAATCAGTGCTTGGTCAAACAAATGGAAAATTAAATTAAATCCATCCAAATCAACAGCAAAAATCTTTTCATTAAAAACCATTTCAACACCACCACCTCTCATACTGAACAATAACATTATTCCTTGGACTCCACAAAACAAAACAGTGAGATATCTAGGACTACATTTAGACACTAGACTTAACTGGAAAGAACATATAAACATTAAAACACAACAAAAGTCAAACTAATCCAATTAAAACCATTAATAAACAACCACAGTAAAATAACAATAGAAAATGCTAAGCTCATATATACAACAGTAATGAGACCCCTAATGCTCTATGCCTGTCCTGTCTGGATTAATGCAGCAAAAACCAATATCCATAAATTACAGGTCATACAGAATAAATTCCTGCGAACAATAACCAATGCACCCTGGTTCATCACAAACAAACAACTTCATAAAGAAATTCAAATAAAGCCTATCATACATCACATCTCCAAGTTATCCCATAATTTTTATAACAATTTACCATCAATTACACAACTATCCCAATATAACCTAGGCAAAGCACCCAGAAACGCAACCAGAATAAAAAATAGATTTCCCAAGCATGTTTTTTATATACAATTTGCCAATTTGGATGATTCCTTGTGAGGTGCTCAGTGGGTTTCCTCTCCCTAATAATTAGTTTGTAAAGAAGTAATAGTTTAGTTTTTTAACGTAGATAATAAGCATCAAAAAAATGTGAGAAAGTTTGTATTGCTAAACTGAGCCATGTATAATCTTCAAAATAATAAAAATTATTAAAAAAAAACAAACTATAATCACCACTGAATCTCACCCTTCTTGATTTTAATAGACTATGAAACACTCTTGTTACATGTAATCATCAATGATCTACTGACGCTTACATTTTTATAAACTAATGCAAACCCAACGGAATACATTATGATAAATTTAAAATTGTTGGCATTTTATGTCGATTAGCCATTGTCCCAAAACTATGACTTTGTTGCCTCTTTTCCTTAAAAAAATACGGGACTTGGACTCAAAATAGGAACTGTCCCGGCTAATATGGGACGTCTTCACCTTACCCTCAGGGAATCACAAGAAACAACAATAATCATGTACGCAAACGATATGGTCCTCGAAAGCGCAAATAGTTCGGCTGCTGTTCGCACGAGTCCGACTGCTTCACAAGGGCTAGTCCAACATTTGTGAAGTGTCCTAAACCTTACCCTCTTCCTAATTCCTTCCGAATTCTGGCCGCTGGGTAGTGACGCAGGGGCGCGCGGTATGAGGCGCGTACGCGGAGATGCTACCTAGCGGTTCTCTTGACAACTGACGAGACGTGACAGTATAACATAGCGCCATGTGGAGTAAAGAGAGCGCTGATAAAGTAATGGAGTATCTAAAGAACGAGACATTGAAAATAGCGAAATATTTCAAGTACTTAGGAATAACCCTACAACCAACATTAAAATCATTCAGCCACTATAAAAGACAGCTGCAGCCACCAACGCGATATATGACATCATCAACATTAGACGACTATCACTAGCCACAGCCACTACACTATTCGCCAGTAATTCATACAGGATTTATATGATATGGGATAAACTAATGATAAGTGATCTTAAGAATATAGTAAAGGCGAATGCCCGCTTTATTAAAACAGCGCTAGGAGTAGGAAAAGCAGTACCTTCAACAGTGGCGTGCATTCCATGGAATGAAGGAAATGAGTCATTCCTCTAAGCAAAGCACAGAAACATCCTTTCTATATTTAAAATATTCGTTGCTTATGGCCAGAGCAAAAGTGTTTACTCAACCCAGATTCTGAGCTAATTAAGAGTGGTTAAACCGTCACAATCTATGTTTTCAAAACGGTGTGTAAATTCGCCTCGTGACGTCAGCGAAGCTTCGTTCTTCGAAGGTGCAGGCGCTCGACTTCGTCATGCTTCGTGAAAAGTCGGGTCGGTCCGTGAGGGCACGAGGATAATGAATTTGAGAATCTGTTCCGTTGTGATCGACTGGTAGCAATTTGAAGTTCGAAAGAATTTATTATTTTGGCATTTTGAGAGTGTTTTACGTACGTGCTAACTACATTATAATACAATGAAAGTATAAAGCACCTAATAATACCGAAAACGTTTATATTGTGTTAAAGAAAGTATTCTAAACCAACTAATTCTTTGCGTACCGTTCTGCAGTTCTCCCTGGCGAGAAGTGCATCGGGGAACTCATTCCGCGCAGTAGTCATGGCATCTAGCGAGGAAAGTGGGAACAACCCGCGTTGACAGGACATCGACAAGGCGAGGCGCAACGCTCTTGCGATAATCTCCGTTTCCGGTGATACATTCGAAGTACGCACGATCAACTTTCAGAAGAATAAAACATTACTGATATTTCGAGGAATCATCACACGTAAGAATTGCAGACGGAAGTTTGGATCGTATTCGCCCTTGGTCTATTACGAGATAAATTCTACCAGGATTGTCGCGAGAGTTGATACCAAAAATAATACAATATTTGCATTCAGAGCAAAAACAAGAAACATAAGATGCAAGAAAGAGAACTAACAGGACGTGAAATTTGTCCGAAGAATAATAATTTTAAATAACTAAGTACTCGATAAATAAGGTTAAATTGTAAGTCACATAAATACCGAATAATATTTGTTTATAATGTTAGAAGGCATTTAGCCAACGAAATTTTCTCTGGGGTCTGTTTACTCCCGGGCGACCAGTTACGTTCGTATGCAAGACGCCCGGGTTAATATTCACAATTTGTGAAAATTCATATCATCTTTAACTGTTTTACGTTTTTTATACCTTGGACTTCAAAAGTGCTTCCCTTACTACAATTATCACCGCACGCCACTGATCTTCAAGACCGATAATGTGTTAACGAAAGAAAACTTTTTACATAGGAGACCTACGAGTAACGCTATCGCTGTTATCTACAGTTCCGTTCTACACACATGTAGAAGAAAGAAGAAAAGTATGCAAATAGAATCAGACTTGTACAACACAGGCGCTATACTCAATCGATATTGGGAAAAGTCTAATCAAGACCAAAGACATGCTATGCAATACATGGATTCCACCATAAAGTGCGTAAAATTTTTAAAAAATCCGTGAATCTAGCGAAGAATGCATGTGTGAGATGTGTAATCATGGTGGAAATACGAGTACATGGGTGAGTTCCTCCGGCGTACCGATTTTTGCTCGTTCTGCGCACCATCAGTTTGCGTCACGAACCACGTGACCACAGCACGGGCACTTGGTTTGAAAAGCCAGGCCAGACGCTGGCCGCCATGTTGCATGGAGGGCGAGTAGTGCTGAGAAACATTTTGAAAGTGGTACAAAATGACAATTTTCAACGGTAACCAACCAAAAATAACACGACGAAGGTGTACAAGATGCAATATTTAAAAGAAATGCTTCCTAAATATATTTCAATTTTTTGTAACGAGGTGAAACTTTTTGTATTTGTCTGCATATAAAATTCGTGCCCATATTGTGACGCAAACTGGTTTCTGAAGCCCATTGGCGGAAGTCGGATACAATGCTCAAGACCCCCCCCCCCCCACACACACACTTAACACTTTGAAAATAAATTGGGTATTCTAAGACTCCCAGATTACCCTTTACCTTCGCCACTGCCAAAGTTCGCCAGTGCTTGTTGCAAAGTGCTGGAGTGCGATCATCGTATTTTCGAAAACTGGTTCAGTTTTGTTTTGTATGAATTCCATTACCGTGAATTGTCTCAATGCAGAACTAATGTATTAGCTCGAGTGCCCATTGACAATCAAAGCCAGAGCAATGTGGGCGGGAGGTGAACATCTCTTACACAGACGTTTTGCATAAAATTATGTAAGAAATGTTTCATTGTAGACTTTTATTATACTTATTTTTAATTAATTTACAAGAATTGCTTACGTTTTATTATATATTCGTGTTCTGAATTTTGGAAATTATATTTTATTAATTCGACGGAGCTGCAACACCGTTTGTTGAGGCACCAGCCTCCACTGTCATAAAGATGTGTATTTCTCACTGATCTTGGAGAGATAACAAAATAACTAGTTTTTGATAAGCTTTAGCTTGCTTGTTAAGTAGTTTAGAAAGAAATGTTCTATACAAAAGTTGCAGGAAATTTTATCCTCTAAAATTTTTTGAATACTTTTTCAATTGAACTTTAAGTGAAAGACTTGTGGAGAAAAAGTCAAAAAAGAAAAAAAGTTCAGTTTTTCGGGCCTCCCGGAGTTAGCACAGCGTCTGGGTAGTCGAAAACTTGGGATTTTAGCTAGTGGCTGGTTAATACAACATACCAAAAGAAAAAGGTTTTATGACTATTTTTTTTTCAGGTAACCTCCTTTCTAAGTACTTGCCTTGTGGACTCATGTTAGTTTGAAACCCACAAAATATTTTCAGTTGTGTTTGAGGCGCCATCCACACTTTGTACTAGAAAAATGGTGCAAGCACCGAGGTGAAACCTGTAACGAAAGCCTTACAATTCGATAATCGAACTATCCATCACTGTAACGCGACACTCGATTACATTCAGGCTGAATCATGATAACGAGCATGTTGGAATAAATGCGCAGTTATCTGCATTGTAATTCGCAACTGTGTATGTTATTTAATTTAGTATATCTAACTTTATGTAAACCATGGGTAAATATACAAAGTACAGGACCGAGCTAGGTCAATGCGATGTTCGAGGTGTGTGAAGGTGCTCAGCACTACCTCCAAGAGAGGCCCTGGTAGTCTTTTACGTGTCAAAGATAATCGGAAACTAGTTTGTACGAGGAAGTTTGTGCCATTCTGTAGCTACGCTGGTTTAAATGTTTATGTTAACCTGTCAAAATGCATTTTATTGATTTATATTGGTTCAGTCCTGAATTTTAGAAAAAAATGAATCTTTTTTCGTAAAGCCTAAAATTAATTTTGCAGCCTTTAATTTTCATTACTCTATCGTTGGCTTGCATTAATACTAAGTTGTATTGTAAATGGGAGCTAGCTTCAGTCTAAAGCTGACAGGACCCACGATTTACTGAAATCCAAAAGAGCCTAAAATTGGGGAAGAATTGGGATCCAATTAAATGCCGGCATTTCATTAGCGTAAATTTGCTGATAATTTTGCGTTCTGGTTCGTAGTGTTTTGCTGTTTGAGTACTACTAACTTTAGATTGCATTCGTCATCCCTATCTATGAAGAATATGTTTTCGTTCGTAAGAAATGATTTCGTTCGTATGAGTCGTAAGAAAGGTTTCTTCTGGAAATAATTACGACTTGTTTCAAGTATACGATGAATCAAATTAGGTGAAAAATAAAGAAGTATCTATAGGACAACTTTATTTATATGGAGATTTCTACAGCTTTATTACAAAAATAACAAGAGGGTAACGACAAGAAAGAAAAATTATATATTAAAATATCTACTTTTAATGCGTCAAATATCACAGATTGGTAAGATAAACGTTTCTATTTTCTTACCCAAATCAATAACAATCTTTCCTATCCAAATTTTAGATATTTTGAATATTTTCCTAAAATATATATAACTAATTGTCAAAATTAATGTTTATGTGTCTTACAAGCCTACTATTATTTATAACAATACATTTTAATGAATGGCAATATTTATGCCTAAATATTTTCTGCTCTTCTTCATGCTGTTCGAGAGATTGGTCTTGTTCGGGAACGTGCAGTTGTTGTGTGAGAACATTCTCCTTGCCTGCGGACTACATAATCTAAACAATCAAGACGAATTAGATTTTGTTATAAACTCGTTCAGTATAAATAAAATACTGTATACAGAAAGTTTACATTAGTAATAAAGATGAATAGTCACCTTTATTATGTGTACAATTGTAACATTCCAATGCACACTGATTAGGAAACGTGTCTTCGTCACCAGTTGAATCAACTGCACAGATTGGACTGTAATTTAGGGTGCAATTACAGTTGCACTGAGCAGCCTCTGTGTATGTTATCATCACCATAATACCTGAAAATGAAAAAGCAAAATTATATTTTCAAACCTATATGTTGTAAACATATTCCCATAATTTTGTTGATCCTCATAATTTTCACAATATCTAAAATCGCGTTTGTATGAATATATGAGTATATAAAGTACCTTTCAACATCATACTGTTATTTAATATTTATTCATAAGTTGGAATCAGAAACTTGATGCTATTTTAAAAATAATTATTTTGAAAAAAATATTATTACTTGAAAACATCCAATTCAACCAAAAAGCTAACAACTCGCAGTTTCCTTCGCAGTGTTGTCAGAACTATGTGAATTCTACAACTGCATTAAAATATAATACAAAAGTTTTGTAAACTTGTGTTGGAAAAAGAAGCCTGATACCCCGGACAATATACAAATGCATTTCATAGGGCCATGATTAGAGAAGAGTATTCTAAAACCATGCAACAAATACTCTACTCACTACGAATGGTACAGTGTTTGGAAAATTGAAACTTTTGCAATTTTCGAAAATTCAAAGTTTTCAACCAATATGAGACGTACGCTATTCTCTTAAATGACCTTCAGACTATTCAATATAAAAATTTAGTCAAAATTGTTGGCGTCATTTTTTTAATTTTGAAAATGTTCTATGGGCTTCGTGTAAAGTGCCCCCCCCAAAAAAATCGCTTTCAAATTCAGGGGGCCAAAAGAGCAGTCACGTCGATCGGGGATTATTAATTTTGAAGAAAATTGGCTGAATGGTTTAGTCGCTAGAGTTGTTCACAGACAAACGTTTTGCTTTCAATTGATTTTTTTGGTATCAAGGACCCACAAAACGGATTCTGGCTGCACCACGTGTTAGGGGATTTCCCCCCCTTAATTAGCAACTGGATTTATCCACTTTTTCTTTATCAGGGCCCGGCAATGGATTTTTTCTACCAAAAATCCGCCATTTTTTCGCCTTGCATTACATAGCTTTCCGTATACTACGTATATACACCGTATGTAAACGGGAAAGAAAAAAAAAGCCTCTTTGCGTGAGTGAACAAGTGTTAATAGAGCTTTTAGTGTTCATTAAGACAAGTTTTTAATCTGGATTAGAGCTGACTTTTTCTCTTATGCGAATCCTGGCTATTGCGCAGGTTCATGTAGTTGTCCTCTTGGTCTGGTAACTATTCGTAATACGCATGTTTTTATTCAGGTACACAGCACTGCAAACGAAAGCTTAAAGTGTGTTTCATAAATCCCTTTCATGCATACTACTTTCACGAACAGCTGATGAGCGGCTGCTAATGCGCACGGAGAATTTTATTTGAAGATTTGAATACGGATACTCGTAATGTACTCGTATAAAAAATATTTATTTATTGAATTTTATGCAAAAGCAAAGCTCAACTTCACATTTGGCTGTTTTAAATAATAAAGAGAATGCATTATTATTATTAACATTATTATTATTATTATTATTATTATTATTATTATTATTCAAAGATCCCTCCCCCCCGGTTCACTATTTCCTGAAAACATTTCTGGCAACCCTATCTATGTGCGAGTTTTGCAGAGTTTGCACGATGTGGTTTGAAGAACGTAAGGGGCCAACTGGCAAGGGAAGTGGTGTCTGTATCACGATAACGCGCCAAGCCACAAATCGCATGTGCAGAAATTCCGCGCAGAGAACATTCCTGTCTTCCCTCAACCACCGCACTTCGAGGATTTCGCTCCCAGAGACTATTGACAGTTCCATGCTCTGAGAAAGGGTCTCCAAGGGAGACGTTTTGCAACCTTGGAGATCATGAAATCGAACACAACGGCTCAGCTCCGACAGTTGCCGAAAAAAGCCTTCTTTCGCTGCTTCCAACAACAGCAGAAACCATGGAGCAAATATATGGGTGCGGAAAATTTTGAACACCTCTCGTATATTAAGTAGTTCATGAAAAACTCACTCCTTGCACATAATTCGTAATTTCACTTAATCCTCAAACACACATAATGCAAATAATATGCAATGGATTTGTCATTAAAAACTTCAATCTCACTGCGAATCTTGTTTCTAATTTTACTCGAAATTTCCTAAAAATTACTAATTATTGTTTTAAAACTGTACATGACATTAATTAAAGAATTAATTGTAGAGTACACATTTCATTGAAAGAAAAAGTCTCTAACTTCAAAAATGTAGTTGTGCGAGGGAGTCTAAAAAATTCAAAACTTTTAAACAAATGTCAATCTTTGTAAATTTTCGAAAATACAGTAATAGTGGAAACTGGACGTATGTCATCTTTATACGTGTATTCCTGTCTATTCTTACAAGAAATGTAACGAAACATTTGGAGACATTTTTGAGAAAATGTTGAAAATGTCTCAGTGAATTGTTCTGAAGAACCCTCAAAATTCAAATAATTCTTTCCAAAATTGCAGGGCTTCCAAAGTCGGGCGAATCGATCGATAATGTTGTTCACAATTGAGGGGAGGGATGGACGGAAGTATTGGAGACAACGCTTTTTCGGTATTAAAGAACCACATAACGTGTATTCTGACTGCGCTACTTATTATGGAAAGTAATTTACTATTTGTTAGAGCGAAAAAAACCCTCTTTTATGGTGTTAGAGAGTCACAAGCGTTTTTAAGAGCAACCTTCCCTGCAGCATTACATAATTTCTCTACACTATGTAACAAGAAAGTAAAATTCGAGAAATTAGAAAACAATTAATCTAATATTTACATTACTGCGAGTTCTCTAAAAACTTGTGATCAAGTAAATCAAGACGACTTCAAATCATGACAATGTGCAATATTCCATTTGAAATACAAACAAAAGTTTTTAATTTTTTAATGTATTTAACCAGTTGATATTTCACTGGCGCGCTAGAGAGCACATACTTAACTTTACATATCGTTCTGCGAGTATTAAAATGCTTGATTACTTATACATTCCAGAACGTACTGCTCAATGACGAAGTAGTTTTCCTGCAAATAGAACCGTCATTACATAAATATCTAGTTACGAAAACATTATTTACCTTGCACCCCACTACAAAAATCACGTTAACGTTCTTGCACTGAACCAATATCGTACATCAGACGAAAAATACAAAAAGTTTTTATTTCCTGAACACGTCTCCCTTTCAAAATTTCTTGTATACGTACGATGTAATAGATGTACGATGTAGAGAAAATTAAGAAGTAATATTGCGGCGAAAAGTGCGGGGTTTTTTTTCGTCAAAACTCGTTGTGGCTCCCGTACAGTAAAAGAGGATTCTTCTTGCTCATATAAATATACTGCGATTTCTTTTTGTCCCTCAAGGACACTCAAATCTCATCTTCGCGATGGAATATGTCACGGCATTTCGCATCTTTCTCAGGCGTTCCGCTAGACTTCGCATGATTGCGACCGTATGAAGCAATGCTTGTGATCATGCGACTTCTACCGGAACGACCGAGAAAGACGCGAAATGCCGTGACATATTCAATCGCGAAGATGGGATTTGAGTTGCCTTGAGGGACAAAGTTAGAGAAATCGCAGTATAGTAAAATACCTTCTCTAATTCATTGCGTATTCAGAATCCACATTTGATTGTTACGTACTACCGGATACTACTAGCGATTTTTGCTTTAAAAGGTCTGTTGTAAAAAAATTAATTTGGAAAGACTTAATTTAAAGCAAAAATCTATCTTCAATTTTGTAGTTTACAAATGTCATTTTTTGGCAGTTTCGAAAAATGTAACAATAACCGAAAATGGTTTTAGCACTATATTTTTTACCGTCCCTTATTACATACGAGGAGAAAATTTGAAGAAAAAAAATTAAGCGGTTTTTTAGAAAAAACGCCTGTATTTCGCCCAAAATTACACGGAAACTACTCATATTTTCCAAAAGTTGAACATGAACTTATTTAAAGATCCGCCTTTAAGGAATATATTTCATTAAGGAAAAAATATCTATCTTCAATATTATAGCTGTATGAAGGCGCCCTGAAAAAAACACGCTTTTTCAATTTTCAAAAAATCTGTGTCATTCCAGTCAGTGAGAACAAATTTTCAGTAAAACCTATATCAAATTCAACTGAAGTGCCTAAGGAAGTTTTTTTTTCTCCAAAAGGCACCTAGGACTGAGTAGTTTTTCACCTGCCACGCTAGGAAAGGTGTTGTAATAATGGATTTTTGTGGTGGGTTGCATACTGCCCCTTTCGGCTCAAGTGAGTTTTTTTAATGATAATTTTTGTTCATTTAAAGACATCATCAAGAAAATTTAATAACTTCTAGAACATTCTAAATGCAATATTTTGCAGATTTTCTTAATTTTAAAAAGGTTGACTTTCGAGTAATTGCGTATACTCGCAAATTTTTAGAATTTGTAGAAACGAATATCTGAAGGCATAAGACTATACGGGTGTTCACAAGAAGACTTAAGTTTTAAGGGTGAATTGTTGCCGAACAATCAGAAAATGTTGGTATTGTACCTCGACGATGTAGGCAATAATATCCCAAAATATTTTCAAGTTTGAAGTCATGTCATAAAACATTTTTTGCATGGAATGACTCTCCTACAATATTAAAGATTGAGAACTGTAATTATCATTATCTACATTCTTTTCATTTTTCAAAAACTCAAAAATGTATTATTTTAAATATCTCTCACGTCGTGAATATTTACATTACGGCGATTTTTATACATCATTGCATTGCGCACGCAAGAGATTCAAATCATTTCTAATGAAACTCTTTTTTGTGAAAATTCACTCAAAATTGTGCGTTTTCAGAAACACTATGACATTTTCTCAATAATGGATTCAATTTTTTCAATGAAAATTTGCTTCTACATTGTTTTACTTTTCTGTAATATTTTAATTCTACTAGGTTTCAGAAAATACAGAAAATGAGAACAATTGTCATTTAGGCGCCGATGGGCAGCAGCTGGGAAGAGGGTGGGACAACAGCGAAATGATAGCGTAAAGAGATTAGAAAACTAGTTCGAAAAAGTCTATACAGCATCTATTTTCAAGAGGATTATGGGATTACTGTACTAAATTATTAATAAATTTCTCATTTAAGTCACGTAACTGATATTTTCAGAACGATATCAAAGTTTAAAATGGCAATATCTCAAAACTTAGAATGTTGAATGTTGATCTTGTTTTTTTAAACTCTCCGAGGTACTTCATGTAAAGCACCCAAAAATCAACATACCGGTTTGAAATGTAAGGGGCCGCGACATCAGCTAGATCGATTGGGGAATATAAAATTTGAAGAAAATCGGCTGAACGGTTTAGCCGCTAGTGATGTTCACAGATAGACATTTTGCCGTCAATCGATTTTTCGGTATCAAGGACCCACAAAACATGGATTCTGGCTACACCATGTATTTGAGGATTTGTTTTTCTAAATTTAGAAACTGGATTTATCCACTTTTCTCACTCTCTACTTCGTAGCGAGAAAGTAAAAAGGTAGTCAACCGAAATAAATAAAGGTGCATTGTAATATCATACCCAATACAACAGTCTTGTAATTGTTTTTTTATAGTGCTACTTCCACAAGTCTTCTCTTCCTTCCTACGTGGCAATGAAACATGCCTAACTGGGCCAAGAATTTCCGATTTTAATGTAATTTAGCTTCATTACAAAATGGTTGTTAAGTCCTTACGCACCTATATTCACGTTGTTATCGTCTGTTAGCGATTGCCTCCCGCCCGAAGGGAGACTCCTAGAAAGGAGCGGTCATTGTCTTTTAAGGTACCAGCGATAATAACCCAGCCGATAAATGAGCATTTATTTATCACAATTATGAATTAGATAGGGCAAGGAATGCTTCTACTTGCAGTTAGAGAGAGAGAGAGAGAGTGAGAGAGTTGTAATAGAAATTCGGACATAGTTAATATTATTTTATTTTCAATAACAAAAGGGATATGCAAAAGGTATGGCAAAAGGTATTCAAAAGCTGTGGGTTTTGTCAGAAGGGGCCTGCAGCTAAAGGAATAATTTTTAAATAATATAATTTCTGAACATAAAACTGACCCGCTGAAGGAGACTTGCGGCGAACAAATGTTATTTCAAGATATAAAACAAAATAAATGAGACACAAATACAAAACGATATCAAATTAGAAATGTCAAGAGCCGTGTTGCCTGTATATCTCGTTATTCCAACCTAATGCGAGAAAAAAGAAAAAAAATTCAACACTGAAATATGTGTTTCTTCGAATCGAAACGAATTTGGGAATATTAAACCTTAGCATCATGGATTTCATACAAACTCGCGTACGCGTTCCTTGACCGAAGAATATAAATAATATTTTTTAAAATCTTTATGAGCATTACTTTTTGAGTTACGACCTTTCCGAAATTGTACACTAACGCAATATTTCGCACGCACGCCGCCACTTAAAAACTTCCGTTCTACAAGTAATTGTACACGTGTTTTACGTTGTAGTAGTAGTGTACACGTTGAAAAAGTCAGTGCATTACGCGTGGTGTGGTAGACGTTTTGTTTCAAAATATCACAATTTTGAAATAATATTGGACATTTGTTTATACGTTTCAAAAATCTAAAAAATGTTTTGTTTTGTTTTTGAAAATATGTATCTTTTCCTTCAGTGTCTATTGTAGATGCCATTAAAATGTATACCCTTTAGCGTTTACAAATTTTTTCGTGAACCGATGCCCGGTATATGCCGCGATTTCATTTCTGTGCCTTCCACCTACCATAAAAACTAACCCTTAATAAACCTTTAATAAAGCCCTTTTTTAAAAAAAACTTAATAAAGCCTTGACAGCTACTGTTATTTATACATGTGTAACTTTATTGATGTCAAATACTCCAGGAACTCATTCCCAATATCAAAAGTAAAATAAGTTCATGTGAAAATGGGTCTGAAAATCGTTTGTTAGGGAGTTATTAAACGACTCGCCCCTTCGTTTTTTGCTACCACTAATTAAATTGTTAAAACCTGAATTAAATTGTTGTCCGTTGATTGCTTGTGCTTCTTTTATTGTTGAAGAATAAAGATGGCAAAAGAAAATGTATTCTGTGAGTGAACAGACTGATATGCACTACATTTACGGCCTTCCAGGTGGGAATGCATCACGAGCACTGGACATTCTTGCAGAAAAGTACTCCGCCAGGCGGCTACCATGTTCATGAACATTTTCTTAGAATTGAAGACCTTGAAGCAATAACATGTTATGCCACATTTCTGATGAAATTGAGATATTAATGTTTCTCGACGCCCCATAGATGTATCTATAGAGACCCACAGATGTTGGGTTTTTATTTTAAAGATTCGCCGCAAGATGGCAGAGTAATTCATAAATCAATATTCTTTATTCCAATATGTAGAACATCTAAACCTTCAATTTCCATTTTCTCAAAACTTACCTATAGTGGCATAGCATGTTATTGCCCCGAGGTCTTCAATTCACCACCTTGAGAGAGAATGTGGTGCATTTGAGAGGAATGTTGTGGATGGCGGGAAACAAAGAGAGATACGACGCATTGAGCGTGAAGAACGAATTTTTCGTAATCTTGAAGAAACCTCATTAGACAGCATAAGACCCATCTCGTTAAAGGAAGGTGTTACTCACTTGATTATCTGCCGAATTCTCCACGAAAATCTTCTGTACTCATATCACTTCAGCGGCTGTGGTGAACTTACAGTTATGGAGAAATTTATGTAACCGCATGTTACAGAAATGTGGTATGTTAATTTACACCTTGACTTTCGACTGATGAGGCTGCGTTTATTCGCGACGGTATCTTAAATTTTCATAATAGCCATAACTGAGCCTATGAAAACGTTCATCAAGTAAAACAGGACAAATATCAACAGAGGTTATGCGTTTCGAGTGAAACATGATTACCTTATTGGTTTCTTTCCTCCACATTTCAATACAGAAATGTTATCTACACTTTCTCAAAAAGTAGTTGTATCATTTATTTATGACGTGACTTTGGACATACAGGAATTCCAGGAATTTGGTTAATTTTCATAAGATTTGTTTCACGTTCAGGGTTCATTGTTCCGCCGCGCCGCTGGCTACCGTTGTTATAACATTCAATAAAAATCAATTTTTAGTAGAGTTAATAGATTAAATAAATGGTACACTTAAAACACTTGATGTTGTTACAGTACTCTAGTGTGCGGGAAGCAATGTTTCCCTCACTCGACAACTTAACCCAAAACGCAAAGAATCGTCGCTACGCCTATACTGGGATTTTTCTAACTCTGCCCCTCAAGTCCCTATGGCCACGATGAAATATCACACGACATTTCGCGTCTTTCCCCGTCGTGCCGCTAGGAGTCGCATGATCGCAAGCACTGCTTGATATGGACACGATCATGCGATATCTGGCGGCACGACTGAGAACGTCGCGAAATACCGTGACATATTCCATCGTGAAGATAGGTCTTCAGGGGCAAAGTTAGAAAAATCGCAGTATAGCGCTGTTGGCAGACGCCGCGCGTTTGACGCGGCAGCCTGTTTGAATTTCGCGCCAGGAAGCAACATTTAAACTCTGGACACTATACGAGTCACGATGGGAACTTTCAGTCGAAAGATATTGCGTTATGTAAGTATTATATTGCACTTTTGTAAAGTGCTCTCCGAAACAAATTTCAATCAGAACCGACTAAATCTTTCGGCTCTGAATTGTGTTCCATGAGCACTGAAACAACTAATATAGTTACTTAAAAAATATCTCACCTTATATTTGACGATTTCTTTAAAGAAGAAAAATATTTAAAATTGCTGAATCCATCTTATCTTCGTTATAAGAAGCAAATCCAACAAAAAAGCCATTATAAATATGTTCTATCAGTCGCTTCTCAAGGAAAATGTTCCGTAACTATTGAAAATATGCTCAACCCAGGAAAATCACTATAGTACATTCTAATTTTCTAGGAACTATGTTACATTATTATTATTATTATTATTATTATTATTATTATTATTATTATTATTATTATTATTTGTTTCTTCTCAGAATTAGCTCAGAAAATGTTTGAATGAATCAACCAAATAACACATCTTTCTGATAACTATATGGTCCGAAATATTTTTCTAAAAACCTAACAATGAGAAGTAAAGCACCTTTTTTTTAAAATTTAGTATTCTGCTTGTTCGGCATTATTGCCTTCCAAGGAAGTGTATTATAATGGATACATAAGAACTTTTAGAGTCCGTCACTCTTTGCGTAACTGCCTTGTTTGGCTAACGATATTAATGTATTTGTAGCTTTTGGTATCTTTTGTTTGAAAATAGCAAATATAGTAATGAGATTTATTATTTATTTAAAATAATCTAAATCTTTCTTAAGTACGGAGGTAAAGCACTTTTGAGAATTATGGCAAAGGACAAATCTCTAATTAAATAAATCAATCACAGTACTTCCGCATTTACGCGGAAAAATATTGAGACAGTTAACTCTGTAGGCAAGAAACAAATGGCGGATATGACAAATTGTCACGTTTCTCTAGGAAATATGAACGACTATAAGTGAACGCTTTGAGCAATCATTTATTACTTAAGGGTTCGGTATTATGTGATACGGGAATATCAGTTTTGGAGAAACCGCCCGTACAGTTTAGGCTCTCGCGTTGACCACAAGCAGACGTTTTACCGTCAATCGATATTTCAGTATCAAGGGCCCCAAAAACATGGATTCGGGTTACATCACGGGTTAGAGGATTTTTTTTCTAAATTTGGCAACTGGATTTATCCACTTTTTCGTTACCAGCGTCCGGTAATAAAGAGTTTCCTTTTGGAAATTCGCCGATTTCCGGGGCAATTACAAAACTTTCTCTTCTTACGAAGTACGCCCAGAGGAGAAAGGTACGGGAAAGGATGGCGGATAAATGGAAAAAGGTAGAGAAGGTGCATCAAGAGAGGTGATATAATGTGAGATGAGAAGTGTAAAACAATGCAAATTAGTTACATTAAAATCAGTAGTCATGTGCAGATAATTTACGTTGGGTGTAATGCAAAAATATTGAATAAACTATATACAATTCGGTTCTCTTACGTTTCAACGACCTTAATAGTAATACAAACATTTTAAAAATTGTATAATATTTGATATCAACACATTTTTAAATATTTTACACGATTGTAAAAATATTAAGATAGCTTTTATTGAGGTTACACTTTTGAGTTCGCGAATGCTGATACGTAACATTCTCAGTCAAACTCGTCACGCGCACCTACTGAGAAATCACGACCAGTGTAAATCCGCGAGCTAATTGTCATTAATAACTCCTTTCATAAACCAACCAGAACACTTTGGAATCAAACAATTAAGTTTTCGTTCAAACTTGAGTTTATATTGTCTCTCAATGTGTCTCTCAAGCAATTACGTTTGCGTTCATATTGTCTCTTAGTAATTATAATTGAAATGTTTTCAAACTACTGACATCGACTCGAGCATGACTACATAAGTTCGCAAGGAGCAAGCACCTCCGACATTTCCCCACCCAGTGAAGTGTCGATGCAAATAAGATAGAGGTCAGGGCTAACAAGTCAGCGAGTCAGTCGTGGGTTTCTCAGAGCGAACCTTGGTCCGCTCGGGCCTTATCCAAGTTGTTTCTCGTGCTCAAGCGTTCTACGAAAAGTGAATTCAGAAACGGGAGTGTGGGACGTTATCTACGACGATAAGCATTTTACACACAATTAGTAATGTACCGTGAAATGGTCACACTTAGTACGATGCCATAAATACTGGACATTTTAGTTTTTGGCACAACGATAAAAGGGACAAAAGAGGATACTAAACACTATTTTATCACAAATATTTAGATTTGGAAATTACGATTAAATAAATGAGTAAATAACTAAATTCGTATAACTTTCATGATGCAGTAGCATTCAATTCACGCCAACCAAAGAATCCCTTAGAAAGGTAAATTAGAAATTAAAACAATATGCATTTGTTTAATTTGCACTTTCGTTCATTACGGAGATTGTGGATTACGTCGCACGTTACGTAAGGTTGTATATTACGTCGCACAGAAACTGTCAGAAGAAGTATTGTATTATTGAATTTCTCCATAACGATAGTTAGGGATAAAGCATACACAAGTTGAAATTGCGTCGTACATTTTCTCTTCCTAGAAACTACAAGTAGCTCTTGTTACGTGGCACATGAGGACACTATCTTGTCGCACTTAAGTTTTTATCAACAAATGCCAAGCAAACGGAATAAATTATAATAAATTTAATATTGTTGACGACATTTTCTGCTGACAAGCCATTGTCACACAAAAAAGGACAGTTAGGCGTATCTTCAGAAAAATGTCTTTTTACAATTTATAGAATCGAAAACATACGTAAAACTAGGAACGGAGAACCTCTAAGGCCTCATTCACAATTAATCTTACACGTAAACGTAGCGTAGCCGCAAAACCTAGTTAATGAGTTAACAAGCGAGATCATTCACAACGCCCTCCCGTAACCGCAGACGTAAATCCGTAAACGTAAGGCCTCATTCACAATGCAAACTTAAACGTAAACGTAACGTAGCCGCAAAACCTAGAAATGTGTTATTAAGCGAGACCATTCACAATGCCTTCACGTAACCGTTGACGTACGACCGTAAACTTAAAGAGTTCGCAAGCTCCAAGCTTTTACGTTAAGTTTACGTCGGAATTCTACCGAAGACCAATCAGAGAGCAGCATGGAAGTTCAATTTCAGATTGTGTTCAGGTAGTTTGTGGTTATGTCATTGTTATTGTAATGTAGAAAACTAGTTTACGAATGCTTTTGATGCGTGTAGTGAATTCAGTGTAAGAATTTGGACAATTTTTATTGTGACTTTAACCTGAGATGGCGAATAAACTAATTATGCCCGACGAATTACTCATGAATTTGGTTCATGAGAATCCTTGTTTATAAGATGAAGGAAATGTGAGCACTACTACAACATCTACTCGCATGTATATAAAAACAAATCGATAGGAATCTCGAAGAAAAAGCTAGAAACCATGGTGGAAAGATCTTTTCACCATGTTAGAGACGAATCGATCAAGTTTCAGTACATTGAATTCTGATTGGTTCAGGCGAAACTTACGTTCGTCATTGTGAACGCTTGTTTTTACGTGTAAATTTTGCGGCTAAGTTTACAGCATTACGTTACGTTTAAGTTTGCATTGTGAATGAGGCCTTAGAGTTCAGAAGCTCCAAGCTTTTACGTTAAGTTTACATCGGAATTCCACCAAAGATCAATAAGAGAGGAACATGAAAATGAATGAAAGCACAACCACGAAGTAAACAGGACTGAAGACATCGTGTGCACAACAAAATTCACCAGAAGCAAATGAAAGATCGATTTCAGATTGTGTTCGAGTTGTGTTTGTGGTTACGTACATGTCATTATATATTGTCTGTGATCATGTCATTTGATTATTTTGTAGCGAACTAGTTTGCGCACGGTTGTAGTACGAGTAGTGAATTCAAAGTAAGAATTTGGGCCATTTTTCTCGTGACTAATTTGACATGGCGAATAAAATAATTACTTTCGACGAATTACTCGTGAGTTTGGTATAAGAGAATCCTCATTTAAAAAATAAAGGGAATGGGAGCACAAATACAACAGCTACTCACACATTCGAAAAACTTAAACATATCGAAAAGTCGAAGAAAAAGTTACAAATGAATTGATCGAGCTTTAACTCGTTGAGTGTTCTAAATGGTACAGGCGCATCTTACATTCGCCATTGTGAATGCTCGTTTTTACGTGACAATTTTACTACTAAGTTCACGGCACTACGTTACCGTGAAGTTTGCATTGTGAATGAGGCTCAGGAGTATCTAAACTCTTTTACTGAATTTCTTCTGACTCTTATTTTTGCAATTATAGGGATTTAAAGGCAGTAATACGTAAAATACATGAAAACTATAACACAATAATGCCGTTACAATAATCTAAGTCGTTATCTTCAAAGAAAAGTGTAGCTTCGTAGAACTCTTAATGCTTAGATCTCCAAAATATTTATTTAGTATATCATGATCTTAAGAATAATGTACAAGTGACTATCGTTTATATGTCAACATTAAGCACAAGGCACTACTCCATATGAATATGTGCTAAAAATAGTAATTCGAGCATTCCAGGATTTTCATTAATTTTCATAAATGTTGGATGGTGTTAATTCATGTTTACGTCGCTGTGTACCGTAGCTATCATTTTTAACAAAACTGGCTTTTATGTACGTGCATTTAATATATTGAATAGAACTCACCAACACTTTATGCTATTAACGTACTCTAGTGTGAGCCGCTCGATTCTTTCCTCACAATTACTCGACAGTTTCACCGATTACGCGGAGAATCGAGGAAATGCCCCGTGAAGTACAAAGCGCCGCTGTCGTGTCGCATCGGCCGCTTTGAATTTCGCGCCCGAAGTGACTTTTAAACCCAATTTTCTCGAAGACAATTGTTTTCAGAAAAAACTGGACCTGCCATTCCTGATTGATTGTTAGTGATTCCGGGCGCGTCAACTACCGAGGTCATTAGTTCCGTAAGTGTAGTTCATGTTTTCATCGGTAGGTGGCGGTGATCTCCCCCCACTGGATGGCGAGATCCGGCGCCGACTAGCGCGTTTTCCCCCAACCAGGTATCTCTCACCAGCGGAGCACCGGGACAAGCTCTAAGCCTCAGACCGGTCTCCATGCCTGTTAGTGTAGTGCATGTTAGTGTACGTGTGTGTGTGTGTGTGTGTAAGAGGTGTTGATAGGACAAGGAAGAGGAAAGAGGTCCGTAGCCCATTTGTTAGGGAACTGCTCCGGCATTCGCCTGGTGTTGGTCGGAGAAACCACAGAAAACTACCGATCAGAGGAGCCGGTCGCTAAAATTCTCCTCCAGGTAGAGACTGAATTCGACCTAGCAGATAAGCTAATGTCGAAAATCCCGCCGCGGTCGGGACTCGAACCTAGGACCTCCCGGTCAGAGGCACTGCAGTGATATCAGTTAATGCACAAACCTCTCCGGCCCCTGCCATTCTTCAAGTCAAAGTCATCACAGAATTTGAAGGTATTTTTTGTAATGGCAGCTTCTGCACACATTGTATATTTAGAAACAAGATTCATCCACTTTTTCGTTACAAGGGCCCGGCAAAATTCGGTAGAAAATTCGCAGTTTTCTCCGCAGCGAGGAAGTAAAAGCCATGTCTTGCAGCAAAGCACTTTTTTTGTCATATGAATATTTTTATACGAGGGACAACCAGAAAGTAAGAATACAATGCACCAATGGTCGTTAGACGTTTCTTAAAGGTCACAATGAGACATCTCGCGAATGGAAAAACAGAAAAACATGATGTCCTTCATTTTGTATTCCCTTCTTTACATTCCACAAACATTAACACATTACTTATATGTGACTCAAGAATAAAATATAACTGTACATAATTTCTATCATTAAAACTGAAAACAGAATGGAAAAAAACATGTTTCATCACGTTTAAAATATCGATATTTTAAAAATCGATGTTTTTTCATCGACCTCGAAAACCTTTGTGTGAAATCGTGGATTTAGAAAGTTGTGTGTACGGTGGGTACCAAAAATGTTCACTCCCTAACACGGAGAAAGTCACAGTTCGGCAGCACGTGAATTTCTTGAACGTTTTCGAACTGAGGATGAATCCCTTATTGATTCAATTACGAATGAGGACTAAACGTGCATGTGTAACTACATTCCTATGTCAAAAAGACAGCCTCTGCAGAGGTGCCATAGCCATTCGCCAACACAAAGTTCAAACAAAAAATCAAAGTTCAACATTCGTAGAGAAAAATCGTGGCATCCGCCTTTTGGGACCAGAACGGAAGGTTGGTTGATTTCATGCCCAAAGGGGCCACCATTAATGCTACTGCATATTATGACACCACAATTAAGTTAAAAAATCAAAAACAAAAGAAGAGGGATGCTGACTCGTGGAGTGTCACTCCATGACGCTAGACCCGACCACCCGACTTACGCAGGATCTGTTCGTGTCTTTTGAATGGGATCTTGTGACCAGGGGCGTGCGGTGACCTATTCCTATGGGGAAGCTCTGTCAATAGCAAGGGTGCGACTTGATGCGTTTGAGGAGACAAAACAAAAATCCATTTAGTTACTGTAGATAAATATTTAATTATATCAAAAATGACATTATTATTATTATTACTATTATTATTATTCCTCTAAATCACGACTAAAGATGTTATGAGTCGGCTGAATATAAAATCTACTCCAGGTTGCAACCAGATGCCTAAGGAGCAGATCCGGTGACTGTCAGTGCCTCTGCAATACTTCGCGCAAAATGTGGGCTGTTCCAAATAAAGCGATTTCTAGCACTTCCCAGTCTTTTGAATTACCGGGGAGTTTAGACAAGTTCAAATTTTGCGGAACAAATCCCAGAGCTCCGATAACAACCGGTACGACCTGTGCTTTTACGCCCCACATTCGGCTGATCTCGATTTCCAAACTCTTGTATTTAAGACGTTTCTCTGCCTCCTTGGTAACGATGTATTGATCGCAAGGTACAGCAACATCGACAAGTAAATACGATTTGTTCTCCAAATCCCGGATAACTATATCCGGTTTGTTTGCCGCTATCGTGCGATCAGTTTGAATTTGTTGGTCGTACAGTATCGTACACAATCCAGACGTCACTAGTTTCGTTGAGTGTTCGTACCACTTGGGGCATGTGTTCGGAACTTCGAGGGCAGTACAGATCTGCCAGTGGAGGTAGCTACACACCCTGTCGTGTCTTTTCAAGTATTCGGTCTTTGCTAGGATTGGACAAGCTGAGACAATATGATCAATGGTTTCTACGTGTTCTTGACAAATGCGGCATTTATCATCTTGGGAAATTTTGAGAACCGCTTTATCATAATGTCGTGTTCTCAAGGCCTGATCTTGGGCAGCTATTACAAGTGCTTCTGATTCTGGCTTCATTCTTCCCCTTTTAAGCCACATAAATGATTGATCTTTATTGATCTGCACCTTGTCCATTCGTTTCAAATATTGTCCGTGTAGTGGTTTGTCTCTCCACGATTTCTTTAACATTTTTTGTGTCTCACATTTCATGTTTAGCAGCATCAGAAGTTCAGCGTCTGTGTTATTCGACGTGTCTTGCCTAATTTTCTTCGCAATGCTTCTTGCTACACTAACAATGCCTCTGTTTCCCATTCTTCGGTCAGATTTCATGACCTGCCTCATTAGAGGGTCATCTTGATGGCTGACTACATACTTCCCCAACCCGACTATTGCGTTGTGCCAGGAGGCCTCAATTTGTCTGAGGCCTCTTCCTCCTTCCTTACGTGACACATAAAGTCTATGTACATCAGCTCGAGGGTGGGAAACATGATACATTGTTATGAAACATGCAGCATATGCGCACACAATTTTCTACGAACTACCAGTCACTAACAGTTACTGGCATTTGAACGATCCACACGTCGAAAAGATGTTCCTCATATCTCTTGGGACGCAATGAACGCTGAATTGAAACACTATCATTTGTGCTGATACGGCAAAGCTCACGCTTCGGAACCGATTCGAGGAAGCGGCCTCCGCAACGGTAGTGCCCTCCGTCCCATGACATTGTGTCTGATGTGCGTAAGAACTTTTAGGAGATTATTTGGCGCGGAATGGCTAGGGGGAGTCAGAAATTATTCATTACACTGTTTTCACATATTTCCACTTTGGAATTATCCGATAGTAATATGTTTTAAATTTTGTTTAATATTTTATATTAATTTTTTTTAACATTTTACTTTGTAAAATTTCAAAGAACCTTGAAACTTTTGGAGACAAGTGCCCTCTCTTCCCCCTTAAGCCTATGCTGTCAAGGGACAAAACGAAAAGTATCACAGATGAAGCAACCGAGAACAAAGGTGGTACTGTATTACGATTTCCTGCGTACCACTCGCAATTGAGCCGCAATAAAATGGCAACTGAAGACGTACATACGCTGTTATAACATTTGAAGTAAAGCATAAGGAACAACAAATATTTGTTATTACATCATATCTACTGGAAAATAATGTTGAAAGTAAACAAGTAATCTTACCTAATTTACTTGAAAATAAACTCCATTCTCCTCTCTTGTTTGGCAAATTCTGCTGCTCCATCATATGTCTGAGCAACCAACTTGTCGCCGAATTTTACTATTTCTTCCACATGATTAAATAATCCATTGGCAGATCTATCCGCGCTTACGTCCACAAACGATATAAATGTCACCTGAAGGAGACAGTTTTTCTTGAACATATCTAAGAGAAGTAGCTAATTGTGATTTGTTACGTCAGATGTTTCATCTAAAATAATCGCAACGTGCTGGGCCGTGGCAATATCATCTTTGATAGATTTTCTCAAGAAATGGCAGAAATCAAATCATTTTGAATTCTGTTGGAAGTGCCTTTAAATGTTTTGGCAAATTCTAGGTGTTGTTGCAACGTAGTATCATACGTACCCAACAAATTTAGAAGTTCAATGTAATTGCCTTTGTTAATCGACTCTTCATTTTCACGATGCCCTCTGAAAGGCAATTCCTGCATTGCTAAAAAACAAGTTGCGTCAATTATGCGTTTTAATAAGTCTCTATTTTTTCTGTCTCATTATGTCGCATTACATCTGATCTCAACTGAAGATCAAGTTCAGTTTCGATGCGGACACTTCCAAAACTGGCCAGCTGAACAAGTGAACGCAAATGACTTTGTGAACGTTCGTGTTTTGCTATTGCATTGGGAAGGTTGTTCAAATTGTTATAGCCTTCTTTGTTCCATAGATTATGATCATGGGAAAACAGTAAACATGGCCAGCAAAATAATTTATTAAGTTTTCTACTACCTGTTAACCACTTAGTGAGATCATACTTTGTAGTATTAAAATAGCGAAAATATTCCCTTCCCTCTTCTTTGTGCAAACATCTGAAGTCAGGAAGTTCCGGAACAGGCCTCCCTACTCGAATAACATCACTTTTCTCCACAAAAGTACAACTGAAGTGATTTTTTAAAATATCCTCAATTATACATGTGTTTTCTGCCGTAGCTCAGTGGCTTACCGCTACGAAGCACAAAAGGCAGCACAGGGGAAGAACGCACACAGAAATAATACGCACAGATGAAAAAAAATCACGAGTTTGTATTATCACTTATAACACCAGACTTACTAGGCAGCGCTTACCACTGTATCATATGCGAACACGTCTGCAAGCTCATTTCAGGGCCACCCTGGGTGGTGCAATGCTCACTTTGGGCCGGGTGGCGGCGCTTACTACCTCCGTCTCTTTCACCCGCTTTCCGTCTCCGTCTGCATCAGCGTTGTATGCTCAATGTAGGGCCACGCCTGGCCCAGGCTCTGGCCGTGCGCCTTCGCAAGGCAGTGTACCCTTCCTTGACAGAAATTTAAACACCTAGTTGAGTTCTCATCAGTGGCGTAGGCTCAATGTATGCGAGTGATGTGTTACATCCCCTAGTTTTCCATCGCTTAAAATATTTTTAGTAAAGTATTTTATTTACTTCTGTTAAGTATCTCCCTCTGTTTCTCTAATCCCTCCCGCAATTTACGTGCGCGGTCCAATAGGCGTAAGACCCCTCGCTGGATGTGAGGGGCCGAGAAACATCCCTTGAACGACCTCGCTTCGTTGGCGAGGTCATTGAACTCACGGCCATGCACTGTGTGCAAGCTGCGTGGTTTCGACTGCCGGAGATGTGACATAGCTTCTCACATCAAAGGCTTCTCATTGGCGTTCGTGTATCCCCTCCCAATAACCTTCCATACCCCCTCCTCTGATGCAGTCAATTCGGCAGCACGCCTGGGAATCCCAGAAGTCACGTGCCACTATTGTGACCCTGAAGCGGGGAGCGGGGAGCGGGGGGCAGACGACACGACGTCTTTCTTCGCAAATCAAGCAAGTCTGCCAACTATGCTTCAGCACATTTCAACTTAATTCAGTACAACTCGATGTGTGTTAGCAGGCCTGACAAAACAAGGTCACTCCCATCATGTAAGGAAATGGTATGACAGAGACAATCCGTGAACTCGAAACGGTGCGCGCAATGTTATTCCGTTCGCCATGTGTGTCCTGCGTTCTAGCGTAAATGCTTTTTACTACTTAATGTGCGTTAAATAGACTACTTTGCCTAGTTGGTGATATGTTAAAGAGAATCGTGAATTCGAAATTGTAACGCGAAAGAATAAAACTTGCGTATGTGTGTGCGACATGCCGAGCTCATCCAGTTCATTTGTGGTAATGGGTGTTATTTGTGGCAGGGAACAGTAGTGAAACGTTTCATTGTACCATAGACAGGATTCGTGAAATTCCGTGCAGTTCTTTCTCCTATTCCGAAAAACTTAAGGTAGGTAGTGATGGACAACCAAGACAACGCGAATAGATCTCGAGTTCAAAAATTAGGTATGTACTTTTTTGTGGTTATATTTTTAGTTTTATTGTTTTGTTTATGTAAGTTAGTGCATGCAACGAGAAAATGATTTTCAAGGAAGATTCGGAATGTGTCTAATTTGCAACAAACACTTCTAAAATACTTCAGAGTAAAGTAGAATGACGCAGACTTTAAATATTTGGAATTATGCGTTCAATCTGTAATATCATGATCGCATCCCCACATCTACTAGCTAGGAGACGCCACTGGTTATTATCATGGTGAAAGTCGCGATTTCACACTATAATAATTACATTTAACGGATTTTTTTTCAGGGTAAGCGCAGCTTACCTGGAATGCACGCCACTGATTGTGACTCACTCTGCGTCTCGGACCTGGCACACTCGGATTACCTTTTTTCTCCAAACTGTACGAGTTTGTGGGTGTACAGCGATTTTCTAATGATAACGAGGTCATGGTGTAGGAACGTTTTTGGTACCCTTCACGCACGGCGGCGCTTTGTTATTGAAAGCTCCACACGCCACATGTGCCATAAGCGTTTTGACGATTGAGAAAATAATTGTTCAAATTGCATGTTCATTGCAAAAGTATTAAAAAACTACGCATATTAGAAAAATTGAACTTGATCTTATTTCAAGGTCCTTTTTTGACAAACATATTTCATTAAAAAAAATCTATCTTCAGTGGTTCAATCAATCTATCTTCAGTATTGTAGCTGTAGAAAGACGCCGGAAAAATCTTTTGCAATTTTGGGAAATTGAGAGTTCAACGAAAATGTGACCACCAAGTTCTTTGCTATTCTTCCCTATATACGAGGTTTTTGGGAAATTAATTGTTAAAAATTTCCTATTTCACGCAAATTTCATTAAGAAAAAAATCATTATTGTTGAAGTAGATATACGCTGAACATCTAGATTGATTGGTGATACCGGGCGCGCAACTGACGAGGTCATTAGTCCCGTAAGTGTGGTGCATGTTTCCCCCTGGGAAATGGCGGTGATCTTCTCCCGCTGGATGAGACCCGCCGCCGATCTACAATCGGCTACCGGAGTTTTCCTTGGCCAGGTATCGTCCACCAACGGGGCAAACTCAAGCTCCCGTCCGGTCTCCCGGCTTGTTGTAGCACGTACATTTGTAAGGGGTGAGATTAGGACAAAGCAGAGGAAGGGAAGTTCGCGCGCGGTCCGTAGCTCGTTTGTTAAGAGTACCATTCCGGCATTCGCCTGGCACTAGTCAGCTGATCGGGAGCTTTTTCAGCCTACGCATTATTTTTGAAGTCATGGCCAGAATGATAAGTTTAAGGGGAAGGTGATGGTGGCAAGTTCACGAGCGCGCCTAAGGATTTTCTAGGACATTTAGTGAAATTTTGTTTGTATTATGCAGTAGACAAGGTTTGTGATTCTTATCACGTTAGATATTCGTTTCCTTTCGGAGTTCTGGCTGCCCATCTCGTACAGAAATTTAACCTAAAGAACTATTGTCAGACATGAGAAAATAAAAAATTATGACCCTTTTTTTTAAAAAAAAATAATGGTTTAAAAACTACCTAAAATTGACGAAAAATTACTAATTTTCTAACTAATGCTTCTCAACAGGACATACATTCTCGCATTACTTTTATGCTTGCAATTTTCTTTAATTCAGAGAGCTCAACAAATATGAGACCCATGCTGTTCCCTAGTTCTATCCGTGCAAAAAATTGAATGAATTTTGAGCGTTTTGATTTCCTTTTATAAATTACATGAAGTAACTACAAGCAGAAGTTACGCGATATCTACTTGTTTAAAAAAATTGTACACTTTTTTTAAACAATTTTATATAAAACAAAAATCTCTGTTGCTTGGTAATGTTAACGTTTTGCAGTTTTTGAAAATACAAAGTTCGCAGAAAATGGGACCAACACAACTTTTTATACCGCGATTTGATACACACGGAGAAAATATAAAGAAAAACATAATAAATATATTAAGAACATTAAGGCTTCATGATAAGAACCCCGAAAAATCAAAACGTCCTTTTTAAAACTCGAAGGGCTTCGAGTTCCCTTAAATCAATCGATTAATTTAAATTTTGGAGAAAATCGACTGAACGGTTTAGGCGCTAGCGTGACCACAGGCGGGCGATTTTTTGCCTTCAATAGATTTTTCGGTATCAAGGACTCACAAACACTGTGACGACACGTGTTAGCGGAAGTATTATACTATAACTGGTAAAAAGATGTATCCACCTTTTCGTTACCAGAGGCTAACAATAAAAATTTGTGACGGAAATTCGTTTTTTTAGCGGTCGATTACAATAATTTCTCTTCTTACGAAGGAAGGCTAGAAACAAACAACTCAAGGAAATGAGTCGCCAATGTCACAACGATGTGCCGGGCGTTTTCACTCTGGGAATATTCATAGAGTAAATCCTAGGAACAGCTTCTGTTACCGGTCACAAACCAATGAAGGGGGATGGCGAAGTTTATTATCCTATATCTTTCTTTTCACCGTTTAGGACTTTTATTGTTAGAACCTTTTCTGGCCTTGGTCTTCCAATGCCTATCAGATGTTTACAAAATATTCCGACACCATTGCCTTAAGCAGTGGCTGATTCATGGGGGGATGATGCCCCCCCCCCAAAGCCCTAGTTTTCGTTGTTACCTTCTTTTATTTGAAAAAATTGATTTTAATGTTACAATTATATAATTATTTAAAATAGTATGTACTGTATAATATATGTACTACAAAAATAACATAAAATATAATAAATGTTTATTATTTAACAAAAATCTGTTGCCCCCCCCCCCAATTGTTCGGCCGGATCCGCCCCTCGCTGCAAGTAATCGCTTCATGAAGACTTACAGCAAGGTCTGTCCATGAAGACCATGCAATTTTATTTTAGGATCTATGCAGAGAAAAGTTGTGCATTAGTAGCAACGTAGGAGGATAAAACGCGGCCATGGCCATCTGTGCCTCGCGGAAAAAGACAGCAAGTGCAAACAAGTTGACCTTTATAAACTGCATCGAAGCTGAATATATTTTAATACCTTTCAAATAATTGTTGGAATATATTTTGCTTAATAAACGTAGCATTAGTTCTTAATTATTCGAATATTAAATCCTTCAATTTTATTGCAATTTACGCTAGGGGTCCTCCCCCACCGGTGATTACCCGGTATGCTGAATACGTAACTTTACCAGGTGATACGGTGCGGTGATCGAAAGCTTCCTTCACAACAACTAAATGTACCTGGATAGGCAGTGCGCCGGAAATACGCTAGGATGCCCTCTTTACACGTCTACACTGCTTAACATGAATAACAGGAAAATAATTTTCAGAAATCGTGCTGGCTCAATTTTAAGAATGAAAAATACTTAAAATCCGGGTTGAAATAATATTAAAATTTTTCACAGAGCTACTGATATTACGAATTACAACCCTTTCATATCTTCACTCAGCTTTGAGTTCCAGTGTCAACTTATTCTGCGCGTTCAGTATTGGTATACTCATATAGATGAACTTATTCCAACTACTGTAAGGAATAAAATCGTCAAAACGTCCCAATCCTTATATATTCTAAAAAGTCTTGTGGGATTATCAAGGTCTTTACCTTGACACGTGCGACTTTGTTAAGGTTACTTCACACTAAGTCTTGACGTACAACGTGAGTGCTGACACCCCCTCCCACATACGTTCTGCTAAATATTTGTGGCCAATTACTCACCCACAATGCTGAAGACCAACAGACTCCTCATTGTTCACGTCTTTCTCTTGCTAGTGCGATCAAACGACTGCGGAACTCTCCACGAAACAATCCGCCCGACCTTCAAACAACGTGACGTCATTACGCCGCTTCAACCGCAGAAACGTATACACTGCGCGAATTTCCCAGAGGTAAAATTCGTTAAAGATAATGAGATAAATCTTTATTTAACAAATTAGATCTTTAATCACGTATAAGCATACATTTTTGTACGAATTTTATTGAGCATTTCACATGTTAATTATCTTTGAAAGATAATTGAAAACCTGAAGAAACTCTAAGAAATTTCAGAATACAAAAAATATGTTTTAATTTATTTTAATAACAATAAATTTACAATGTATTTTCAGTGCCATTATCATAAAACATTACTAGCAAATTCCAAACGTGAAATGTAGCTACAAATGTAGTCTCTAATAACACTATTTGAAATGTGAACTGCAATTATCAATAGCCCCTGGCAAATACAAAAAAATGTAATAAAATTCCAAATGCACAAAAGACTTAACTACATACTGAATGCCAAAAAAATAATTTAGCACTAAGTCATTAAAAATATATTTACACATTTGCAGCTGCAATATAAGAGAAAACAAAATCACATCAACACTTCAATATGAATTTTTTGAAAGGTTTTTCAAACAACAGGAATTTTGTAGACGAAGCAGCAACTGATGGACTTTTCTTCAAGAACTTTATTCCAATTTTGCAGAAGGTACATAAAATGGGTTCATGGGACTCCTCATCGATGTTCTCTTCAAAACTCCTTTGCAAGGCATTTTGTTGGCATCAAATGGGATCGAAGGACTCGACTTTAATGCAGCATTATATTCTGAAACCGCTAAGAAAGAAAAACGTTTTTAAATAACAAAAATATAATCTGAAAAATACACTACATTTTACCTTGGTGAAGAATAGAAATGCAATGAGAGAATAATTATAAAGAAATTACTGGCCTGACAGATAAGGCCAATTAATTTATAGTACACCTTACAGATGATTTTCCTAGACTTAATTTGTCTTTCATTTTTATTAGATTATGACAAGTTAAGTACTTGGCTACCATCAAAGAGGATAACTTGGGACAGTAGTGTAACTTGGGATGCTTTGCAATTTGTTTTTCTGTTCACTGTATCCATTGTGTTCAGGCGTTTGCATTGGAAGCAGCACTGGTCATGAAAGATTAAAGAACATGTATAATCATCTTTTGGAAGTTTATTTGCAAGCAAGTATTATTCAGTAACAAAAATAGTTAACATAAGCTTTAACCTGACAAACAACCACTGTAAAACTTTCCTTATACAGTTCATAATAAGCTTATTTCTATTTTCTGCATAATTGCATTCCACAACCTGAACTATTGCCCAACATCTCCAGTATCATGTTTTGTCAATACTGCCTACCTCATTTTTTACAAATGGAAAATTCCTTCATGTTAAAAGATGCAGGTAAATTGTGACACTGTCCCAAGTTACCAAATACTGCTATTTCATAGAAATTAAGGAATAAAAATATCAAATCCAGCTTGAGATTAATGAATATAAATGTAAAGGGAAATGAGAAAAAAAAGGAGAATTTGACAAAGAGCAGACAGAAAAAGCTCTGAATAAAGTTTGAATGAGTGTTGCCCCAGGAAAAAGTGTGATCCCATACGAGGTAAATCAAGAGTTGGAAGAAAAAGTAGTCCAAAACTACAAGAAACATTCATGTCCTTCCAAGACGCACAAGAAATTGTTACAAAAATCTACTGATGAACCGTCAGATGCCTACTCAGTCTGAGACCTTTCTTTATTCTCATTTGTTTATGTCTTTGCATGAGATATAATTAAATATATTTATATTATTTTTTAATGATTGATTACTTGATTTCCAAATATGCTTTTCTTTAAATTTACTTTGTCCCCAAAATAAGTCATTTACCAGTAATTGTTTAAAATAATGTTTGCCGTTTAATAGTGGAAAATCAGTTATACTGATTTCACAATATCTATAGATCCATGTCCCAAATTAGCCTGCTTAATCATAAATGTCATTTAAACACAATTCAAATGTGTGTCCCAAGTTACTCAACATTGAAGGGTAACTTGGGGCACCAAGTTTTGATTTTATTATACCCAATATATTTAATATTAATATTTTATAATCAGGGTGTGTTTTTTTTCTTCTTTTTTTTCTCCCAACAACTTTTGGGAAATGGACAAATTTTCTCATAAAATTACAATACTCATCCTGCAGCATCCTCATCCCCCCCCCCACACACTAATTGAAATATTTTTGTCATTGTTAAAAGTGTCCATATTCTTCAATGTCAGTAAAGAAAGTTTTTGTTTTAAGCATAGGCAAAACTGCTAGTGCAACTTGATGCATGACATGTTGCTTATTTGTTGTCATCAGTGTTTAAAACAATTCGGGCAGTAAGTCTACAGAAAGAAGGTCAACATAAACAATATCTAATATTCGAGGTCTTAAACACGTCATCTATTACAAAAGGTCTACATATAAAAAAGATCTATGGAAGAGAGTTTGTTACATCCTTTTAAACATAGGAAGTGTAACTAAAGAGCCATGTTTAAAATGTATTTGTAATATGTATGCAGAACATAAACAGAACACATTTTCAATAATTTTGTATGGAATTACAAACATGTCAATTATCTTCTTTTGTCACCTGTGTGCAATTTTAAGCTTAAAATGCTCAACTTGACAAGTGTATAATTTTGCTCTCAACATTCTTCATAGTTCGATACCAAGATTTCTATTTGTGCCAAATTAACATTGAAACATTTTTCTTTCATTTTTTTTTATTTTTTTATTTTTTAAAAATCTTGGATATACTGCCAGAAGTTGCTTAAGGGGGAGCTTGTTGTCTCTTGGATCTTGTTTAACCCTCGTACCATATCTGCAATACACAATCAAGTCCTATACCTGGAGTCTTTTTGGACCCCAAGCTTTACAGACATTTGGAACTGGTAAACATGAATATCTATGGCAATAAATTTAGTGTAAATACTCGTTTTTATATGTGTACATTTTATAAATTATTTTCAATAACATAATAAATATAATTTATTCATATTAAATATTTCATATCAAGAATAACTTCTCCTGTATGCAACCTCTATTGTTGATACATAGTGCTTCAGAAATATTTATGATAGTGAACGTTATTTCGAGATAAACCAAATATTCTCAGTATCAGACACATTTTTTGAAGTTAATGACAAGATATTTTAAACGAGATTGGGAAAATAAGGCTATTGCGTGCATCAAATCACTCGCATGTAAAGAAAAAAATTAATAACTCTTTAACAAAATTTGGAAAGTGTGCAAAAGTAGTTTCGTAGCTGCTTAATAAGTGCACGAAGGCATATCAACAAACCTGAAATTATCCTGCAAATATTCAGGACAATATGAACATAAACATTACGATGGGGTCCAAAAAGACCCCAGATATGGTACGAGGGTTAATGCAGTCTGGAAATTTCCACATGATTAAACAGTGAGTTGCTATAATTTTTTGGAACTTGCTATGTTTTTACCATTCTCTAAAACCTACTTAGAACCATGCCATAAACATTCCAAATATTTGTCAAGAATGTACATCATTTCAATATTGCTGGCTATAGATGTTACATCACCACTGATGTTTAAGTACTAATGTTCAAAAATAGTGATCAGATTATTAAAATCCTCAAAGGGCAGTTCATGAGCCAATGAACCTTGTGTTTCACCTTCAAATTTACATGTTTTGTGCCTCTTTTAGGCATCTGTTTACAACTATTTTCCAAATTGTTTGGACAAAATGGAAAAGGGAAGAGCCCTTCACATGAGCTTAAGGAAAATAAATTTGCATGGCATTAATGACTGCCAATTCAATGTCTGTAAATGTTATTTCAGGCTTTACTTGATACCCCACCATTTTTTATAATAGACTTTTTAGCTACTTGACATTTAGCTGGTAGATGTTTTAGTTCATACACTTTTTTCATGGTAGACACTTTAGCTATAGACATACATTCTAACCTACATAACATTCAACTGCCTCAAACACTTCTAAAATTAAGATCATGGCACACAGGATTTTCAGAGCAGGCAACTAACTTTGACAGCCAATTACTCCACAAATACTCATATTTTCGAAAAATTCAATTTGACCTTCTTTGAAGATGTTTTTGATGAGCACATTTCATTAAGAAACAAAATTGTAGAATCATAATTTTAGTTATAGAAAGACACCGAAAAAAATTTGCGAAAAATTAGGGTTTTCAATCAACATGAGACCACTGCCATTAGCTAAAATGTCCTTCAGACTATACAATGACAAAATTAAATCAAAATTGATAGCACCATTTTTGAAAATTTTGAAAATGTCTCAGGGGCTTCATGTAAAGTACCCCCCGAAATTAAATATTAGTTTCAAATTCATAGGGCCACGACATCAGCCAGATAGATTGGGGAATATCAATTTTGGAGAAAATCGGTTAAACCGTTGTACAGACGGATGGACCAATGTTTCGCAGTCAATTGATTTTTTGGTATGAAGGAGCCATAAATAAGGATTCTGGCTATTCCACATGTTAGAGAATGTTTTTCTAAATTTAGCAACTGGTTTTATCCACTTTTACTTTACCAGGGGCCTGTAAAACGAATTATCTGCCGAAAATTCAGTTTTTTCATGCAGCCTTACTTACCTTTATCTTAATAAATTCCTTCTTAAGCACGAGAAAGTAAAAAGGATTTAAAGGAGAATTACTCCAAGTGCTCAATGTCCTAGAGGGGCTTAGAGACGCATTGCAAAGGCACCACAATTAAAAAAAATAATCTTTCTTTAAAAATTGCCTATACTCCATACAAAATTACAAGCAAAACTATCCACATTTGTGCTATCCGAAGAAACAGTTTAATACAAAAATTTGATGCTATTTCTGTAAAATATATTTGAAAATGTTGAGGTTTCATGTACCCCCTCCCCCATCAAAATACCAGTTTCAAATTCACAGGGCCTTGTTCGTCAGATCAATGGGGCAATGTCAGTTTTGGAGAAAATTGTTCCAACGATTTAGGCGCTAGGATTGATCACAGACTGACGTTTTGCAATGAATCAGTTTTTCGATTTCAAGGACCCACCAAAATCATATTCTAATTTCAGTGTTTTATAGGAAGTAATTTACTTCATCTAGGAGCAAGATGAAGCTACATCCACTCAGAAATTCACAATTTGAGTGTTTCTGTAGAAAAATCGCCGATTTTGTTGCACTTTCGCTATACAATGTAAGTAGTATATGAGACAGTAAACTACACATTCGTACACAATTTCTTACCAACATACTGATAGATGGCAACACTTCCAATTCATTTGGAAGATATACTTATAATATTCATTAAAAACAATTAAAAATTCATATTTGTGATTCGCCATCAATAAGCACTTCTTATAAAATATGAAAAATATAACAAAAACTAGTTTTTTCTTAAGTACAAAAAATTTATATTGGGCAAAAACTTCCAGGCGTATAGTTAAAAATTGCTTAATTTTTTCGGTATTTAATTTAATCCTGACATTTCCAGGTTCGTACACACTCACTATTGGATGAATGATACGGCAGTGCATTAAACATGAACCAACAAACACTGATTTTTAGATATTAGATTTCCAATTGGGTAAAAAGTAACAAATTCAATGAGTAGCCAGTCAAAATTAATTAGAATTTTCATCCTCTTTGATCAACAGCAGTGCAATAACCAATTTCTCAATTGTCTCCTGTATTATTTCAGTAGTATACCTTTGGGTTCCAGCCCTCACATGCAACCAATCTTTATAAATGAGGGCTACAAAGAAAGAGAATTTCACGGAGACTTGACGAATTCCATTTTGACTTCAAAAATATAGATGATTTCTTTAAAAAAACGCATCGAAATATTAATGTAAAATGCAACCCGCATCACATGTCAACCTGTATCGGCAAATAACTCAGTAACAAAGCGTTTTAGAGCCTTAAAAAGTAAAATTTTGAGGCCAAAGGCCTCAAAGAAATGTTTTTCACATCATAATCTACAAGACGAGACATTCCCCGATCCATTCAATTAATTTTCGGTTCCACGCTTTAATACTATCAAGGCCACCTCAATATTTCAGTCCTTCCTGCTGGTAGCAATTTTTGTGGCGACTCGCTTAGAAGGCTTAGATTCGACAATCTTTATTTACGCTTTCTGTTAACACCGTAGTTTGTGCAGTCTGACGAGGTTTATTTGCATAATCATTAATTCAAGATTTGCTCTGGAAGGAAGATTTGCAAGGAAAGTTAAATAATATTGCAATGAGTAGGTCTGTTCTTGCCCGATCCGATATTTTCGCACTACTTTACTTGGCTTTCTCAAGAGTACCTTTTCTATTATTTGACTATCAAGGAAAGCGAAAAGCTAACTCTCAAGGAAGATTGACAAATTTCTTCAAATGTTGTTTTTAAAGAAGTATGAATTGTTCCAAGAAAATCTCTCTATAAAGTTGAATAAACTTTAATTGAAAATTTGTTTCAAACATCAATTGCATTGTTATTTTGCTTGATATTCTGTAAGTACATTAGTAGTTCCTCTCCTTTATGAAACAGATAGACAAATGAATAGGGAAAGGACGGGATTTAACATGCGAGATTCTCGCACGGGTACGCTAGTAATAAATAAAGAAGAAATCCATTGCAATTATGTACATTACTTTATAGAAGTACCTCTACTTACCTTGTGATTTATTCATCTGAAGTGCAATATTTACTTTTTTGGTTGAGGTAGGTGTAGAATTTAAACTAGCTCTCTTCTTTCCTGGTGTTTGGAAAGCTATTCGTGAAGGAGATGGTCCTTGTTTATTCAACATGTTATTATTCCTCAAAACCTACAAAAAAGCAAAAGTGTTTCAATGAAATTATATATATATATATATATATATATATATATATATATATATATATATATGCATAAGGTATACAATACATATACTTCACCCCTCGCTGAGGCCAAAGCCTGTGCGCGAACCCACAAAACGCTTTATATATATATATATATATATATATATATATATATATATATATATATATATATATATATATATATATATATATATATCGCAAAATGTAGTACACTTGTAAAGAAGTAAAAAATTGGACAAAAAAGGAAACAATTTTTATAAAGATAACATACAATAGAACTAATTACATAAAAGAAAAGAAAGAAACTTATAGAACTATACTCAATGAAATACAAATGAAAAAAGACAAATTAAAAAATCTAACATATTTTCTATTACGATACATATATAAAAGCCAAAATATAATTTACAATAGGTATAGTATTACATTGATGAAGAATTTCAATGTAAACGGGATTACTCAATTATGGTCTTCAGAACAGTCTCATCTGAGTTTATCAACCAGTATTTTATCATAGTTTTAGTTGATATTCTATTCACATTCAAAATTTTCAGATTATGTGGAAGCAAATTGTAAACTTTATAACTGATATAATCAAAATTTCTTCTACCAATATCTTTTTTAATGTCTGGAGGTTGCAAATATAGAGTTCTTTTATTAGCCTTTACTTTTACATCATAGATATTTTGTAAATAAGAGTAATTCTCCAAGAGTGACTTCAACAGAAAATATTTCCTAATATCAATTATTTTATTTTCTCTATATAGGATTTCTGAAGAGTATCTTCTATTCCTTCCAAATATCAGTTTAATGAATCGTTTTTAAATATCATTCAAAGGTTTCAAGTAATTAGCATAAGCTCCTCCCCACGCAATTATACCATATGTAGCGATTAGAGGTCTGCATTCTCCGCGATTTTTACCGACCAGCGCTCGCTCGCCTCTCTTCTCTCGAGACCACGCGCTCGACTGTCCTTCGCAGCCGGTTGCGGACTCCCGGGAGCCGGCGCCCGACCGAGACTCGGCCTCCAACCGACGAGACTCGACAACCGGCGGACCCCGTTCAGGCGAACTGCGCCACGTAACAATCGGCCGACACGTCGCAGTAAATATCTAATGGCACGTTTCAGGAAAAGGAAGGAGTATTGAATGGTTTTTTAAATAAATGACCAATGATTTCGTTTTTTCAAAATTTAAAATATAGAGGAATTTTAATATTAATTTTCAAATAATAAATTTTAATAAAATAATTTTAATAAATTGTAATAAATAATTTTAATTTTAATAAATAATTTTAATAAATTGTATAAAAAAAGAATAAAAAGCTTTAAAAATCGACTCCTCGGACGCACGGGAGAACCGCAAGTGGATGTATTGCAGTTCTGCCTGTGACTTCAAAGAAAAGGCACTCAAAAGTTTTAGAGATAAATTCCGTTCTTTGTAATGACTAGGTATCGGATGCTTCGGAAATTGCCTATTTTATTCTAATGAACATAAAATTATTAATTTTCCTTCATTTTATATGGTGCAATATGGAGCAAATACAAATGCTCTTCTAAATTTAGATGCAAGTGCTATGAAATATATTAGTACCTTTCCCTTCCAATTTTGTATTTTTGCCGTCTTTTTCCAAATATTTTTGTTGTTGGTATTGTTGTAATTTTCAGGCATCTGAAACGCAGGTCTTGGTTTCTTAACCCGGCAGTAGGCGTGCGGGGTGCCTCAGTCACCTCAGCATTATTTTGAGCTCATTGTACTTTTAGTTTTATTTATAATCTTGCGAGCTTCTCAATATCTTTCGAGGATAGCTTTGTGCACATATCTCGACCCTTCTCTTTCAACTGCTTCCTGTCCTTTCCTGGAAATTTCGTCGCAACGGCGATGGCGCGCTGCGTGGGAGCCACCGAGTCACCTCGCACAACCTTTGTTATCTCTTCCTGCCACGCTGTTCTCAGTAGTTCACCCAAAGAAAGGGGGTCTCGTGGAGCTTCAATACTACTCCACAGAAGTCAATGATTCACAAATTTAGCTTTTACGATTTTTTAATTACAATTAATCGCTTATCTTGTATTGAAACGAAAAATAATGGAATAATTGAAAAACATTTTACTCGTACATATAAAACTTTATATGCATCATTTCATGTATACATACTTTTGACGAATTTAAAATAATGTTAAAAGTGTGTATATAATAGTAAATAATGTATTTTGAATTATTGAGTTGAATAGGCTGATGTGCCGTGGCCGCTGTTGTTTGGCCGCCGACTGAGTCGACAAATACAAAGGCCATGTCGGCTTACATAAACTATTTCACAATAAATTACTACGCCCAATGACAAGACGTTTTGATGCAAAGAAAATAGTACTCACCTCATTTTTGTTTAGCATATGCTTTTTTCTTATATACTCGTGAAATTATGACCAAATATTCATTGTATTTAATAAATATGCCTTATATTCGGGTTTGTAAGAAACTTCAATGACATTACAATTGGTACGCAACGAATTATCTTCCCTCAAGCACTATAAATATAGAAAAACAATAAAAATTTATTTTCAGAGTCTTTGTTTGCCTTAATTCTTTCAAAAAATGTATTGTTTGTCTCTATAAAATTATTTCCAGTCAATCGATAAATTGTTACTTTTCAACAAATTAATCGTTTAATTGAAATTGTATTTTCTTTCGTTTACAATGAATTGAAAGTGTTGCGATCACTACATGCGGCGACTTTATATCCCGTACATGCATTGAGGGGCGAAGCTACTGTGCAGTCCGGCGCTTGGCCGAGCGGCCGAGCGCTCGAGACGCTCGAGCGCTCGAGCGCCCGGGCGCTCGGCGACTCCCGCGTCTCGGCGGGAGCCGCACGGCGGCCGGTCGAAATGTCCGTTAAACAGCTATCTCTTCCCCCCCAAGCAAGGTCCCCCACCCTTCGCCGAGCGTCGGCGCGGAGCCCGAGAGTCTCGAGCGGTTGTTTTCACCTGATTGCAGAGCTCTAGTAGCGATAGACCAATAAAATGCGTAAAATATCATTAGAAGTTGTTTTGTATTAAATATTTTAGTAATTTTATAAAAAATATAAACGAGATATCTTAACCTATTCGCTGGCTGGTGGTCGCTAAGTAAGGTGCTGTTTGTAGTGTTCGTCGGATTTAATTTTCTCGCAAGATGACTTAACGAATTGAGCAAAGATACAGCATCAAATTCTGTCAAAAGCTAGGTGATTCTCAAAGCCAAACAATTCGTAAGATTCAGCAGGTGTTTGGAGAAGATGCAACGGGTGTAACACAAATTAAGCAGTGGTTCAACCGATTCTGAGATGGCCGCACATCAGCTGAGATGTGAGCAGAGTGGCAGATCGCCGATTGACAGTGCGGGAGATGTTCTCCAGCGACTCTGTGACGCAATTCGGCGCAAAAGACCAGACATGTGGACGGTGAAAAACTGGCATTTGCATTATGACAACGCCCCTGCACATTCATTCCAATTGACCCACACTTTCTTAGCTTCTCTGGTTGTTTCCAAAATTGAAGATGTCACTGAAAGGATCCCTGTTTGAGAGTAGAGAAGAAATAATGCGGAATGCAACGCCGGAGCTGAACACCATTCCAAAAGAAGACTTCCAGAGGTGTTTCCAGCAGTGGAAGGACCGGTGGGCTAAGTGTGTGGAAGCACAAGGGGCCTACTTTGAAGGGAATTAGGGTCCCAAATCTGTCAAGTATACAAAATATTTTTTTCTGGCCAAAGGTCGGATATTTTTTAGACAGGCCTCCTATTTTTGTGGTGTATCTGAGCATAACTGAAATGAAGAAAAAATGAATCACAAGGGATGTGATGATTTTTTGTTATAAATATCAAGCCCCCATATCAAGAAGGTGTAAGTTACCTAATTAAGAATCTTTTAACAATACCTTTGTGAAGGAGGGATGGCCAAACTCAACTAGTTCCTTGAAAAGGACACTCCCTATACTACATGGGCTTACAATTTGTGAAAATGAATATTTTTCACATTTTCTGAAGTTTTTGTGAAGCTTATATTTTGCTACAGTGACATCACTACGGTGACGTTCAAGCTCCCGATTGGATGAAATCGTCAACAGCTGATTCCTGTCAGGGGCAGAGTTAAGAAAATCGCTTGTCTTGTGGAGTGGGAGACCTCAAAATGTCTTGAGTAGAGTGGGAGACCTCGTGCGGATGCGCAAACCTTGCGCTCAGGGTGGTGTGTTGACGAGAGATGCTCATGTGGCAACCCATAGTGGAATATCATTTCCACATGTGACAATGGTCGCGAAGTACTACAATGTTTGCATAGGTCTTTGACAGTGGAGAGGGCCTTGAGTCAAGCAGTTAATTCCAGGTAGTTGGGGATCGCTCAAGGGTTTTGGGAAAAGTTTACCAGAGTTGAATATACATCCATTTACTGTGTCTTGTAAATATTGTAAATAAACCTCTGTAAATAACTTAGCTCTTGTCTCTGATTTTGTAGTGAGATTCCTACAACGCCACACTAAATTATACTTGGTTCTGTTCACTTGAATCTCTTTCTGTAGGTGCTGCAGTCAATCCATTGATGGTTCATTATGCATCTTACCCTCCTCTGAAATTTATCTATGGTGTGGACAATCTGGACAATCGAACTGGTGATATTGGCTTTATGATTTCCATTATGACAGCCTTGAATGATACTAATTGGGACTACGTTCTAATTAATGACAACATGAACGATTGTGTTTATGCAATCTATAATGTGGTCTATTCTTTATTGGCTCAATACATGCCTGAGACGTAATCATTGTGGGAACAACCTATCTTTGTTCTCTGCGGAGCTTAATAGGATGATCAAGTCTATACTGCAATTTTTCTAACTTTGCCCCTCAAGGCCCATCTTCACAAAGGAATATGTCACGGTATTTGGCATCTTTCGCAGTCATGCCACTAGATTTCGCGTGATCACGACAGTATCAAACAGTGCTTGCGATCATGCAACTTCTACCAGCAAGACAGATAGACGCAAAATGCAGTGTGATATTCCATCGCGGCCATAGAGGCTTGAGGGGCAGTGTCAGAAAAATCGCACTCGCCTCCACAGAACAACAGGACCTTCTCCACCTTCAATCAGCAAAGTTAACTTTTCGTTACATTGTTGGAACAGACATAATGTGGGGACTCACATCTATCCGACATTACACGAGTTTTTTGGAGGCAGGTGAGGAACATAAATCAAGGCAATTCTTGGGCATAAATTTCCTGGATCAGAATATTTCGAGTGATGAGGCTTTAAGTAATCCATTCTCAGATTATTTCAACACTAACTTTGTAAGCGATGGCGAGGGCACTTTTAAAAAACAATAGTTACATAGTAGCAATTTCTCAATGAATGGCTTATCTTTTACACTTGGGGGAAATGTTCGAGGAGTTATCCAGGCTTGATATTAATAAGGGAGCTTGGCACGACCTGTGTTCTTCTTCTTCTTCTTTTCTTTTTTTTTGTAAAAACTCTGCGGATATTTTATACTCAATTTCATAGTTTTAATTTTTGAAATCACAGAATTCGCCGTGAAGGAGTCTAGTGCTAATTCTTTTACCATCTCTTGAAACATACAAGAAATTTTGAAGAAAAAATTGGCGCAGCTTAGAAAACAATTGTATAAAAATTAGCTGTATTTCATGCAAAAATACCAAAAACTACTCTCATACTCAAATTTGTACATGACCTTTCTTCAAGATGGCTTTAAAAAACATTTTATTTAGTTAAAAAAATATCCTTTTTTGTATATTGCAGTTGTAGCAAGATGCCGAACAAAATTAAGAACACTCGCAATTTTTGAAAAATCAGGGATTTCAATGAAAAGACCTGCATCACTCTTTTAATGTTATTTACACGTGAAACAAGTTGAATCAACAAACTTGGAGCCATTTTCGAGAAAACGTTGAATCGTGTAAAGTACCCCCCCCCCCATCTAGTCGAAATATCTGTTTCAAACTCACAGGGCCTTGAATTCCTTAAAATCAACTGAGGAATATCAATTTTGGAGAAAATCAACTTAAAAGGTTTTGGCGCTAGCACTGACCAAAGACCACCAACAAGACATTTTGCCGTCAATCAATTTCGAGTACAGATTTCCTATGGCTTATAGGTTTGGTTCCCCCATGACCATCTATGATGGGTAATATCTGGTTAGATGTTCTTGTATAAGCTAATCTGTAACATGACTGACTGCCCTGCACATCTGTCCTCCATTTCCTACAGGTTACCTAGATTGAACGTGTGGGTTCACTCTCTATTCGCAACGAGATGCTGTAGGACCAGGGTTGGTGAAAATGACACCTTCAACTGGTTGCGTAGGAGTGCCAATAAGCATGGAGGTATTGCCATTTTTACTATCTCTAAGACTCAGTAGAGGAATAGAGTTTGAGCCGGTTGTGATGAAATGCATGAGCTACACTTGTTTTTTCATGAATTTGCTTTTTATATTTTTATTACCTTGCATACTATTTTGTTTCTCTCATATTATAGTATATTTCCTATACATTTATTTTCTTATATTATTGAATTAATTCTCATGCTTTTCTCTTTTTATTTTCATATTATTATATATTAGTGAATACCACAATTTCATTTATTGTACTAAAGAAAAAGGGCACCTGTAAATAAAGAATTTTTATACTATACCTGAGTTTTTCTCTCATGAAATTATATTTAAAAATGTATGAAAATCTTTACTGTTACTGTTTTTAATTTATGTTAAAAATCGATCCACTCTCCAGCCCTGAGGCTCTGTCTAAGGTGTCTGAGTGTCCCGCGAGGTGAAAAGGGGCGTGAGGAGGCAATGAGCTGTTGGAATTGTTTGACAAATGACCTTGAGACCTCGAGCTTTGTTCTTAGTGACTGTAGCTTAGTTCTATTAACCTCTCTATTAAGCTGGCAAAAGTAGCACAGTCAGCAAATGTAAACAAAATTACGTAGTTACATTTCAGAATTTAAAAATGGTTTATCAACTGGCATTAAAATATTATTTTAACATAGCTATTTTTTATCATTTTACGTTTAGATATGACTCCATATTTTGATAAAAATAACTACATACATATTTACATATTTCATATATTTTTAGTCCATATTAATGCCTTCCCTGCTTATCCGTTTCTTGTAAGGACGCCAACAATCTTAATTTCTTGTTCGTAGTTTTATAACATTCATAGTAATATTTAGAAATTTGTGCATTTGGATTCTTGTCGGTTTAAACAAAAAACTAAGAACAACAAAAAACCAAAACCAAGCGAGGTGCATGTTATAAACTGGCAAATTTATTCAGAAAATTTACAATGTGCAACAAAATGGATTTTGTTTATAGAGTGCAATCACAAATCAATGTTAACAGTTATTAGTTATAAAATGCAGAATAACCTGGACGAGTGACTACTACAGAAAGCTACTATGGTGCATGCACAAACCAGGCACCAAGCAATAAGCAAAAATCTGCACACTTAAGTGAGACAGTAGTCCAATTTTTGATACAAGAAATTCAAAATTATAATATCTGACTTTGAGTCACTATTGTGATTCTTAAAACTGGCCTTTATTTAATTATGCTTATGCCACAGGCTGCCTTTGTTTAGTTGCTTTAGCTCTTATGTAGTAATGAATCACCAGTAAAGGATACAGTAGGTACACTTGCTAACCACACAAAGCTACAGTGCAGACAGCATTGCAATTTGATGAAAGTGATCTGTGCAAAAGCAAGAGAAAACTTCTAATTGCTCCTGTTCCTCCTGTCAAGCCTGTTACCATTATTGCTGAACAGCCAGCAGAGCTAAGTTCCAAATAGCACCAGTGTATAGGAAACAATAAGTAGAATGTAAAAGTTGAAAGTTTGATTTATAAAAGTACTCTCTCCAAAAATTTGGGAGAACAGTATCCCTCGCACCTCCATCCTGACTTCTGATGCTTCCCCTGGCACACAGCCTTATCAAGAGGCAAATGTGAAGATATGAATTGAATTGATGTGTTTACACCATATGTAGTAACACTGATACAAGATACAATATTTCTTTTGTGTCTTAGCCTATTCAGGCACTGAATCTAAAAGTATAAGAAAGGACAATAGCTTTGCCTGAGCTCTTGTAAGAAAGGTGAAATGTCACATTCATGCCAAAGGCCACTTATTATGGTGCTACGCAGGCATTCCCACCAAAGAGACCCTTGGTCCACAAATTTACTGCCCTTGTGCGTTGCACCTACTGTCCATTTCATGCATTTCAAGTGCCCTTCCAAACAGCACTTGAAGTAAAGTTACTCAGAGTCGAGAGGAAGTGAATATTTACCACGCACAATGCATTGAATGGGAATATATTTTAATTACATATATTGCTATTAACACCCACCACATCATGCACTTGCAATTTCCTAAGATTGATAAGGTACCAGAATCAGTCAGTCGAGATAAAAATGGGAACCAAGAAAAAAATTGCGGAAGTCAAGTTTTCCAAGTTCACTGGGAAGACTTATTACAGTCTTTCTCACACTACATTCTCATGCAAATAAAATACAAAAATTCTTACCCCATTAAAAGTTTCATTTAATGAAATGGGGCCAGAACTGTCAGGTCTATTTGTTGTACTGTCGTTCATGGAATCCGATGATACACCAGTTTCAGACTCGTGGGGAATTTCACGGTCAGGAACCTGTACACAAAAATTCACCAGAAACATTTATTTAGAAAAATAATTCAAAGAGCATAATACAGTCCACAGAGCAAATATGGCTAAATAGTTCTTTCTGGGATGACGAATCAAGTGCATTTAGGAAATCCACCTCTTCATTTTTTAATGCACACACAAAACACAAACACAAACACATGAGAGATGGAGAAAGGGAGGGGAGAGAGGAAGAGATGGGAGAGGGAAAACAATGTATAAAAGTGAAAAACATGTATACATAACTCTCACCCATGACGTATTTTCCAGAGGTCTCCATTGACCTTAATACCATTCGCCAAAATTACATGCACCAACACAGCTCAGAAAGTGCCATTGACAGTTTTCTTTTCCTGTTTGTTACATGCGAGCCTAAACCCTTGTTTGTAAAATACCTCTGCGAGATTAAAATCTGAAGTAAAATCACAATGTGGCACTGCAGGTGTGCAGGCAGATAAGAAAAGGACAGAAATAATTCACGGCAATTGGCTTAAACCTTATGGTAACGCAGACTGGGAATTTGACAAAGGTCAAGTTGGGTGTATCTTTTCAGTGAAGACTAGCTATAGCGTCTTGGGTAAGAACATCATTAAAGAAAGCGGAATTTGTGCTATCTAAGAATCAATTGATTAATTATCAACCAGCATTGTTTTTAATCCCTAATCCGTGAATAGCATTGAACAGTGACATGTTGGGACAAAGTTTAAATATACACTTGTAAATTCCTGCGATGTGGAACACTTAGTCGGTGCATGGCCCTCGAACAGATAATAGGAAAAGTTTTATTTTTAAGCATTTGAAACAAATATTTTTACCATTGTTACTGAGATTATTGTAAATAACAAAAATAAGAGGAGTATTGTGTTTTAATTTTGGTCTTTACGAGTATATTAAGTCTAAAGATCAATATTTAAGCAAACGTATTTTATTAAAACGAATTGCTATAATAATTAAAGTGTTATAAATTTCTTACTTTTTAGTACATATTTCTATACATTATAATACATATATATGTACATATTTTCCTAATTTTTAGTACATAATTATCCGGGCCCTAGTGATTATGTTACAGAATTGTGTGATACCGATAACTTCAGCACGTTTCTTTTAAATATCTCCAATTGTGTAAAAACATTGTGTAACCTTACTTTCTAAATACTGTATCCTTCCTAGCAGTAAAATCACCCACTCTCTTAGCAAACCCAGAAATATAATTCCTAATTTCTTTATAGGTGTCTCCGAAGTCTCCTCTTATGGTTGTAAATTCGACCATCTTCTCCTTTCTTCCATCCTTTATGTCACTTTGTTGATAATCCCACAATGTGCATGGATTAGGTCTTGAGGCAGGAAGAAAGATTAACAGCATGTGATCTATTTTCCTGATTAAGATGACAACTGAAGCCACTTCTTGTATTTACTTAAACCATCCTCCAAATCTCTCGAAGAATCAATAATTACAATTTGGATAGATGATAATCTTTACCGCTTTTGAACCAAAAAAAAGTTACATTTCAAGTTGTTCAATCCTCTCTGTCTAAGTGCTACCATCCGTTTCTGCTGGCCAGTACAATCTGGAATACTTCTCCAAAGCTGGGCTCGATTGACGAATACAGGTTATTGTCTGCTCTAAATATACTAGATACTTGTGACTGATCAGTTAGATGTGATTATCCAATCAGGAGCTTTGTTATGACACAAGTTTTCATAACAAAGCTCCTGCTTGGATAACTGCGTCACAAAATTAATTTTGGATCCATCACAACTGTCACAATATTTATTCTGGACATATATTGGGAAAATAATTTTCTATGTACAACTTATAAGCACCAGACAGAAAGAAAAGGACCAGCCAAAATGGCCTGTGATTCAAGCATTTTTATGATTTCTTTGCTCTTCTCTGTTCGCATATTATGTTTTACAATTTACATCTTAATTTCTTCAAAAACAATTCTTACTAGAAAGTCATTATCATGTCAATTTATATTGTCTATTTTAACAACACCTACAAAGTCCAATGTAACCCAAATATCAGAGCAATTATCTGAGTAAAGAAAAAACACCAAATATTTAAGTTTTTCATTTGGAAGAAAATAACACTACATACCGTACTTATTCTTCTTTTTGCTCGAATTGTGGAACGAGGAGTCAATGACTTTCTCTTAGGGAATGGAGTTTGTTCATTTTCATTTGACAACTTGCATTCACTTGCAATTTCTTCTTCGTGATTAACTATATTAGGTGTAGTAACCTGCTAAAAAGAGAAAGTATCTTATAATCAAATAACATTATACAATCTTAATTCAAAGAATAATACCAAATTGCAAGTAAAGATATAATCAATGATACTTTCTAAAACAATTTTTTCTGACAGCAAAATGTAATATAAACATAACACAAGAGAGAATAGAATTCACAGTATTAATTGATTTTATACTTTTTATTTTACAATTAAGCATTGATGCACAATACCAATACGTGTACATACAAATAAGTGAGGATTTAGGTGGATAACAATGCTAGGTGTTCACAGCTGTTACTGTTACAATCTCTCTTACTTTCTCGAACACATACATACATGTAGAGTAATATACATTGAGGAAGTTATGTAATGCTGTGAAAAATCTATTTCGAGATCTTAACAGGAATACATATTTTGAACTTCCCTGACACCGAGAAAGTGTATTTTTTCAAAACATCTGAACATCTGTACATATGTCATGTGTGAATAATACTAGCACCTGAACTATTCTAAATGTTCCCCAATCTTTCTGGACCAGCTCGAGACCCTGTGAGTTGGAATCAAATTCTTTCAATTTTGGAGTGGTACTTCCCATGATGCCCCAGGTACATTTTCATAATTTTATCAAATATTGCTCAAATTTTATTCTCTCTTTTAAGAATATACTGAACTACATTTATAAAGATGGCCTAGATTTATAAAGATAGGTCTGATTTTCACGGCTACCCCTAAATTTTTGTAAAATTGCAAAAGCTTCAAATTACCATCTTGAACAACTTTACTGACAATTGAGATTTCTTCTTTGAATGAATTTGTTCATCACAATTAGTTTAATAATGACCAGTACATTTTTAAAAATATTAGAAGTTTTCGTATATTTTTGAGTAACACATAAGCAGTATTAAAGAGGATTTTATCAAAAATGGCTTCAAATTTTTTCTTTAAACTTTTTATTAGGATATGGCTAAATGCACAGCACAAGATGACGAAATGCCATTCTCATGAAATCTTTTGTATTTTCAAAAATTACCCATATGAAATTTTTCATAAACCTCTGACATCATTAACATTTCCATCATGTTTTCAGAAATGATCCAAAGAGTTTTTCCCCCCTTCTTTTTCTTCCCCAAAATTAATTCCAAAATTTTTCTATGAAAATTGGCATATAAAAACTAGCACTACAACAGCACATAATTTCTTGCATTACTAATGGTTACATAAAATTATAGCACAATTTCCGTCCACATTAACAGATTTCAGCTGTGAAATGCCAATCATATCGCATTAGGCGCAAAAGCTTCACCTAATACATCAACACAAATCAGAAAATCCTAAATACCATTCCATTCACCCAGAAACACTTTCCAATAATGAGAAGTTATTCTGAAAATTTCAATGTGTTGTATCATACTGTTCTGATTGTCCTTATCTGAAGATCTCTTTTTGAATAATTTCATTAAGGAAAAAATGTCTATTTTATTTACTGCAGTAGTAGGAATTTGCCAAAAATATTTTGGAACTTTTGCATCTTCTAGAAATTCAGTTGAATGCAATGGAAATGCAACCTACACCATTTCTTTTAGTGTCTTGTTCTATCAAAGGAAAAAAATTAAAAAAGAAGTAAGAAAGAAAGAAAAAAGCAATTTATGAGAAAATTTTGAAAATATTGAGGCTTCATGTACAGTACTCCCAAAAGTCAAAATATTCTAATTTATGTAATTTCAATAACACTTGTTTGTGACTGACCTTGTCAAAAGGCTTGGTTGAGTCTAGATATATCGATATGCATGGCTCATTACTATCAATGGCATACAAATCCAAACAGATATGCAAGTCATGGCATCATCAGTATTTTTACTCTCTTGAAATCTGAATCATTGGTCATTCAATAATTTGTGTTTTACAACGAAGCTAGTCTAACTTACATCCGTTTTCAAAGTTTCTTTTTTTTCTTTTCTTTTTTTGCTGCGTAATTTTGCGTGAATGTAGGGTGAGAAAGTATGTGCTATTTCAGCACCACTAGTTTCTATTCATTTCTTTTCAATTGAAGTATTAATGTGTTATTTATTATTTTTAGAATTATGTTTTTTAGAACAAAATCTGTGGGAAAAGAAAGAAAGAAAAAGAGAGAGAGAGAAAGAGAGAGAAAGAGAGAGAGAGAGAAAGAGAGAGAGAAAGAGAGAGAAAGAGAGAGAGAAAGAGAGAGAGAGAAAGAGAGAGAAAGAGAGAGAGAGAAAGAGAGAGAGAAAGAGAGAGAGAGAAAGAGAGAGAGAGAAAGAGAGAGAGAGAGAAAGAGAGAAAGAGAAAGAAAGAGAGAAAGAGAAAGAAAGAGAGAGAATGAGAGAGAAAGAGAGAGAGAAAGAGAAAGAGAGAGAAAGAGAGAGAGAGAAGGGGTCCTCTCTTTTACATTTTCCTTTATTTTACCAGTTTACCATTTCCTTTTTTTGACCAGTCCCTAGAGTGGCATAATGTAGGGGTTTCACTGTAATTTGCAAAATCATTTTCATCCACCAAAGAAACACCGGTTTTGGTCACTACTTCATTAATTGAGTTTTTGCTAGATTTAGTTTTATTTAAACATTCTTTTATGAATTCCCATATCTGTTTTGTCAATATTTAAATTAAATAAATTATTACAATAATTTACTTCGGCAACTGATAATAGCTCGGCAAGCATAGCTTGGTACTTTACACTTATATATGAATTAACTTAATGATGGTAATTATGTATAAAAAAAGTAAATGCTTGTAGCAAATGCTTGTAATATATGTATTATAAATAAATACAAACCATGTTTGATTTTCTTCTTGTGGATCTACGAAGGGGAGTTACAACGTCCTTGGCTTGGTGATCCGTTTCTACTTCACATGCATCTTTTGATTCCTTCTCGTCTCCCTCTGGTGAATCCTAGATTTAAGACAACAGACAATATTAAAAACAACTAAGCAATTAGTTTGTTATTCTATTTAACCCCTTCACTTCTATAGTTCAAGAGGAAAGGTAGTCATTTCTAAGAACCAAAGCATAAATGGTTTGTCTATTCTCTTCCCAATGGGAATAGCAGCGACAAATCACCAATCCTGTACTTACCCAACTGACTACCAATAGAACACCGTGATCAAATGGACAAAGACTACCAAAGACCTAGGAATCACACTTGACAGCAAATTCAAACACATCAATGCAACAACCCAGAGAGAGAACAAGTGACTCAACTGACAACCATACTAATCTATCCCTACACGAAGACAAAACCTAAAATGCACATGATCACGATCTTATATTTTTGCGTCACACCCATCATTGCAAGTAATATTAAATATTCTGATGTCCTGTCTCCAGTACAGTTCAGCATTACTCAATGCAGCAACAGACTTCACAAGCACTACATAACAAGTGGCAGGACAAATTATTGTGCTTCAGTATTTTCAAGACAATCCAACAAAATCTGTGACAAAAATGACTGTTTCAACTGACTCTACAAAATTCCACAACTACTTAAAAATTGCCTTAAACATAAACGTAATCTGATAATATTAGTTTTCTGCTGCAAAAATTCTGATGTAAATATTGTATTACTACAACCTTCGTAAGGAATAATCTTGTGAATAAATAAATAAATAAATAAAAGATCTTTATGCGATCGATCCTTCTGCAAGACCTGGTCCAACATTATCAAAATGAACTACAGCAAACTAATCATGTGGAAAATAGATTCATAAGACCACCCATGACCAACTACAGATGACTAACAATAAGGAAAAGACATCTCACACCCATCCTCGACAAAGATACCTACAACCCAGCAAAATAGACCATCAGTGAAGCCCTAGAAAACCTACACTTCCAACAATTCACAAATATAACCACATCCTTACCAATCCTTCCTGACATACCCCAAAATCCTAAAACCCACTTGATATTCTCAAACTGCAATCTCCCAGACCATAAAGAAAACAGACTCCCTCCAGCATTCCAGAAATAACTATCACAAATGAAAGGGGCAAGCAATAACATACCCATCATCTATCGCCCCTCCTCACCATCCCTTCCTCTGCAAATAGCAGCTAGTTAAGAGCTGCCAGCAGAATCCCATTCCACCTGTTTGCCTGACCTGACCACCACTAAATACTCCACCCACACAACAATTACCACTCTCACCCAAGCAGGAAGAGTGCATTAACAACCAGTGGTACTAAAATAGTATGTACTTTCTCACCCATTCTTTCATGCAAAACAACACAAAAAGGACCCCATTTTTTTGTACATTGTACATGACCTTATTTCAAACTCTATCTTTAAGATTTCATTAAGGGGAAAAAGCGCTATCTTCATAATTGTAGTAGTAACAACACACTGAAAAAATTTTGAATTTTTTAGTAATTTTTGAAAAATCAGTTTTCAATGAAATTGAGACCTGCAACATTCTCTTAAACATACTTCACACTAATAACAAAATTTAATAAAAAATGATACAGCCTTTTTTTTTTTTTTTAAATTTTGGAAACGCCCCAGAGGTTTCATGTGATATTCAAATATTTTCTGTGAACCATATACTGTCGAATTTTGTAGAGTTGACATAGTGAAACAGAGGTTTGGTTAACAGGACTTGTCTTTGTTCAGGGACCATTTTTGGCTGTTGAACCCTAGTAAGATCATTGGCCTCGCAGAGAGCAGACATCAATGATTTCACTACACACATTTTAGGGAATTTCCTTAATTTTTTATTTTTTGTTTATATTTTTATTTAATTACTTACTATATACTTTATTCATTGAAATCTTAGTTATATTAGCTAATTTTAAGTAAAATTAACAATCTAAAAACATTAAAAAAGCTATTCATAAAATGTTTATTTACAGTGAAACCCCTATTTTGAGTTCCCCGATCTTATGTTTTCCCGGAATGTATGCCGTAAATTAATGGTCCCGACAAAAATCCATATATACTGCGATTTTTCTAAGAGCGACCCTCAAGGCCACTCAAATCCCATCTTCGCGATGGAATATGTCACGGCATTTCACGTCTTTTCTTGGTCTTGCCGGTAGAAGTCTCATGATCGCAAGCACTGCTTCATACGGTTGCGATCATGCGAAATCTAGTGGAACGACTGAGAAAGACGCGAAATGCCGTGACACATTCCATCGCGAAGATGGGATTTGAGTGGCCTTGAGGGTCGCTCTTAGAAAAATCGCAGTATAAGTAATGTACAATTTTCCCCGAATTTAGGTTTTTGCAATTTTACATTTTCCTCAATCTTGTGCCTGACTTGTGGAGGCCTACTGTGTAGAAAAACACTGATTTTAAGATTTTTGCATGACAGGTTTCGAATTTAGACAGGATTATTTAGGCGTCAGTATGAGATCTAGTGCCAACTTAGAAGTCAATAGGGGAATTCTCTCTACAAGTATCTCCTATGCTGTGGGGCACCACTCCAGCTAGTTCCTGACCACTCCATATGACCATGATGCAGGGCACCACTCCACAAAAGTTCCCAACTGGTCTTGTGACGTATGGTCCTGTAGTGTGAGTAAGCATGAATGTCAAGCCAAGAGTTAGCTGCAATACTGACTCTGAGCTGAACAGCCAGTCTGGAGTTGGAAATAGGTAACATTTCCTGGTTGGAAGCCACTGAACACCTAACATCCATATGCAATTCAAACTTGGCAGTTTGGTGTGCCAAACATAGCAACCCCAAATTCCTATGCTTCCAGACCAGGAAGGATGAGGAAGATGCAAGTAGCACTGGACGAGCAAGGAAGATACTTAGGGATCAAAGGGGATACTTAGTGGTTACAAGAACCACAACGTCACAGCGCACAAGCAAACATCTGTGTCCTAAGCAGGAGTCAATCACACAACCCTTTGAGCCAATACTGTCAAGGAACTCTTGTCCCACCAATTCTGCTACGCATTGCGGCAAAAGTATACGAATCAAGAATGTTTTATGATTGATATCATTTTCTTCTGACTGTATCCGCAAAAGTTTTTGAACAGACATTTCAAGTAACCACTCAACGACCAAATTTAGAATTTGTTTTGCAGAAAACGCAATTGTTGAAAGATAAATTTCCTGTGTGCAAATTTCCTAGTATCCTCCCTCCATTCCTACAAAAATACAAAGAATTTGACTTACATTAGCTTCTCCATTGACAAAGGTATCTTGAGGTTTCATATCTTCTGGTAATAAATTTCCTAATACATCTGTCTCATCAACTGCTTTAACAACATCAGTATCCTGAAAATAAAAGTTATAATTATTATTACTACCTCCAAATCATCAAATCCTTAAGTTTCATACAAGTATCTCCTTGTCTAGTGTATCTACATGAATATGGAAATGGTCTTTTTAACCCTTGTTCAGGCAACCAGGGTCCATTGGACCCAGAAGCAAACTTTTCAATATTTTACATGAAAAATATTGAAGAGCAGGGAAGTAACTTATAATAATGATATTTTCTTAAGCCAAAGAATACTAAATGCTCAATAAAATGGATGTATTTGCAAGGATATTGTTATCACTGAACCCTTAGGAACAAATCACTAGGCAAGTTAAAAAATATCTGATCTAAATCTTTCATCCTATACTTGAACCCACAAGATATAGAGGTTACGAATTCTATATTTAATCTTCACAAATGACACCGATCTCATTACTCCCCCTTTTCTAAGACCACCCATTGGTAGAAGTGATCACTTGGTTATTGCCACTACCTTGCAGATTGAATTCACAGATAATGGACTTCCTCCCATTGACTCTCCTGAGAGATGAGAATTTCTTTGTAGAGAATGATGATAATGAAATTAAAACAAATTTGAATGAATTACTTTACTTTCTCTATACTAAGTGCATTCCTATATACATATACTTGAGACAGTAAAACTTGGGTGACTGATGTAAGGCAATATAGGGAAAAGTGACACTACAGTTTAAAGAATACTCTGGAGTGTGAACATAACTGATGGTATTCAAGGACAAGGAGGGGACATAAATGTGAGGAACAAGTTTGGATGACTTAAGTGTCGTTGGCAGATTTCAAAATATAGTAAAATATCAGTACTTCAAAATTTTTGGTACCTCAATTATTTTCCTAGAGTGAAATTTCATTTTATTGATGTAAGTAAATTCTTATGAACATCTATTATAGTACAACTGTTGGTATTATTTTCCACTATTAGGGGCCGAAAAATTGGGTGAAGTATTAAAAAGGCCCTCTTGGTGCCAGTAGATATCAATAGGGAAGAAGTGGGGCAATGCCAAAAAGCTAGCCTTCCTTCAGGAAGTAAAGCTGTCTGTCCAATGTTGTAGATTTAAAGCATGTACAAGATCAAGCGTGAAAAAAGCCTCTGAGCAAAATTACAATCACCAGTTTTGTAACCAGAGTGATACCTTCTTTGTCTGCTACATGGCAAAAGAAGTGTGGTGGAATTTACTTAGTCAGGTGGAAGAGCAGGCCTCATGACCTGAGCCTTGCCACATAAAATAAGGCATGAATTGAATTGAATGTAACATTATATTATGCTGTATGATTATTACACAAGATGGAGTAATTTCTCTAACATTGGTGAACCTGCAGTTTTTATTCACCCCAACCAACACTCATGAAACCAACCTCATGAAAAGCATACCAGTTATCAACATGTGATAGTGAAATACATAATTTCTTTCATTACCGAATGTGACTACAGGAAAATATATTCAGAAAACAAGTATAAAGAGTGTACAAAGTAATTTCAACAATGTAATTACCTGTAATTCATTTTCTAATGCGGGCACCTCAAAACAAGGTTTTTCTATCTGTGTTTGTATTTCTCCATTCAGATCTTTCTCCAGAACATTCTCTTTTTCATTATCTTTGTTTTCTTGGACTATCCCAGTAGACTGCAAAAAGAACAAAGCATTAAAAGTGTTACAAGTTGTTATAAAGAGGAGGGCATTAAAGAAAGTTCAGGTTTGCTAACATAGTTTTTAAAGGGCTTATAAATTAATCTGGAATTTAAGAAACTTCAAGCTCATTTTTTGAGAAAATCATTCTAATGAAAAGAGTTTCATCTAATAAGCAAAACCTCATGTGTTCTTTAGTGCAATTTTAGTGAAAATTCTCACGTGTTATTACAGTGTGCATAGAAGGTTCAAGTTTCAGTGAAATGTCTCTATTGCATTTCTTATTGTTTACAACCCAAAGGTACTGTGCAACTTAATGTAAAAAATTATGTGGTAAATGTTTAGTCAGATAATCCAGAAATGAGGTTTACTGTGAACTATAGGTTTTATTTCAAAATATTTAATAAAAACAGATCAATCCTTGGGTAAGCTTCAAACTCATTCTTGCTGCAAATGTTAAAAAATAATTAGTAAGAATCAAATTTTCTAGTATCAATGATGTTGCTAAAAGGATGGTAGCAGAAGAATTGTCAACAGAAAGTTTTATCAAAAAGTTTTTTCTAAAACAAACATTTTTTTGTTGCTGTTCACGAGGTCAAAACATAACATTGCATGATGTAAAAACTACAATGTAAAATCAGATACCATTAATTCCAATCAAAAACCCACACACACACACACCACCAGGAACTATTATATAATTCATATTTATAATGTAAAGTATATTGCATTATCATTACTGTCATTTTCTTCACACTCCTCGGAAAAATTTGAGAAAATGTTTTCAAATTCATACTTTCCTGAAGAACTCTCAAAATTTTTTACCAATTTACTCAGTTCAAAGTGTGACAATCTCGAACTCTTACTTCTCTATGCCACCATAAATTCAACTGCAGCCTCGTAAGCAAAATGATTTGAAACAACATAAAATGGGTGAAGTCTGGCTACAATGACGGAAAATACTGCCTAATCTCTTCTGAAGATAATTAGTTGTGTAGAAAACAGATGCCATTTACCGGAGTGAAATAACACAGAGTTAAATATAGTTCCCGCCCCACAGGACAAAGGACCAGAACCAGGAGAAAAGGAAGTCCCATGAAGTGGGACACCGGTCTGCCAGACGAAGAAAACGGAAAAGTGAAAGGACTGCAAAGGGTTAAGTATAAAATGTTCAGAAAAGTTGTGTTGTATTTACACTACTTTTCTGAATATCATCTACAAATTATCTTCATTTGAAACCTACTCACAAGTCACCATGTACCTTTTATTTTTTTGTAATGTTTATTCAATAAATAAATAATAATAATAATAATAAATAAAAAGAATCCTATGGCTTCATGAACAGTTCCCCAAAAATTAATAGCTCCATTTCGAAGTCACAGGGCTATGAATGAGGTCGAATTGATTCTGGAATACCTATTTTAGGTAAAATCCTGCAAACAGTTTAGGACAGACGTTTCTAAAAACTAGGAGTTACAACAGCACAACCTTATTTTTAAAAAGTGTACATTAAATGATTTAAAGATCTAATAATGAAGAATATAACATTTTCTTACCTCCTCATGAAGACTTGAAATTTCACTTACATTCCATGAAGATGCATTATGCTTCTTTTTCTCTCTCTTTGTAATTTTTGTTAAATACGAATTCTCAGCTTCACTACCATGTGAGCCTTCATCATCCACTTCGCAAATAATTTCTTCTTTTGCATCAGTGGCACTAATAATCTTCTCATGGTCACATGCTTCACTATTTTGAAGTAATCTATGATCTGATTCTTCAGTTTGATCATTCATGGCAGGAGGAATGTCAAAACGATAAATGCTCTCTACTTGTTCCTCATCATCAGATGATTTTTCATTTTCAGAAAGATCACTATCTTCACTGGTATTATCTACCTCATCTGCATAACTGTTTTCTAACTTTATTTTCTTTGATTTGGTCAACTTGGAAGAATTTTTCTTTCTCTTACCATTATTTTTCATACCTTTGTCCTTTTTTTTTAATTGTTCCTCAAAGTTCAATAAATTCTCCACAGCATCATCAATTTTTTGCTTAGAAAATCGGTATTTATTTGAATCCAATAGAGTTTTAGAAAGATTTAATGCAAAAGGATATCTACCTTTTGCCAACTCTTGAAACCTAAAACAATTTAATAATTTTCAATCTCTCAACTATCAATAATTTTGAAAATATGAAATATAAGTGCAAGATTACCTGTGAGCGATCCTCAGTATATATCTCTGAGTCTTCTTATTTAAACTAGTTTTTGAAGATTCTCGTAAAGCGTTTGCCACAGATTCAGCATCAAATTGTAAATGTGGGAGATAAACATTTACTTTACCAGCTCGTGGATCTAGATCTTTGATTTTTACACCAGAACGAGTATCTTCTTTTCCCACAAAAACCATATCTTTCCAACTTGTTCCTGGAAACCCAGCCTGAAAGCATACATTTTATAGAATAAATCATTTTCATTATCAGTGATTTTTTCAAAAATCAATTAATCAAAATATTGCATCTCCAATTAATAAACAATGAAAACAAAGTAGTTTTGATTATTTAGTAACCAGACAAGACAAATTTCAAGGGTCTCAGGTTTGGCCAAATCAATCTGAAAACATCCATTTTGAAATAATACTTCATAAGATTCAAGTAATAATGTAGATCAGAAGAGTCACATTTTTGGAAAAAGGAGAAAGAAAGAAAGAAAGAAAGAAAGAGAAAATAGAAGAAACACAACAAGAACCATACACTTTACCATTCAGAAATCCATAAAACTTGTAATTCTATTGGTATCTTGAGACAGATTTTGGTAGTGTGAGGAGATGCCAAATAAAATTCAACCTTTTGTAATTTTTAAAAATTCAGAGTTTAAAGATAAAATTGGATCTATGCCATCTTTGTGCGTATTGCACTGTATTCTTTCAAAAAACTTGGCCCCTTTTTTTAGAAAATTTTGAAAATGATTTTGCATCTAATAAAAAGCTTTAGATTTGATGTAATAGTCTAATCACAATAACCAAAATGCCCTGTCCTCTTACCTCTAGTGCAACGAGGGCTCAAGAAAACATGTGCAGATAATATTTATAGCAAACAAGAAAACTGTTTTGTATTTGAAGTTATTACTACCATACATAGGTACACTTCCCTATACTGTCAGCAAAACCTCTGCCGACTTGACAGCCGGGGGTGGGGGAGAGCGATGTTGCCACTTACTTGGGCGGCATACACATGTTCATTCTTGCGTCAGATCAGCTGTTGATGTATACACGTCCAACTTATTGTATTTTTGGTAGAATTGTAATAATGACATTAGTTTATTTGATGAAATTCTGTTACACAATTTTATCGTAATCTTATGCAAACATTTTTGCATAAGCAGATGAAAGTAAGTACAGCGCTACGCGTTTTAAGAAGGAAGATGCATAGTATTCATTAAGAAAGATGAGAGAAGTATCTAAAAGCAAGACAATATTATATATATATATATATATATATATATACACACACACATACTGAATGCATTGGCATAAAGATGAAAATTAGAAATGTCCCGTAAGGTGGATGTACATATACATCATGCCATAAGTATATCAGCCTTTAACACTAGATGTCACAACTGCACACACGATGCATAACCTAACAAGTAATGGCACTCCCCTTGGCGCTCGGCGCTCTTCAATTTTCAGTTGCTTCGAACTATTACATTTCATTTGTTTCTTAGTAAACGTCGGCAACTCTGTGGTGACATCATCACAATTTGAAGCCTCTGATTGGATAATGGAACCCCCTTTCCCCTCTCAGCCTGGAGCTGTCAAGTCCGCAGAAGTTTTGCTAGCAGTATAGTCAAATCCTCACAACATGAACAAAAAAATTAATTTCAACTGTTAGAAAATGGTCTATCTACAGAAAATCCTTTTCAAATAAAACCAAATTGTTTACTCACTCGCTTCCAAGCTTCAAACTTTTCTTCGTATTCCAATCCTTCTGGACTTTGCTTTATTAAGCAGTAGAAAACCTTCTCACGAATGACATCTAGCAGGCGAGAATCATTTTGTCCAGCTAAATGTGTCATAAATGGCTTTAGAAAAATCAAAATAATTTCCTTGGATAACTTTCCCTTTCCTACTTTGGCAAGTTCCTCCACAAATATATCCGAAAAATGCATAATTAAACTAATATCACCACATTCATTAGCACTTTTAGAAGGAGACAATATTGTAGATTCAAATACATCACACAGCCCAGATACAGGAACTTTCTTCCAGCCTTTATTCCTGCAATACTCTAGACTCTGGCGAAGAAACCTGCGAACAAACTACAAGCAAATAATTAGGAATGCACTTTATTCACAGCTGAAGCACTATATTTTATCGTAAATTTTAAACATTTCACAAAAATTACAAAGTATGGGCAGTCCACAAGTTGCAGATTCAAAAAACTGACAAAAAATAATTAAATCTAGAGTAAGGAATGACACAATCATAATTTTATCACATACCATTTGAAACTTATCAAGTCGGTGATAATCTATTCCAAACCACTCTACTAGAAGAGTGTCAAAAAACGCTTGGACAAATGTCAATGCAGTATCCACATGCTGGAAACAATGTACCAGCTGACTGATCTCTTCTGCTAACTCCTCCTAAAAAAACGTTCGTCATCTAATAAAAACGCACACAACTAATGTAAAAATTTGCAGAAATAAAAGTAGTACCTGTATTAACGGTTTATCCGACATCCACATGCAATAAAACAAGCCTTTCCATATTCGCATAAAATCGTCGTGAGTAAAACCTAAGCAAACAGTAGTATTTATTCCAATTTTGAGACAACAATAAACAACACACAATAAGGACATCACATTATTTACAGAAACAACTACACATGCAACTTTATAAACTTACTGAAGTTCCCATTTGCTCGGGCAATAAAATATTTACGCAATTTCTTCATAGCCCTAGCACGATGCGTAGGATCATTTCCTGCCAATGTATTAGCAAAATGAAGTTGTTGGGCAACAAAAACAGCTTTCTCACGTGTTTTCACGCTGCTTTTCGCTGCCATGGCCATGCTTTTCGTCGTACAGCACGCTTGAGATGGGCGATCCGATTTGATCTGCTCACGACTTGTGATTCATGACTCACGAGTCGCTCAACAGAGTCGGTTCATCTCAACGAACGTTCTTTCAAAATGAACCGTGCCCAAACAAAAATTCAAGTCGACGAAGCTCCCGATTGGATGACAGTCCCCCTGTTCTTCCAGCTCCTGAGGGCGAGAACTTCGGCCGGGGGAGAAGTGGCAGACTACATCGGTGTGGCGCTCATCTGCCAGGGTACAGAAGAAAATGTTGTTGGTAAGAAATGATGGTGGAAAGAGATTTAGCTTTAGGGACGTGAATTCCAAGCATAGTTTCCCTATAGTTTCGTTTAAATACCTCTTGACTAGTAATTTAGAATCGTTTACTTGTATTCCAAGTACAAACAGTTTAAATTGGGCGCGACAATCTTATCTTTCCAAACTGAGCACATAATTATTATTCTCCCCAAGAAATCGCCTGTAAACACTGGCGTAGCTAGATAATTCTTTCTAGGTAGGCTCTAGAGCTGATTTACTTTTTATTTATTTTAATATCTCAAAATGGCAATTATTGTCTAATGTCTCGCCGTTCATATATTATTATAATTATAATTATTATTATTATTATTATTATTATTATTATTATTATTATTATTATTATTATTATTCCATTACATCACGACTAAAGATCTTATGAGTCGGCTGAATATAAAATCTACTCCAGGTTGCAACCAGCTACCTAAGGAGCAGATTCGGTGAATATCAGTGCCTCTACAATACTTTACGCAAAATGTGGGCTGTTCCAAATAAAGCAATTTCTTGCACTTCCCAGTCTTTTGAATTACCGGGGAGTTTAGACAAGTTCAAATTTTGCGGAACAAATCCCAGAGCTCCGATAACAATCGGTACGACCTGTGCTTTTACGCCCCACATTCGGCTGATCTCGATTTCCAAACTCTTGTATTTAAGACGTTTCTCTGCCTCCTTGGCAACGATGTATTGATCGCAAGGTACAGCAACATCGACAAGTAAACACGATTTGTTCTCCAAATCCCGGATAACTATATCCGGTTTGTTTGCCGCTATCGTGCGATCAGTTTGAATTTGTTGGTCGTACAATATCGTACACAATCCAGACGTCACTAGTTTCGTTGAGTGTTCGTACCACTTGGGGCATGTGTTCGGAACTTCGAGGGCGGTACAGATCTGCCAGTGGAGGTAGCTACACACCCTGTCGTGTCTTTTCAAGTATTCGGTCTTTGCTAGGATTGGACAAGCTGAGACAATATGATCAATGGTTTCTACGTGTTCTTGACAAATGCGGCATTTATCATCTTGGGAAATTTTGAGAACCGCTTTATCATAATGTCGTGTTCTCAAGGCCTGATCTTGGGCAGCTATTACAAGTGCTTCCGATTCTGGCTTCATTCTTCCCCTTTTAAGCCACATAAATGATTGATCTTTATTGATCTGCACCTTGTCCATTCTTTTTAGGTATTGTCCGTGGAGTGGTTTGTCTCTCCACGATTTCTTTAACATTTTTTGTGTCTCACACTTCATGTTTAACAGCATCAGATGTTCAGTGTCTGTGTTATTCGACGTGTCTTGCCTAGTTTTCTTCGCAATGCTTCTTGCTACACTAACAATTCCTCTGTTTCCCATTCTTCGGTCAGATTTCATGACCTGCCTCATTAGAGGGTCATCTTGATGGCTGACTACATACTTCCCCAACCCGACTATTGCGTTGTGCCAGGAGGCCTCAATTTGTCTGAGACCTCTTCCTCCTTCCTTACGTGACACACAAAGTCTATGTATATCAGCTCGAGGGTGGGAAACATGATGCATTGTTAGCAGTTTTCTGGTTTTTCGATCCATGGTGCGAATTTCTTGCTCAGTCCACTCCACTAGTCCAAAACTGTATTCGGCTACAGGTACCGCCAAACTACCTATTGCAGATATTCTATTCCTGGAATGTAGAGCGGACTGCAGGACCCGTCTCACTCTCCTACAATACTCTCTACGAATTCTCTCTTTCATTCTGTCGTTCGAGATGGTTTCACATTCTTCAATGCCCAGATATTTGTAAGTTTTACCTAGCTCAAGATCTTGAATCACAGTGTGCGTACCATTTTCAATGTTCTCAGACGTTGTGAGTTTCCCTCTTTTTAAATTGATTTTTGCACACTTGTCAAGACCAAACTTCATGCAGATGTCATTGCTAAAGTCATTCACGACAGACAGCATTTGGGAGAGAATCGTTTCATTCTTAGCAAACACTTTCAGATCATCCATGTAAAACAAATGTGATACTGGCTTTTCATCACCATGGAGCTTGAAACCAAAGTCAGCTTGCGACAACTGTCTAGATAATGGGATCAAACTAATACAAAACAGCAGAGGGGATAGTGAATCTCCTTGAAAAATACCCCTGTTAATCTGAATACTCCTGGTTTCTACTGGTTCTTTTCCGCCGTGTATTAGTAACCTGGTACTCCACGACTTCATACTAGCCTTGCAAAATTCAATAAGTCTAGGGTGAAATCGATAGATCTCCAGGGTCTTCAAAATCCACTCTTGTGGTACACTATCAAAGGCCTTTTGGTAGTCAATCCAAGCCATGCTCAAATTACGTTTGCGTTTCTTTACATCATTCAAAATGACTTTATTCAGTAGCAAGATTTCCTTACAGCCATAAGAGCCTTTACGACATCCTTTTTGTTCAGCTGGCATTAGATGATTCTTATCTAGATGTCTGTACATTTTGTCAGCTCTGGCTGCAGTAATAACTTTGTACAGTACTGGCAGACAAGTAATTGGCCTGTAGTTCTTCGCCAAAGAGCTGTCTCCCGCTTTGGGTAGCAAATACGTGATGCCGTGTGTGAGCCATTCCGGGAGTTCCTTTGGGTTTTCTAAAATTTTATTAACAGCTTTTGCTAGATGAGAATGTATTGCTGTTAATTTCTTAATCCAATAAATCTGGATCTTATCAATCCCGGGGGACTTCCAGTTTCCCATGTTCTTAATTGCTTGGAAGAGGTCCTCTTCCGAGAATTGAACATCTTCCACTGTTTCTACAAGTTCATCGGCAGCATCAACTTCAGATTGAAGCCAAGATGCGTCTTTGTTGTAGGATCTGCTCTCCTCCCAGATTCCTGCCCAAAACGCTTCGACGTCATCTTTTGAAGGAGTAACAGCTTTGCCATTCGGTTTTTGAGTCAGATTGCGATAGAATCTCTTCGCGTCTGTTTCAAACAAGTGGTTCTGTACACGGAAATCTATTCTACGTTATTACTATTATTATTATTATTATTATTATTATTATAATTATTATTTTTCATCCACTACACAACGACTAAAGATGTTATGAGTCGGCTGAATATAAAATCTACTCCAGGTTGCAACCAAAGCAAAATAGAAAATTAAGGCAAAATAGAAACTTTTGTAATTTACGAAGACCAAGACAAACGGCGTGATGGTGTTTTGTCGAGCCACAAATGATAAAAGGCTTGAACAACAATGCCAAGACAGAATGTGTGTTGTGGTGAGGAACGGATCGTTGTGGACTCTGCCATTTTAGAATTTGCATTGTTACGAGAATAAGTATTTATTTTCGAAGTGCGCGATGTAGAAAAAGTTATCCATGTTAAGTGGCGGTGATCGACTGGAGTACGCGATTTCCGGCTAGCCGATGGAAGTACTTGCTGCGTGGACAAGAGTTCGGCGCTTCTAAAGGGAAGTGGATTATATACAATTGTTTTGAAGAGAATTTCCCTGTGCAAGGCTAAGCTTGTTTTAGATTAAGAATTCAATATAAATGGCTATTATTAGCAGGGAATGCACACTTCAGTGTGAACGAGTTTTGCAACAATATGAATGAGTGTTATTTGTTATTGTTAGTGTAATTATTCTTAGTGTTTGTTTTTCATTTTCGATGTCATGTGTTTTGTTTCGTGAGGTAAACGTGTAGTTTTTTATGAATTCACAAAATTAAATGAAGGGAAAGTAAGTTAAAAAGGAGAGAAATTATTCAATAAATCGGAGTAATCACTCATGTGTTTACTATTTTGTATCTCAAACTGGTGTTATTATTAAAGAAATAGTCAGTTACCTGGTAGTGTTGCAAAACGGTAATGCGTTTGGTTCTCGTATGGGACTACTAGCTCCGTCAAGCTGGAACAGCCATGTCAGCTCACCGGAATGAAACATATCTAATAATTTATTGCTAATTAATTGCCAATTAATTGCCACATTTTCGAATTAATTGCCACGTATCTTCAGGGCGAAAAAGGGTGTGAGCTGGCTTGACGCGACTCCAGCACACACATCAGTGAAATTCGGGTCGCAGGTTCACGGAAACACTCAGATAATTTATTGCTAATTAATTGCCAATTAATTGCCACATTTTCGAATTAATTGCCACGTATCTTCAGGGCGAAAAAAGGGTGTGAGCTGGCTTGACGCGACGCCAGCACACACATCAGTGAAATTCGGGTCGCAGGTCCACGGAATCACTCAGATAATTTGTTGCTAATTAATTGCCAATTAATTGCCACATTTTCGAATTAATTGCCACGTATCTTCAGGGCGAAAACGGGTGTGAGCTGGCTTGACGCAACGCCAGAGCACACATCAGTGAAATTCGGGTCGCAGGCCCACGGAAACACTCAGATAATTTATCGCTAATTAATTGCAAATTAATTGCCACAATTTCGAATTAATTGTCACGTATCTTCAGTGCGAAAACGGGTGTGAGCTGGCTTGACGAGAACGTTTCAGTTTTTAACAATTTTTTTCTCATAAACAACAACGGCAATTAATTTGTGTTTATTATAAAAAATTAGTATATAATGTGTATTAATTATGTTCTTGGTTTAGTTCGATTGTGCTCGTTAGTTCTCTCTACAAACGTATTTGAATATCTGGCATGGTTGAGTATGTTTCAGTTTTTAACAATTATTTTTCCATAAACGACAATGGCAATTCATTCGTGTTTGTGGTAAACAATTAGTATATAATGTGAATTAATTATGTTCTTGGTTTGGTTCGAGTGCGCTCGTTGGTTCTCTCTACAAACGTATTTGAATATCTGGCATGGTTGAATATGTTTCAGTTTTAACAATTATTTTTCCATAAACGACAATGGCAATTAATTCGTGTTTGCGGTAAACAATTAGTATATTTTGTGTGTTAATTGTGTTCTCGGTTTGGTTCGAGTGTGCTCGTTGGTTCTCTCTACAAACGTATTTGAATATCTGGCATGGTTGAATATGTTCCAGTTGTTAACAATTAGCGACAAATTGGGAGATTAATTTCAATTTTTTTTCATAACTTTGCGATTCTAACTTTACGGAGCTCTTCCTGAGAACAGCTCTGCGCCCTGTGTGGGTGCAGTCGCTTCCTCTTGGGAGGTTTTCGCCCTTTCAAGGAGCCATCGGAAGGGGCGGTGGCCGCAAGTCAAGTCGCAAGAGAGGCGGCGACGGCGTGGCTATGATGTTTCTTCATATTTTCGCACGCGGCGTATGGACAGGGCTGATGGCGGTCGGGAGCCGGCCCGTGCGTTAAGCCTCTACATCCGGTATGTCTCACTGCCGTGAAAGGCCGCACTCAGGCGAGTGCAAACAAAAGACAGCAAGGGATACATCTGCACTGTGGGGTGGGTCGGTGGGTGGCCATTAGGCGCGCGATCTCTAGCCTCTTGCGTGAGAGAAGAAGGGTCGTCAGAGACAAGTAAAAACATTATTATTTTGCACTTTTGAAAAAATAAAAAATATGGAGCAATATGGCGTTTATGTCATCTCATTAAGTACATTTAGCAGAACCCCTATCAAAAGTTTAAAGAAAAACCTTTTAACCTTTTTGGAGAAAATATTGTTTCGCAATTTTTTAAACCGCATATATTGCACAAAATATTGCGCGTAAACGAATAAACATTTCAAAAAACTTACACGATCTTAAAAAAAGAATCCACTATGGAGGATAAATTTTGTTGGAAAGTAAACTTTTGACTGAAACGTATTCAACCATTCCAGGTATTCAAATACGTTTGTAGAGAGAACCAACGAGCACACTCGAACCAAACCAAGAACATAATTAATTCACAATATATACTAATTGTTTACCACAAACACGAATTAATTGCCATTGTCGTTTATGGAAAAATAATTGTTAACAACTGGAACATATTCAACCATGCCAGATATTCAAATACGTTTGTAGAGAGAACCAACGAGCACACTCGAACCAAACCAAGAACATAATTAATACACATTATATACTAATTTTTTATAATAAACACAAATTAATTGCCGTTGTTGTTTATGAGAAAAAAAATTGTTAAAAACTGAAACGTTCTCGTCAAGCCAGCTCACACCCGTTTTCGCACTGAAGATACGTGACAATTAATTCGAAATTGTGGCAATTAATTTGCCATTAATTTGCAATTAATTAGCAATAAATTATCTGAGTAGTTCCGTGGGCCTGCGACACGAATTTCACTGATGTGTGTGCTGGCGTTGCGTCAAGCCAGCTCACACCCGTTTTCGCCCTGAAGATACGTGGCAATTAATTCGAAAATGTGGCAATTAATTAGCAATAAATTATCTGAGTGATTCCGTGGACCTGCGACCCGAATTTCACTGATGTGTGTGCTGGCGTCGCGTCAAGCCAGCTCACACCCTTTTTTCGCCCTGAAGATACGTGGCAATTAATTCGAAAATGTGGCAATTAATTGGCAATTAATTAGCAATAAATTATCTGAGTGATTCCGTGGACCTGCGACCTGAATTTCACTGATGTGTGTGCTGGCGTCGCGTCAAGCCAGCTCACACCCTTTTTCGCCCAGAAGATACGTGGCAATTAATTCGAAAATGTGGCAATTAATTGGCAATTAATTAGCAATAAATTACCTGAGTGATTCCGTGGACCTGCGACCCGAATTTCACTGATGTGTGTGCTGGCGTTGCGTCAAGCCAGCTCACATCCTCTTTTGCTCTGAAGATACGTGGCAATTAATTCGAAAATGTGGCAGTTAATTGGCAATTAATTAGCAATAAATTATTAGACATGTTTCATTCCGGTGAGCTGACATGGCTGTTCCAGCTTGACGGAGCTGGGACTACTCGCGAATCCATGCCCTATCTAAATAAATTTTATGTAAACGGTTGTGCGGACCAGGCAGAAAGTTTCTGGGATAATTAAATTATTGAATTAATTGAGAGAGAGAGAGCGTAAGGTACCACCACCGCCATCCGATTATTAACCACGTGAGAGGCAAGTAAAAAAAATTACAGTTTTGCAATTTTTGAAAAAACAAAAGAATAGAACAATGTGAAGTTTATGTCATCTAATAGAGGACATTTATCACTATCCGTACCAAAAGTTTAAAGAAACAATTTGGAGCCGTTTTTGAGAAATTCTTGTTTTTGTATTTTTTAAAATTGCATATTTTGCACTCAATATTGCGCAAAAACTACTAAAATGTTCAAAAAAATGTACATGACCTTAAAGAAAGAACTGACTATGGAGAACAAATTTTATTTGAAGAAAAAATCTCTATCTTTAATTTTGTAGTTGTTGGAAGAAGCTGAATAACTTCAAAGTTTTGCAATTTTCGAAAATTCAGAGATAACCGCGAAATTCGGTCTTATACCACCTTTATAAGTGTATTTTACTCTATTCTTACAAGAAATTTGAAGAAAAAAATTGGAGCTGTTTTTGAGGAAATTTTGAAAATGTCCGAGGGGCTTTATGTAAAGTACCCCCAAATTTTATAATCTATTTCAAAATCTCAAAGCTTCAACTCGAGCCAGATCGACAGTAGTTTCTTCAATTAGAAAAAAAAATCGTACATATGGTTTAGGCGCTGTTCACAGACGGACGGGCGTTTTGCTTTCAATTGGCTTTCCGGTATCATGGACTTACAAAACATGGATTCCGGCTACACCACGTGTTAGGGGATTTTTTTCTTAAATTAGGAACTGGTTTTATCCACTTTTTCGTTGTTAGGGCCCGGCAATGAATTTTTTCCTGCCAAAAATTTGCCGATTTTTCGCGTAGCATTACATCACTTTCCCTATACTACGGTATTCTAAGGTATGTATACTACTGAAATTATAAGGGAGGCGATACTTTTAATAAATGGGTTGCTTAGGACACTTTTGAACATCGCGGGCATGGAGGAATATATTCCTCCATGTCGCGGGTATTAGTGATTGTGTGCGCTACGCCGGCGGTTATGTGAACTTTTGGCTATACTGCGATTTTTGTAGGAAGAGCTCTCAAGATAACTCAAATCCCATCTTCGCGATGGAATATGTCACGGCATTTCGTATCATTCACAGTCGTTCCGCTAGATTTCGCACGATCGCGACCGTATGAAGCAGTGCTTGCGATCATGCGACTTCTACCGGCAAGACCGAGAAAAGACGCGAAATGCCGTGACATATTCCATCGCGAAGATGGGATTTGAGTTATCTTCAGAGCTCTTCCTACAAAAATCGCAGTATAATGAGTTCCTCGTTTCAGTCTTCAGTCCTCTTGAAACTACGAATGTGTGTAGAATGTGTTTCAAAAACAGAATAAGAAGTTTGTCTTACACCGTGGTGTAAGACTTCTAGAGAATGTTAAGCGATTTGAACTTAATTTGTTAGATTTACAAATCTTTGCCTCAGAATGTCGTATTGCAAAATTGGAATTAAAGGTAATTTTTTTTGTTGACAAGACCGAAGATATACACGGGGACTCTTCAGTTTTAGCTTGTGTGGGTGATCTGTGAATCTCTGTGGAGAGTGGACGTATGATATCTCCCATTATTTTCTTAACGTTCTTGTAAGGTGGTGCAGACAATTATCAAATAAGCACCAAATATCTGCTGTTACAGTAAGATTGAACGTCGACGAAGAAAATTTGTTTGAAAGGTGTTCACGCCAGGGGCTCGTGGCACACGTGATATAAAACCTTTTGCATAATTTAATGGTATATTGTTATGTATCGTTCTGCAGTTATTGTTTGAAAAAATGCTTCCGCAGGGGTCCTGTGAAGTGTGTTCTCTGTGTTATTCGTGGTGAATATACTTAAAGCATTGTTGGTGTGGTGCCTTGGTGGTCTTCCCTGTGGCCATTTGATCGGAGAAATGTGATAATTTCAGGAAAGTGCATTTTGTCAGTATAATTGTTTGATACATACGTGCATTCTACCATGGAGCTGTGGAACAAGAAAGATATTTCAATGCCTCCCAATAATTCAATGATAATGAAGAAGAGAGATATCGATATAACACATCTCAAATTTATCCTTAATGGTGCATTGAAGGCAATGGAAGACGAACATCTTCTGCATAGGGAAGCAGCATTACTTTCACGACTCATATTTAAACTACAAAGGTCATTCCGAGGACAAAAAGGGCTAATGTGCTTATATAAGGTGAATCGGGGGCTAAAACGTTACCTTTCTCTGGATCTACAGTATGTATACACCAACTTCTGTAAGATACTTCAATGTGTTGAGGATATTAATGATTGTGTTTATGTTCCTACTAAGCAGATGTTACAGTATGTGTTGATTCGAACACAAGGCTTTTGTAAAATAATGAACTATTTGTCTGTGGCATGTGAAGATGCAGCTCACTATTTCAAAGGGATGATTCAACTTGGGCATCTTATAAACAGTTGCCTTGTTAGTTTAAGTATTGTTAGTAGGATATGGTTCTGTGCAAGATATTTAATGATTTGTGCGTGTCAGTGGTATGATCAACTTTTGCCGTATCTTGAGAAACTGAAAATAAAAGGCCCTTGTTGGCTTCCACCGGAATATACATTTCCTGAAACCCTGAGATCATGGTTGGGATCAAATCCAATAACAGGAGAACTAAAATGTGATGTTGATATACAGAAAATTAGTGAAGAAATATCACTAAACAAAAATTTTAAAGACTTTGGGACAGTGGTGAACCGTGAAGATTTTATTGCCAAAAAAAATGAAGAGGTTGGCATGCTGAGTAAAAGTGTAAAAATGGATTTCTTAAATCAAAAAGGGAAATTGTTAAATACAGAATTAATAGTAAATAATATTAACTTTTCTTCAGAAACTGGTAACAAACCTGTTGAAAATAGTGCAGATGATATAAATGATTTGCTTGTTCAAGATGTAGAAAATAAAAGTGTACATGCAACCATAAATGTATCGAATTCCATGTCTCTTCAACATGATTTTGGAGAGCAAATTTCCCGTGATCAGTTTCTTGCACACAAGACCAAGAAGAAGAGCTTTTCATCCACTACTAATGGAGACCCTAATGATATTTCGGAAAAGTTATGTCAGGATAATCAAAAACTCTTGCTGGGAACTGTTAGAAATAATAGTGGTGAAACTTGTACAATTATTAATGGTGAGATTTCTGAGAGAAAAAGGAGGACACAGTTCAGGAAAGGATTGCACACACCTCTAAAATTAAAAACCATGTCCAATACAAAATCTGGGGAAAATCTTGCAAATGAGGGAAGGCAAACAAGTATAGCAAATGAAGGTATTTCCCCAGCAACGTTGCCAGATCCATTTTGTTCATCAGGTGCTTCTCAAAGTACAGGAAAGAAGAGGGTTTCAAAAGATATTAGTGATTTGAAAGTTCTTAATGTTGATATGAAGAAAACATCAATGGACCCTTCATTTAAGTGTATGCAGATGGAAAATGAGTTTGTTCACAGTATCCAATCCTCAATCACATTAAATGACAATAAAGATATTGACAGTAATTTTGAAGTTAAATCTAATGAAGAACATATTTCAGATGTTCCTGAAGTCCAGCAAGAGTGTGCTTTTAATTCAGCATTCAATAAGAAAAAAAAGAATTCGTTAGGAAATTGGGAGATAATTCATGGAATCAGGACCTTAAAGGATGTGAAGTCATTTCTGCTCAGTGAAAAAAAGGCTAGAAGAAAAGGAAAAAGTTGTGTTACTTCACAGTTGAATAATTCAGAGTGGGGTGTTCTTTTTGAATCAATAAGCAAACATTTAAAGAAAAAAAAAAGTTCAACGCTAAAAGGAAATAGACTAAAACCTGTAATTGAAGAAATAAGAAATACGTTAATAGCTTTTGTCATTTGATTCATATCCTCAAAATTATTCTGTATTTCAATTATGTGGACTATTTTCCTAAAATGTGGGCATATTTTATGTTAATAATATGATGTTATAATATTGTATAATATGAAAATGGGAATTGGAAAAGAGGCTGATGATAATGCAGTCTCTGAACGTTGTTTATTGTGAGCAGAATGTTCAAATAATCATTTTCTTTTTATAGCAGTTGAAGATTGGAATTATTTTTCTTTTTTGTGATATGTGTAAACTCTCTGGCCCATACAGGAATTGTATACAATTTGATTTTATGACCTGTATCATTAATGCTGGATAGAACAGTGCCTTACTTAAAAAATATATTTTTGATTAGTTTTTGGTACATAAAAATTTATCAAGAAAAATTAAAGTCTATTTATTATGATTAAAACTTCAGTTTAATGTAGCCCCTCTTTTCCTCTAATAACCAAGGGAATTGAAAACACACCATACCTTGTAATTTTTCTCACAAAAACAGTCTTAATTGGTAAGTCTGGGACTTTTAGGTGAAAAAATATTTGTTCCCCTTCATCAGGAGCATTGAATGTGTCAAATAGTGCCCAATAGTTTACATATACCAAACTACATATCACCTGAAAGTAAATATTTTTGCTGAAACAAATGTTATAGCTCGACCAAGTAAAGAATGAAGGTGATTGTGGCGTGTTGTGGAACTAACAGTGTAAACATGGGTCTCTACTGTCAGTTTCGCTAACAAAAGTCACGAGGAGCGTGCAGTGAGTTTATTATGTAGCTTTGGGAAATATGACTTCTTGACTGTTTGACACTCCAGGATGACACTTGGCAGCATGTGACACTTTGCAGGCAGGCAAGACACCTTGCATATAATGTTATTAAATTTTGGGATAATGAAAAAGACTGACCTAAAATACCTCATTGAAAAACAATCAAAAGTGCAGCAGCAACAAAGTTATGTGAAAACACAATACGCAAAATTCAAAAAGAAGGATGTGAAGCTGAGACACATGGGTTTTTGATAACATTGCCTAAATGATCAAAAGTGAAACCAAAAAGAAAATCTGTTATGGATGAAATGGACAAGTACATTGTTAGACTTAAGTTTTTAAAATATTAGAAATAAAAAAAGAAATACTGCCATAAGTATTTAAAATATTCACCATTACGGTGGTAGTTGCATCTTACATAAAAATAATTTGATTTGGTATATATTCTGAGAAACTACTTAAGTTAAATTAAACGATTCACGAGCATATGAATGTTACAGTACAAATTTTCTGCTCATAAAAGGAATCCGATCAACACTGAATCATTCTGCAGAGAAAAATAAAATTTTATTTCTTCCAATAGGGGTGTAGGCATGTCCAAATACAGTTAAAATATTAATTGGAATGATACCAGATTTGTGTCAAATTAAATCGCTCTCTTCCCGAAACAGTTTGGCAGAGGCCCATTTTTAATTTGATTTGAGTGTCCTTATATCACCGTCTCTGTTACTTCGGCTGTAAACACAGACAGTGGCACGCTCCTGTAAACATCATTCTCAACTTGGTCGAGTTATATTACATATTTCACTAAACTTTATATAAATAAATGAATATTTTGAGTTTAATACTTCGGAGTTTTTGAATATGTGGTGAAAGTCATGGCAGTTTGGAATCGGTGGATGGGTACAGATCATGTGTTACGGTGGGGCTTCCCCGATTGAGTAGAGGGAGTCTGGTTCACAATCTGTCAAAATGTCTGAGGGCCATTTCTAAGAATATTGTTGCAAGGTCTCTCTTGAGCGAAAAAGCACTCTCATAACACGAGTGCTTTGGGTCCCTAACTTCCTTGGGTTGCACAGATGAAATGTGCAAAGTGATAAAGAGGAAGACATCACGATTTTCTTCGAGACTTCTCTTGATCTTAGTTACTGGTTTCCATTTGGGTAGTAAATAAATATTTTCCATTTTTGGCACGTAAAAGTTTGAGCTGTATTGTTTAGTGCAAAAATTATCCACTCTTCATTAATGTGTAAATAATCACAATCATATGTGTGTTAATTTCTATTGACAAGGCAAAGGCTTTGTGTAACTATTACTAAACAATTGAATTTTTTTTTCTTTTACATACAGGGTCTTTATTTGATTGCTCGACTGGGAGTACTAGCTCTTGTAACAATTTGGCAACAACATGAATTATCTTTGGTATGCCATTCATTCATAGTGACCCTCCAGCAGTTGTGTGCCTTCAGGTTTTGGGGCAGGAGAATGTGGTTTCTAGAGATGAAAAAAAAAGAAGAAAACACTTATTCTGTCTGTGGGGAGTTATTCGTACTTGTTTCATTCATTCGCATAACAACTTTAATAAAAAGAACATTTTAATAATAATAAAAAAAGATACAGCAGACTAAATAGCCCAACACATATACGAAAACTATTCCTATTAGAAACTCCAGTACAAACAATGCAATAACAAATACAAAGTAAGAGACAAAACAATAATGACAATCATAAAATTAAGAAGCATAATACAAAATAAAATAAATGTTGCAATAAATATATAAACTGTGTTTAATAGTGTTAGAGAATGAATGTAGATTAAAACTCAAATTGCCACATTTTATATTATCACTTGCAATTTTAGTCTGGGGATCATAGGGACATTCACAAATTGAGATCAATAGAAAATTTTTTGAAATAACTTAACGTTTCTAGTAATACATGGATTTCAATATTCAGCAAATAGATTCCTCAAGGCAGCACAATCAATCAACATTGTGAGAAGTTTATAAATAAAGAGTACATTTGTTAATCTCGCAGATTACAATGATGGCATATTCAATAATTTAGCAATTACTAAGGAGTAATGACTATATCTGGAATTTTAAAGATTAATCTTATTTGCTGCCTATGAGAAAAATATGTGCTAAACTCTTTCAGTTCTTTTTAATTTGATGGTACTAGGAGAAGTGCATTTAATGAAGTAAACTTAGATGTTTGTCTTTCTACCAAACCTAATAACTTTAAAGAACCATTTATCTAATCAGAATGTTGATCAAAACATTTTACTATCAACAATAATACCCAAATCATTAATTTCAGAAACACTCTACGTTTGATCTATCAGTAGTTTAGCTCGTTAACATTCCACCCCCAATTACAACGAAGGACCATACATTTATTATATTCAAATTAACACAACTTCTCTGACAACAATGTACAGGACTATTTGTCATGCTGCAAAAGTATAGCATAATTTTTGTCAGATATTACCCTCCAAAACTCACAATTATCAGTAAACTAAAAGCTGTTTGAATATCAAAAGTAACCAAGGACCCAAACGAGAACTCTATGGTATTCTCAATGCAATTGATATTGTACAAGATTCATACCTTTTGTACCTATTTGATTATGACCTGTTAAATAACTAAATAACCAATTCAAAGACAATAAACTCACTTTGTGCAGTAATAGTTCAATATTTACACTATTAAAAGCTTTAGAGAAATCTGTGTAAAGCACATGAACCTAATGACACGTGTAAAGTAGATTGAACTTTGTTTGTAAACAATAGGAAATTTGTTATTGTAGATTGTGATAAAACCATGTTGCTCAATTACATTGATCACAAATCAAGGTTTCATTTAATCAAGTATGATGCTTTCAAAATCTTTTGCAACAATATAAATTAAATTAATTAATATATAATTACAATTAATCGATATATAATTACCAGCATCATTTTTATTTCCTTTCTTAAATGTTTTTCATGTGATGTAACTAGTTATCCAAATCAAAGAAAATATCCCTGTTAATAAAGATTTATTAGAAAGTATAGTCAGAGACATAACAAATACAGAGTCACTGTCTTTCAAAAATTTTTAAGGGATATCATCAGGACAAGTGATGTTATTTTTTAAGTATAAAAGCTTCTTCAAGTAAGGTTTAGGAAAGAAGAATTGCCCAAATTGTCATTTCAAGGAACCGTAATGTTTTTGTGTTTTTTTTATTATTTTAAGTGATTATTAATTTACCACTTATTATTACTTTAAAAATATTTATATTAATTTAATTAAGATATTCTTATTTCTGTGGTCACACGGTAAAAGTTCTTAAGTAAATTTTTGGCAAAATTGGGTTCAGTACTGAAACTACAAGTTAAGTATCGCCTCCTGTATTATATCAGTAGTATACCATTCCATTGCGGCTCTCACACGCAACAAATCTTTATAACTGAGGTCTCTAAAGGAAGAGAATTTCATGAAGACGTGACGAATTGCACTTTGACTTTAAATACATGAAGGATTTGTTAAACAAAAAAATCTAAATAATCAAGTCAAATGCAACCCGCAACACTTGCCAACGTTTTCGTCAAATAACTCCTAAACAAAGCGTTTTAAAGCCTTAAAAACTAAAATTTTGAGACCGATGATTAGGAAACCGAAAAACTGAGAAAATGTCAAAAAATGTACTTTGGGTGGTGCGAGATGGTAGCTGGCAAGTGAACGTGGCAAGCCAAAAAGAAGCTAACCCAGACAAAAAACACCCAACAATATCGATTAACGTGCCGCAGCAATAGAATTCGTTTGTTTCATATCGCACTAATGTAAATTTTCGCAAAAATCTTGAATTTTATGGTGAGCAATAAAACGCTGAACATACCACGAAATGTTATAGTGTTATTACATTTCTCGTTATGTTAATAGCAATTAAATTATCCCCTGTTGAGAAAGTGCTAATATTATCGATTATTTGAAACAGACTTAAATACTCGATAATAAAAAGAAGTAAAACTTACATACTCATGTTACAAAAAAAAAGTAAAGTCTTATTGGGTGTCCTGCCATAGTCTTTTATGGAGGTGGAACTTTTATAATAAAATAGGGAAAATTCCTACAAAATCGGGATGGGTGGTAACCAGAGTAGAGTTATGGTTAATCTGCATTTCTAACTACACCATCATTCTCTAGATTGGATAACCTCGTACCTTAAACATCGGACTCAAAGAGTAGAAATATCATACTGGCACGAAAAGACACTACATACTTATGTTTCCAATTCTTTGCCAATTGAGCATGGGGTCCCGCAAGGTTCGATATTACGCCTATCCTCTTTCTGTTATACGAAAAACTTTATGCCAGTGTCTACTAAAAATGGAAGAACGGTTCTGTTTGCCGATGACACGAATGTTCTTTGCAAAAAATAAGCAATAAATAGTACGATTTCAGAAATTTCAAATTGGTTTCGTAATTAATTGTTAACGAAAGAAAAACTGTTTCAGTGCATTTTTGCATTTCAAATCGGCAATCGCATGTTCCATTGAAAATGAACAATATGCAATTAGCTAATATTGAGGTAACAAAATTTCTTGGTCTCTCAATTCAGTAAAAAATCAGATGGAATGTACACATAACAGAATTAAACCTAAATTAAGTTCATTAAGTTACGCATTCAGAATTCTTTCGAAATTTATCCCCCTTCATGCAGCTCGTTGCGTTTATATTGCAAATGTACATTCCCGCCTGAGATATGGCATCATATTTTGGAAAAGCTCATTCTGTAATACTCACACCTTTAGATTGCAAAATAAAATTATTCGAATAATGAAAAAATGCCTTCAACGTGATCCCTGCAAGCCTCTTTTCATTGGGCTTGGAGTCTTACCCTTGCCTTGCCTATTTATTTACGAATCTGTAATATTTATCAAAAATGACCTACTTAACGGAGGGAACATATTTTCATGCAATATTGACATTTGACACAACACAATATTTGACAATATTGACACAACACAGTAGAACGTCGAAGAAATCACGTCGTAGAAATCACGTTCATCAAGTGTCAGTATCAACAGCTCAGTACAAGCAATCCACATACAATACATGTACGTTACTATACAACGCATTGCCAGATGACATTAAAAAATTAAAGTCGGTACACAAATTTAAGTTCAAAGTAAAATCTTTTTGCTGCGTAACTGTTTCTATACAATTAGAGACTATAATGATCGTCGAAAAGAAAAATAATTTTTATTTTAACAAACAATGATGTGTAATGAATTAGTTTACATTTGTATTGTATACATTAAAAAATAATTAATACGCCTGTAACAAGTAATGTACTTCAGATTCCGGGTCGATGACCCCCATCTTGTTCAGGTTTTTGTCCAGTTTTCGTGATCTAATGAGCAAATGCTGAGATGCTGGACGTAAATGTAGCTTCACTATGCGCGCCTTTTTGTTGAGCACTTCTTTTGCCTGTAGTGGTAGGAGTAGAACTGATGTTCGTTACTATTTTGTTAGCAATGCAGAAAAATTAAATCAGCAGTTCATTTACCGTTGCAAAGATAATGCAATGGAGTACCTGTCATTCATTTCATAAGCATATCGGATTTTGTTGTAATATTCTCATTCGAAGTACCTTTCTTTAGCCTCTTCAATAATACGACACTGAACTACAGCATGGCGTGAAGAAGAAATTCAAATGACACGTAGAGAAGCGCCCTACATTTTTCCGAACAGGAAAGCATGCTATGCAGTGGCGTAGCCTTAGTTGGTGTCACCCGGGGCAAAACTAATGGTATCACCCCCAACAATAAATTAAATATAAAAATATCGATTACTGAACAGTTTATATATTTTTAATAAAAATACAATATGTTTGCACATGACATTTATTGATAATATGTTAAAACTACATGTAATTCAGAACAATTTTTAAATAAATAATCTAAAACTAGTGACTAAAACTATTTATAAAAACACTTTTGCAGATTTAAGGGCGGCAAAGTTATCTACGATTTCATCAAAATTTATAATTTGTAAATAAATCATTCCAATTATATTACAACGAAAAGATTCTTATATACACGAGGATGGTTAATGTGTGTATTCTAAGATTTTGAAGTTTCTAAATAAATCGCAAATTTACACATTAATTTGTAAATAAATCATTCAAATTATATAATTCCAACTACATACTTTTCTACTTGGTGTCACCCTTAAAATGGTGTCACCCGGGGCGGCCCGCCCCCTCTGCCCCTCTCTAGCTACGCCACTGATCTATGGCGTGAACGTTCCGCGGTGCGTTTCGAGATCCCTTGCAGTAGCGATGAATCACGGTGCTCATCTGCAAGTGGCGAGGCGCCGCGAACGAGTCTGGTGGAGGAAGCGGCGCGCGGTTTTCCGGGTCTGGCCTTGGGTTCAAGAGACGGCGGTGCCCGCTGCGCCCGCTACGCCGCGCCGGCCAGTCGTCAGGGAATCTGCGAGCCGAGTGGTCGGGTAGGTCTGGCTCGCACTCTCCGGCAAGATGACATTGAAACGGATTTTCCTTCCACTCGTTCTTCTAGCGCTTGTTTCGGGAATTCACAGTTACGAAGTTCCTCAGGCTACTCTCGTGGCGTTTAAACCAAGAGGATTCCAGGTTTCAATTCCAGGTAAGAATTAATAATGTAACACATTTAAGACGCTAAGCACGCATTTAAGATGCTAATTTTTGACAACACGCTCGTGGAGATCCTTCAGCAAGCTTCATTAAGTTTTAGTGACTTCTTTAAATCATTATTTTGTTCAAATAATCAAAATGTGTTGTTTAAACAACGTAAATCTTAGCTAATGCGCGCGAAATTCCACCGTTCTAAATAATAAGTTCCAAAACAAATCGAAGGGAAATTGAAAATTATCATCAGGACATCGAAATAATTTTGAATGATATTCATACTTTACCACTTTTGACACCATAAAATGTATTTTACTACCGTGTAAATATTTTTGTTAACGCCGGCAACACCAATTATTTTATATTAGTACCAGGGCTTAATTTCTGGCGGAACGGCGTTATTGTTGATGTTTTTATTATTATTATTATTATTATTATTATTATTATTATTATTATTATTATCATCATCATCATCATCACATAGTGTAATCACATGTGTTAGGATTCTATAAATAAATCGAGCGAGAATATTTGAAGCATTTTTTGAGAACGTCTTTGGAGTGTTTCTGACTGCGCAATTTTGAGCTCTCTTACAGTGGGAAATTCTTGAGAGTTCCAGATATTTCATAAGAGATTATTTGAATCGTCTAAGTTCAAACATACACAAAATTGCAAAATACACTTGTAATGTACAAATTAAGGACGTTAAAGATGTTACAAAAATGCTAATGGTAGTTTTTGGAAAGTCAAAATTTGTATTTAAAATAACGCAAGGCCATGTGTTTTAGTTCATTAAAAAGTTAACAAAAATTGAGTAATTTTTGAGAAAATATTTGTTTTGAAACATTGTCGCAATTTAACTCAAAATTTCGCGAAAATGTCTAATAATGTAAAATATTATAAATAATATTAATGAATAAAAATGAATATTAATGAATAAATGAAGGTTTTGATGAATGCACCGCCAATAATGTGCATTGCAATACTGAACCTATTAATGTCAATTACATTCGACCCTATAGTTACCAAAGCAATTATGTCAACAAAGTTCCATTAGCTGTAAAATCTTTCCACCTCGCACTCATTAATGAAGAGTTTTCTCAAAATTAACATACAGGTAGAGATATTGAATATAATGATTTCATTCCATATTTTTTTACATAATCTACGTAGGTCGTTCCGAAAGTAATTCCTCCTATTTATTTGTATGACAACTACAGTAAATAAAAAAAAACAAACTTAAAATAATGTGTTATTTTTCAATATAGTCACCCTTTTTTTCTACACATTTTATTAACCGATGAACAAGAGCCTGCATGCCACGCTGGTAAACGTCTGTATCAGCCGAGTTGACCTGTACGGGGAATTCTTATGGTGTCATTCGATGGGTTGTCGTTTCATTTCTGGCTCATAATGATATCATGTTTCGTAATCAGTGATTATTCGATCCAGAAAACCGCCACCTTCAGCTTCGTATTGGGTCGAAACCTTCTCAAAACGTTCCTTTCGGTGGTGTTGGTGTTCCTGTGTGAGTGATCGCGGGACACACATTGCGCACAATTTTCGGTAGCTCAATTTACTCAGCGTTACCTCTTAACGCCTTGCGGACAATGTCCAGCGCCATACGCAGTTACCCAGCACCATATACCCCCCCACCCCCTACGAACCTGTTCACGCGGAAGAACTGAACGAGGCGCTCTATCATTCCGTGGTGTGGCAGCTGTGCGTGGATGACAGCAACGTGGATTGTCATTCATGTCGCTGTCACTACCGCTGAAACGCACCACCCATCGACGCCACACTGTAGTAACATCCACTCTATCCTTCCCGTAAAAGTTCAGCAGGAGACTGGTGATGTCGATGCGTGCAATTTCCTCGGAAGTGAGAAATTGTCACACATTTCTGCTTTTGACGCGCGTTCCGGCTAGACTCCATTTTAGCATTCTGTAACTACGCTTCTATCCGACAAATAGCAACGAAATTAAACGAACTTTAACGAGAGAGTTCATATTTCACTATGGCACCACTCACATTCGTTTTTGAGATCATACGCATACGTAAAAAAAATGGGAGGCATTACTTTCGGAACGACCCTCGTATTTGTACCTCAAAATTGCAGACATTTACTTCTAAACGCACTAATGCATGGATATCATTCTGATCACATCCTGATGTGAGGTCGAAAACCTCTTCGAAATCTAGCCAAACGATGACTACGGAGGTAACAGGGACAAGCATAGAGCGCCTGTTAATATTAGTGATATCTGCCAACAGTAATTCTTACTTTCAAGAAAGTCGTAGAATTGCAGAGATTTATCAAGCGTAAAGTTTAGAATCCAATTTATATTGAAAGCATGATTATTTCATATATCTTTTATAAAAAGATAACCACGGAAAGTTTACCCTGGTCATGTGTTGTATGTGACCTTTATCACTCCAAATGCAAGACCTCAACGCGTAAATCCGTTTCCAACAGAAAAAAAAGTACCTTAAATTCCGTCATTACTCATTTGGTACCTATAAATACCTATATTCACTTATAAATAATTGTGGGGAAGATAAACTTACCGCGATCAAACTGAAAGAGGCTATTTGAAAATATGACTGAAGAAGCACGCTTGCAGTCTCCTGCGTCATCATTGAAGTTGGGGCGCCCCTGGCGGGAATTCCCCACACAACCACGAAACACTGCGTCACTCCACAGACTGTTTGCGGTGGTAAGCCCACGACAGCGAACGCGGCGCAAGGGAGCAGTGGTAGAGGAAGCGTCGGGGTTGGCTGCTTCCTGAACACACTCATGTGCAATCTAAAACAATTTGCTGTGCTCAAAGGATTATAAAATTGTAGGTGATAGAATGTTTCATGAAGGTTTGAAAATTAACATTTGTTTGAAGAAGATATACGTACCATTAAATAAGAATTTTTATTTGAACAATCTAAAATTTTCAATTTATTACTTACATTTTAATTGACTAGAAGTGCTATGGAATTGTACGAACTTTTTTGTAGTTGTTGGTTTCCCTTTCCTTGGAACCGGACCTACCGTTTACATTTTGTTTTCCCCTTTCTGATTGCCATCTATCGACGCCTAAGATTTATCACCTAAGAAAACCAATAAAAACCTCCCGTGATGCACCCTTGGGATCAAACGTCAGCGAAGGACCACTCGTCATACCGAACAAAACGCCTTTGATTTTAATCCCTTCTCGATCCTGTACTATTACACGCATGCACGTCGGCCCCCTTTTAGGTGCTTGTGCCATAGTACTTCGTGTGGAAATCCAGTTACTCAGTTACACTCGCAGGGAGATTGCACAGGTTTCAAACGCAGTAAACGGAACAGAGAATAATAAAGATTTGGGGTAATGTGATTCTCAAGGGATTGGCAATGCACCCGTGCCACAAAGAACTGAAAACATTCACGCTTCGAATCCACAACCTTCAGTGCCCGCTAACTTGGACAAAATTGTCCCAAGTTGTCAACGAGTTACGGTTGTATAATAAAATAAGTAATAACAATAATAATAACAATAATAATAATAATAATAATAATAATAATAATAATAATAATAATAATAATAAGTGGCCTGCAGCAGAAATGGGGGCTGAACAAAGCTAGTTGATCTCCAAAAAGAAGCAAGAAACAAATAAAGAGCAACAAATTAAATACTCTCACGTAACACTGCAATAAAATAAATAGTATATTTACAAAAAAAATCTATCTTCATGAAGAAGCTTCTTACAAAATTTGGTCTGATAAATTGTATTTAACAATTTAGTGCTTTATTTTCCATGTAATTGTATGCGTGTGTTTGTAATCATTGTGTAAATACTGAATTCCCGTTGTGTAAATACTGAAATTTTGTAACTGTGGTCGCCAATGACCTAGCTGTTTCTGGGGCGACCTTAAATAAATAATTAAAAAAATCTTCATTAACACTAGAAGGACCGAGTGTGTCAAAATGACACATTTGTGTCACATGCTACAATGTAATGCTTGAGTTTTAAAAGTTAGAATATTGGTTCTTTGCAAGTGCTTTCTTTAGTGAATGAACTTCATCTTTTGTAAAGCTCAATCCTCTGATTTTCATAGAATTGGAAAAAATCTTAGATATACCTAGAAGGACCGTCATGTGTCATATTGACACAGCATACACTTCCGAGTCTTGATATTTAATTTTTTGTCATACTTACATTTCCCATTGGAAGTGGTATATCTCTGGTTTTCAAATTGATAAGATTGTTGTTGCCTTCTTGAAATTCAATGCATGGTGATGATAACGATCCGGTAGAAATTGCCGGATACATCCTATTCTTTTTGAATCCACATCGGTGTAACACATAGGTGTTACAGAGAACTTCGCGTGTGCAGAACATAATTGCAAGCCGTGAGTGTGTATGTGAAACTTTGTGTAATGAGTACAGAAAAAGGACTGAAGGTATAATAAATACTTCTTCAACTTTAAAATTTTACTAAAGAAAACAGTGAAGGTGGCAATGACGGCAATGGAGACATTTCTGAGGAAGCAAATGACATGGGTGATGAAATCAAGAATTCTGGTATAGATTCTAGTGAAGATGTAGAACAAGAAGAAATGTCCAATATTATCCAAGAAGTAGGAAAAGCAGCAGTCGAAATTTAGTGAGGGGAGGGAGGGCTTGAACATGAACTGCTTATGATAACTTTTTTCTTCTGTGTCACTGGCAGAAAATCTGAATATGAATAAAATAAGCTTCATAGGTATAATGAGAAGGAATCAGCAAGATCTGACACTTCAAGCAAAAACACTCAAAACATCAAGGCAGTTTTGTCATAGTGAATTTTGCAACTTTGGACAAACAAAACTTCGGTGAAATTCTCACAGATTATTATCGAAAAAAGAATAAAAGTGTTCGAATCCTAAGCACCTTACATGACAGCGTCAGCACACAGAAATCTAGGAAAAAGAAGCCGAAGACGTTTTTTTATAAAAGCATAGGCGAAGATAGATACATTCCATCAGATGGTTCGTATATATACAGTGCGCGCAAGGTGATGGCCAGTTCACATTTTATTCAAGATCCTAGATATTCCAACAGCAAATGCATTGATATTGTTCAAGAAACATTCAAGAAAAACATCTACTTACAGATTGCAATTTATTCGCAAGATAGTAGACGAAATATCGTATAAAAATGTTAAATCTTACCCTTCACCCTTGATAAAAAGCACTGTTACAACTCTACTTCCCCTGCATGTTGTATGAGTTGAAAGTTTGTTTACGGAAAATGCTGTGAGAAAAATATCAACATACCTACAATGTGTTTAATTTTTTTCTTTCTCCATTAGTATGAACATTAAATTTTCATTAACTAACAAATATTATATAACGTTTTCATTCATTGCTCAGTATAGTCACTATTATTTCAAGTTCTGTAAAGGTTTCTACAATTTTCATTTTGTTACTTAAAACTATTTGAAATATAATGTATTAAAATGTCCAGAAATATGTATATTTATTCATTTATCCACTTTACATTGCAATAGGTGAGAAAAATATATAATATTAGTTTTTCATATGCTCAAGAGATCATGTGTCAAAATGACACACAACGGTCCTTCTAGGTAGAACGAAATTTCGGTCCTTCTAGTGTTAATAATACGTAACTTAGTATATTACATACGGATACAAAATATAACAGTTCTTTACATGAATACCAAAATATTTGCTGGATCAGTCGGACTGCCGGGCCAGACTGAACGGTCGGTCCGTCAGACTGAATGCCGGGCCGTAATGTTATATATGCCATTTTGTTTAAGCTTTTTAATTTTCAAAAATATGCGTTTTAATTATGGACGTAACGAGCTGGTCTGCTGAAAGGAAACTCAGTGGTTAAAGTTGACCTACCACATGGACGAACTTCTGCCCTGTACCCGTTCCGTTGCTGGCCTGTCCTCTTTGCAGGCTTCGATGCCACTTATATGCATTGATGATTGCTTGAAATAATTTTGTAAAAACACATTTTGGGGCAGTGTTTTTGAATTCATCGATTCAATCTATTGTGTAATAGACTACAAAGGGATCGCTCATTATCTGATCATAGTTAGGACCCGTTGAGATATTTAATTGTGTGTGTCTTCTAAAAACATGTTTATTAATTTTTTCAGATTCAGACGGTGTGCAAATTTTTGCCTTTCATGGCAATGTGAACAAAGAAATGGCGAATCGTGAAGCTGGAGAAATGTCTGTTGACATTCTGCGCCCCAAAAATGGTCGTTGGGTGTACGAAAATCCTCGAATACGACTGAAAGTAGGCGATGTAATTAATTATTGGTTATATGTGCAAGTAGATGGCTTAGGTTTCCCTAAAGATGATTTAACGTGGAAAGTGACAGGTATATCAAGATTTAATGGTAAATATATTTGATTGAAAAGTTCGATGTGTATTTTTATTTATGTTTTTACAGAGCTTGTTGACAAAGATTCATCACAACCTACAAGCCCTCCAACACCAACACCTGGAAAATGCGAATTGTCACATACTACTGTAAATGGTGTTCGTAAATGTGAAAATGAACTAGTATTTGAAGAAACTTTTGATAATTTGCAGCGACCGAAATGGGAGAATGTTGTGCAGTTTGGTGGAGATCCAGTACGTACTACTTTATAAATTTTGACCTTTTAACTATAAAATTTGCAGTAATGATTTGTTTAATTATATTACGAAATAACTTGATGTATTAATTTCTCAGAACATTTCCTTCTGTCATTTAATCACACATCCGAAGAAAAGAAATGAAAATACAAAAACGATTTTTTTGAGAAGTAAAACAAGACTTTTTAACCCTCGTTTGTTTCACCCGTTATTTTATTCTTTAGTTTTCTATCTGTGCTATTTGCAAGATACCTACCGTCAAAATATTACCAAATTCGCGATGAAATGCATAAATCGTGATTAGAATAGCAAACATTTTGTTATTTTTCCACTTTCCCTTTTACGATAAATTGCGTAAAAGCGTAAATTGCGTTGTTGTATCGCGCTTATAAAACGCCCCATTGCGCTTACGAAACGCTGAAATTTTATTGACATATTTATAGCAGACAAAACCTTTTGAAGGAAGGAGATTCGTAACGCGCCAATTTAACAGAATAACGTGTAATCTCTCGGGCGGCCCCCCCTTGGCCGGTTCTTCACTTTCTCACCTTGCTTCGTGAGAAGAGAAAGGATTGTAATCGTGCACCTGAAAACTGATTTTTCGACAGAAAATCTCTTAATTGCCTAGCCCTCATAACTAAAAAGTGGATAAATATTGCCCCTCTATAGAATAAATTAACAATGTTTTGATTTGGGGTAGTACTTTACACGAAACAACATTTTAAAAATTTTCCCAACAATGGCTCCAAATATTTGATTAAACTTTGTCCTGGTGAACGCTTAAAAGAATGGCGCAAGTCTCATTTTCGTTATAGTCACTGGTTTTTCGAAATTTGCAAAAGTTCATTTTTTTATCGACGTCAGTCTACAACTACAATACTGAAGTTAAAGAATTTTTTCCTTGATTAAATGAACTTCAGAGATTGTTCATGACCTTATTTCAAGAACTATCTTTAAACTAGTGGATCTCAAACATCTGAAAAACTAGTGGATCTGAAACGTACTTCACGCAAAATTATGCGAAAGTACTTAAATTTTCAAAACGTTGTACACGACCTTATTTCAAAATCTATTTTTAAGGAACAGATTTCATTAAGGGGATAATTTCTATCTTTCATCTTTTAGTTTTTAGGAAGACTGAAAAAATTTTGAACATCTGCAATTTTCGAAAAATCAGGGTTTTCAACGAGCATGAAACTTGAACCAATATCTCAAACGTCCTTCTTTCATCTATATGACACACATTTTTTTAAAGTTTGCAGGTTGTAGAAGTTGAATCTTCTTATGGAGACATCAAGTCTTGCATATCTTCCTATGATCGCTCTACTTGACTTTTATTTTTCCGTGCTGGTACTTTCCGGTACCATTCGTCATATATGCTACATTACGGAGAGTTTTCGTTGACTAAAGGTGGACTAAAGATTTTGGAACATGCCTTCCTGGTGCAGCTCGTATATCTTGATGAGGGGGAATACAAAAGATAACGTTTTTACCGCGTTGGTGTAAGATAATGTAGCACCTGAAGCTTGACAGTCATTTCAGTAATAAAATGTTTGTTTTAGCATAGTTTTATTATAGAGAGAGGGATTTTGTGAATATAATTATATTGGAGTATAGCCATTGATGTATTGTTCAAGAAGTCTGAAAACATTGCTTTTATCAGTATTTAGGCTGCAGTAGTGATGTATTAAGAATTTAATTTCTTATTGGATATGAACACTGCGGATTCAGTTTTACTTTCAGTTTTACTTTCTCGCTACGGGGTAAAGAGAAAGTTATATAATGCTGCGCGAAAAAACGGCGAATTTTGGTGCTTGATACCGAAAAATCGAATGACGGCAAAACGTCTGTCCATCGGTCTATTAACAAAGCTTTCGGCTAAACTGTTCAGCCGATTTTCCCCAAACTTGATATTTCCCAATCGATCTGACTGATGTCGCCGTTACTTGAATTTGAAATCGATAATTTAATTTTTGGGGGGTTCTTTTCATGAAGCCCCTGGGACATTTTCAAAAAAATGGCTCCATCGTTTTTGATTAAATTTCGTCATTGGATAGTGTGAAGGACGTTTAAGAGAGTGGTGCAAGTCTCATGTTCGTTAGTTTTCAAAAATTGCAAAAGTTTAATATTTTAGTTGTAGGAAGACTCCGAAAAAAAAATTGGAGTTAGTGATTTTTTACTTTCCCATATACTATACGTACGCACGTATAGTATACGTACTATACGTGCACTATAGTCGTACTTATAGTATATAGCGACTATAGTCGCACGTATAGTATACGTGCGCACGTATAGTATAGGGAAAGTTATTTCATGTTGCGCGAAAAAACGGCGGATTTTGCGGCAGAAAAACTCTTATTACAGGGCCCTATTAAAGAAAAAGTGGATAAATCCAGTTGCTAAATTAAGAAAGGGACAGCTAGTATTACTCTGGTCGTATTTACCAAGTTTCAGCTCAAAAGCTTCTGATGTGAGTTTTGCAGGACACATCTATCCTTTCGGGCATTCATCTGTACAAACAAATGAATTTTCTGGTACAAAATTGTGCATCTCCTCTCCACTTGCACCAATCTTAACCATCTTTGGAACAGCACTAACAAATCCTAATCTTGACGTGTGTGTGCGAAGTAACATGCAAAAAGTACCCTAAACACGGACTTTAGACCTTTTCTCATGCTATATGTATTATAGAGAGGAAACGTACTCGCAATAATCGAATAAAAATAGTTAAGTATATACTCTATAATATTTCAAAAATTCAATTTTTCAATCTCCTTTTTGACTTTTAATACTGCCCAGGTTGAGTGTGTGTGTGTGTGTGTGTGTGTGTGGAGAAAATGTGAGACTGCCTAAACTCATACATGAATGTTTTGGTAATGAATATTTTGACCAACAAAATAATAAAGTTTGTGCTGGCTAACAATTGTTCTATTTTCCAGGGATATCCTTTTGTAGTATACACTAACAAAGATGACAATTGTTTTGTCCGTGATGGATTTCTGCATATAAAACCAACTCTTCAATCTGATGATGATGTTACTTCAGGCGCGCAGCAACTTAGTGGGTAAGAAATTCTCTGATATTTTGGTATCCCAAGTGACGTACACACGTAATGCAGCCACATTCTGCCAATTCAATACGTGGGTTTGATGGGGGATGAAAATGTACAATGTAATCTGAATAAAAGCAAAATGAATCCCCTGAAGTCCTTGCAGAAAACATAGCATAATACGTACAATGACGTGCAGGAAAGCAATTTTGGTACTTTCTTAACAGTTCATGAAAATCATTATGAATTAGTATATCAACATTCACCAATTAAACGTCCGCTTTTTTATTAGTACTTGATAATTTGTAATTATTTATTGAGTGCAATAAGTTGGATTATTGAGTTACGTTGGAGTTATTGTGTAAGTAATTATTAAGAAGAAAATTAGAAAACCAATCAATCAATAAATAATCCCTTATTTTATGCAGCGAGACAGACCAACTCTTTCGCCTGACCACGCAAATTTCCCTACGCTCCTTTCGCTATTTAGTAGAGAAAGAAGATATCACTCGGGCGACGAAACAGGCGATTTTATTAGCTCAGAATCTTCTTATACGTTCTAGGACCTTTCACATGCAGTTAATCTACATCATAGAACAGATGGCTTTACTTCGCAGTCCTCCGAAGGAAGGCGTTCAAAAATGTTTTTTCTCCCTTCCATGGTTTCGATAGAGTATGATCCCGCGAACTTGGATATAGCAATCCGATAAGCTAACCGTTACACCACCAAAGCAACAAACGGTAAGCCAAAAACGAAAACTGTTAATTGGTACAATTTGCTTCTTCTTTTGAAGTTTTATATGCATTATTCAACCATGAAAAGAGCTCTTATTGCTTTGCAAGGCGTGTTGGTGACTGTTTCTTTGATTTTTTACTTTTGACACAACCATTTTTACTTTCTCGCATACTACTTGCATATAGAGCAATGTTGCGGCAAAAAATGGCGATATTACCTTTCAAATAAGAGTTATTGTTAACAAAATGGGCAATGCGCGTTGACTTCTACATGCACGTCACGTTGGAGTGCCCTCTGCTGCACTCATCTTGCGATTCTCGGAAAGAAATGGGAATAAAAACAGCAAATTAACGGCTGAACTGAATCCAAAGAATTGCAAGTGCCTTTTTGAATTTAATCATCCAATATTTAAAAATCAAATCCCAACACTTGCTTCTCTACTTTTCAAGTGATGCAACCGAAGCCCTTCCCCCTCAGTATTCCGTTTCCAGTGACTTTTTTGGTGAATTTTAAGTAATCAAATAATACTCGAAACACCTTGAGACGGTCCCGGCTATGTAGTATTTCACGAAATGTGAAAATGCAATTAAGTCAGCATTCACATGGGTCCTCTTTGTGGCGCCACTGAGAACTGCAGCTCTTCATACACAGCCCCCGCCAAGCGCCAGAGAGGAAGGATTCGTGTCCTGTAGGCAGGGATGTGGAACGGAGCACGTGCGTGTTCGGAGCGCGTTTGCGCTCTACAAGGGCACACAGTGCCCACGGCGAACAGAAGCCCGTGCACCTATTTCTCAATCAGGGATGCGGGACGCAAGAAGACGTATAGCATGTTTCAGGCGGAATGTGCTCTTGCTTTCTTGTGCAGTGAGTGTGGAGGTGATGCAATTTGTTTAATAAATGTTCATCATTATAATTTTTGAAGTGGTTTATTACTTGTATTTTCACACGACAGATATAACAGTATTTCTTTAAATGTTTACTTTCAATAGTAGTGTTTTTCTCAAATTGTGTTATATGATGTGTTGATTTAGTATGTATTTTGGTTTACATATATTTTCTTCAAAATATTATTTTGAGTTACTTGTAATTAGTATTAATAGTTCTTATATATTGTATTCTCTAACACTAAGTAGAAATGTGCGTTACTATTTCCTTGCTGTAATGATCAATGCTTGTGTAACTGCAGTTTCTGTTTACATGTCAATTTCCATTAAAAGTTCTTCAAAATTAATAAATGTCTCTTTATGATATACCAATGATATCGCCGCGTGCCCGAAACCTTTGCGAAGGCCATTCGCGTGCTCGTTCGTCTGACGGCCCTGCCTATAGGCGTCGGCGGCCGCAGGGCAGTCAATAGGCAAAAACCGGTTCAGTGGCACGTCCGAGCTGCTTAGTTTCAAGGCTATAGAACTGTTCTACCGGCAACGGCGCGGACGTGCCAAAGGGGCACGGCTACACCACTCGTGTGAATACCTCCACTTAAACTCAACCTGATGTCACTGCAGTCCCTCTGACTGGGAGGTCCTAGGTTCGAGTCCCGACGGTGGCAGGATTTTCGACACTAGCTTGTCAGCTAGGTCGAATTCAGTCGCTGACTGGAAGAGGATTCTAGCGCCCGGCTGTTCTGATCGGTAGTTTTCTGTGGTTTCTCCGATCAACACCAGGCGAATGCCGGAGCAGTACCCTCACAAACGGATCCCGGACCGCGCGCGATCTTTCCTTCCTCTTCCTTGTCCTATCCTCTCCTCTTGCACACACACACACACACTTACACTAACATGCACTACACTACCACACATGCCGGGAGACCGGTCGGGAGCTTACAGCTTGTCCCGGTTGGGGCGGTGCCCCGCTCGTGGGAGATACCTGGTTGAGGGTAAAACCCCGCTAGTCGACGGTAGGTCGGCGCCAGATCTCGCCATTCAGCGGGGAAACGATCATCGCCACCTCCCGATAAAACATGCACTACACTTACGGGACTAGAGGCCTACGTAGTTGACGCTCCCGGTAACACGAATCAATCAATCCACTTAAACCAATGCTTTGTGCCAGGAGACGCGCCACTCGGAAGTGCTGCTTAGTGGCGCCGCCTTGTGAATGGATCGTATCAGCCACTCTGGCTTTTAAACATTTTGAAGGTTTCCGGTGGAAATACAGTGTGCAATGGTGCTGTTATAGGTCCGCGTGGACTACTACTCCACCTTTGTCTTTTTCCCAGGAGATGTTATTCCCCAGAGTGGTCACCTAAGGCGTTAGCCTTTAATCCGCACCCCGTATGAGCATACAAATACACATTTGGGCTGGCATCCGGATACGCTGGGCGCTTCTCCATCCCCCCGCCTCCCCAATCCTGGTTAGCATCCACCTTGACACTATCGACATGAGTATCGCTGGAATCTAGAGCAACCTGGCGGGGGAGTCGGGTTCCCTTCGGAGTCGGGTCGGACTTCAATACGTGGGTTTGGGAGCAAGTCTCGCCCCTGATCCAGCCCAATGGTCGGCATGTGGAAGCCCAATTGATGGGTTACCGTGCGAATCGAGCAAACCAGGAGCTCAGTACCGCCTCCTCACAATACTCGCTTTGGCGCTCAGGACGTCAATACCGCCGAGAAACTCGAACCTTTAGAACCTCTACCGTTCGGCCGTCGATCTGGGAGACAAGCGGCGTCTTTCTGTGCATCCGACCCACCCCCTTCCCTGTATCTCCTAGTGCAGCGTTTCCCCTGCCCTCATAACCCGACCCTTACGAGTTCATCCGCCCAGCGGTGAGGATGTTGCTGCATACGAGACAGGTAGCGCTGAAGGATTGAACATTCAAGAAGCGACAAGTAGGAGAGAGTGGAGCATGTAACAGGCAGAAGGTTCAATGAAATTACCTTTATTCTAAGAAGCCAAGCTTTTATGTGCATGCCATAATTCCCTACTTTCTTTCGCAAATTGCAGTAATCTTCGTTAGGAATAAGTACTGCTGCATCATAAGTTTACTGTTGGGATGTACATTTATTGCTTTTTTCGCCGTATCACGACATGAAAGTTTTGATTTTATGCAAACGTTCCAGAAAGTGGTGTTGCAATACATCGATTAAGCTCTCTATTAATGTTTGATTACTATTTCCCACTTGAGCACGCTATTGAAACTCACTTGATAATTATTTATAAATATTCACCCTGGTATGATTTATTTTCTATAAATATTTACCTATTTATATAATACGTAATACATATATATATATATATATATATATATATATATATATAATACGTAATTGGTTTGCTCTGCACTGCTCATTGATTTACTTTACACTGAAATATTTATTAGCTTCATTTTATTATCACTTATGTGTGGGTATCACCTACAACATGCCGAATCTTACCTTACTATATGCGGACGGGCTGTCTCTACGGGCTCGCGATTCTGGAAGTTCTGTTAATTAATTTTTTTTAATTCATGGCAACTGACTTCTAATTATCAGCCTTGTTCCAAGAAAATAAATTAAACATTTATTGACAATTTAATGTTACAATATTAAATGAGCTCATCTTATTTAGATTTCTACTTTTTTCTTTTATAAAAGAATTATCCTTCCTGTACAGGTCAAATTAAAGTTCATGGCTTACTGATATCTTCGCGCATTGATGACTTCTCGGTTGAGATGTCCATAACGCGTCTTCTTGCTTGATATCACCTAGTTGATGTTAATTTTATTTGTTTAAAAGCCTCAACGCATTTTAAAGACGGTTTCTTTGATCCATACTGCCACTCATCAATTGCTGGCATTTCAACACTCCACCTTTCGACTTCTCGGAATGCGACGAGACCTTTCACGACCTTTCACCTTTTACGAAACACAATCACTTGAGCCGAAATGTCGCACCCCTCTGATCGAAACGCATTCCCGGGATGTGGTCTTCTCAACGGTGCGGCACTATCGTCGTTCCCACAATGAACACGGGTCTGACACGGGGCGTGCCAGGAATATTTCGAAGAAAGGAAAGTGACGATGTTTCGAATTATTCTTCGTAATTCAGTTCGATTTTAATACAATCCATTAATTTTTATTATTAGGTAGCAATAAAAGAATTTAAAGAAGTGTTTAGCATCTTATCTTAATGCATAAATAAACACTTTAAATGATCATAAAATTCCTGTCCTCCTTGCATTCTCCCGCTATGATACCTATACAAGATCATTTTCAAAATGTACACAAAATGACTTGAACCACCCCATACACACTTTCCGGTATATTCCGACCGCCAGTCGTGATAGTACAGTCTTGTGGGTTCACCATATTTAACAGAGGGGGCCCCGCCTCGAATGCACGCTTCTCACGTAACTTTCGTCACCGCCTACCTTTAGTCACCCGTGCAACGCACGAAAACGCTCCACCCTGGGTGTGAATTTTGCGCAAAGCGCGAGGTCTTCCAGAACAAAACCCGTTGGCGAGTGAGTCGGCCGAATTTATACCCGCCGGCTCACTCCCAAGTGACCACTGTTGAGCGTGGGAAGGGGGTCGCTTATTACCACGTGACAACTCAGGACAAGGCAAGTCGGCGCCACCTGTTTCTAAAACTTTTAGACTAAAAGTATCTACAACCCCCAACGCCATGCTTCTCGCTTCCCAAAACTCAGATATGCAAGACTTCCGCCTTCTCCTCCCCCGCAAGACAGCTAATGTGACGCTACATACCCTAATACAAATACTTTGCTTCTTAAACATTTTGCACATTATCACTCCTTAGCATCTTCAATCATTTATAAGTTTATTTGTAGTTTATAACCTTGTTTAAGTTAATTTATAGTTTTCGAAATATTGTCGGCTCCTCCTCCCCAAAATGTACATCAACCAAAAGTATAAAAACAGATAAGACGGTTGTTATTTTTAACACAGCGTATGAACCTTTCACAAAGTAAAATATGTCCGGTTCTATTAATTTTGTTTTTATTTAGGAATAGCACAATCTCAATAAACACTGCATAATAAAACTCTTCAATGTCCATAAAATAATATTGTGCCCTTTGTTACTATGTTACCACTATAATAATTTGTTACCTAGAGTCCTTTTCTTTTCAGTTGTACTGGTACACCAAACTCTGAAGAGTGCACTAAGCGAGCAGCAGGAGGATTCTACATCCCACCTGTATTTTCAGCTCAGTTAAGAACAAAACAATCCTTCAGTTTTTGTTATGGGAAAGTGGAAATAAAAGCAAAACTTCCTGTTGGAGACTGGATTTTTTCAGGTAGTTATTTTTGCAGGGAAAGGAATAGACTCGATATGCAGTTTCAAAGAGTATTATAATAGTCTCTCTTACGATTAACCATTCTCATGTGAAGTAGTATGTTCATAAATCTAAGAAATATTAATCTTAGTGGAAAGTGTGAAATGGAAATTTTCTCCAGGAGAGAAATAAAAAGAAATTGAACAATCAGAGGTTTCATGATAAAACCAGGATTTGCATGCTTGTTTTCAAAATGACTATTGATGTGAAGAATTTTTAAGATCATTTTAAGATTATCAATTAATTAGACAATGATTATTTAGAACCATAACAACTTTCTTACAGAGCTTTTGCTGCAACCTAAAGAACTGGCATATGGATCTAATCCAAAACTCACATCTGGACAAATTAATCTTGCACTTCTGAGAGGAAACAAGGATTTAGTGAGTAATGGGCAACAAATCGGTGCTAAATGTCTTCATGGAGTTTGTGAGTTGGCTATGAATGATGTATGCCATAGAGAGGATTTTAATGAAACAAGGCAGTCTGTATGGGGGGGTGCGTTCCATGTATATGGTACAATATGGACTCCTGGTAAGTGAACATTTCCTTGAAGAAATATAGTCAGTTTTTTATTAATTTGCCATTTCATTCTTCATTTCACATTTTTAGATTATATCGCTTTTACTGTGGATGGAAGTGAAATTGGAAGAGTCGTTCCACCTAAAGGAGGCTTACATTCTATGAGTGAATTTTCAGGCTTTCCTTCTAATCCTTGGGCATCAGGTACTAAACTTGCCCCCTTTGACAAAGAGGTACGAAATTAGAATATTAAACCATAGCATCTTAAATGGATTATATAAGTTAAATAATTATTAGTATTGTGAACAGTAATTTTTTAAATTTATGATCTTAATAAAATTTGCAATTGTTATTTTCAGTTCTACATAGGTCTGGGATTAGGTGTTGGTGGTTTCACTGAATTTCCGGATGATTCCACAAGTGGCAATTTCAGGAAACCGTGGAAGAATGGTGAAGCCAAGGTATCTAATTTGGACAACTGTGCTAAAATTTAAAGAATAATAAATGATGCATTTTGTTGTAGCTTTTATACTACTACTACTAATTATTATTATTATTATTATTATTATTATTATTATTATTATTACTATTACTATAATAATTATTAATACTAATACTATTACGCCGTAATCAACGATTATATGTTTGGTTGGTTGATAATTCTCTGGATTTTGGTCTCATCCAAGGACCAAAAACTCTCGTTGGTTCCCACACTGAAAAGTAGTGGTGCCAGGATATTCAGACATTTTTTGGACTTGGTTTAAGGCTCAGCACTCAGGTGTTTGGTTACGCCTTTGGGAACGGAGTTCTTAGCTCCAATTAGTAGTGGAACAACAGTGACTCTGTGTTTATAGATTCTTCCCAACTATCTGGAGATAGCGATATTTCGTTATTTTTCGATCTCATTCCGGTCCATTTTGCAATTAATGAGATGTCGCCCATTATCTAAACCTGGTTATCTTCATCGACGGCGAGATGTGGCATGTTATGAAACCAACGTTTAGTCTGTATAGATCGTGAAATTTGAGAGAATTGGTACATTTAGGTTTTCGAACATCTAGTTCAGCTTGTGCATCCACAATTGATTAGTTGCCTGCAAGCCGTATGTTCTACACAGATTCCATTGTGGTAGGGTTCCACCCAGGCATGGCGTTGTTTGTAAACTATCTGTACGATCTTGCTATGACTGATTTGGTTGGTCAAGCTTTTCTTTTTGTTTGCATTATATGCACTCGCCGTCCTAGATAGTGTTCTGCATTTTGGCTCCAGTGGGACAAATTTTTGGGCTGGTAGAACCAATCCGTTGCATCTTTTCAGGAACTGCCCCACAGTTATCCCCTAATGAGAGTCCGGCACGTTTTCTTTCGATGTCCAGGGAATATTGTCCGAAGAGCGACTTATCATCTTGACCGCTCCTAAAGGCAGGTGTCACTGTGTAGCCGATTTTGGCTGAAATTTCGGTCGACTGACGTCGGACGTTCGCATCCGATACGACAGATTTGTTCTAACACGAGGTACACGAGACAGTAAATGCAAATACGCATGTTGAACCCGGATGGCCTCCTCTGACGACGTCCGGAACACGTGTAAGATATATATGTGTGTGATCTAGCCGCCTTTGGGGCAAATGTTCTGAAGCCAGTTTGAGGCTAGTTCCTCGCTTGTCCGTACGATCGGTTTGGGTCACGTACATAAGTGAGTTCAGGGTCTTTTTTTAAATTTTCGTTTTGTTGATCGTTGTTTTTCATTACAATATTTTCATTACAGTTCATTACAATTGATTATGTGTTGGTTTCAGAATAAATAAGTGAAAAAAAACAATATTACGAAAAATTATTCAGTCTCTACATTTGATAAAAAGAAATATTGTAATGAAAAACAACGATCAACAAAACGAAAATATAAAAAAAGATCCTGAAGAAGGCCAATGTCCTTCGAAACGTTGGTTGAATGAAAATTGATTAATGAAAGTTGTTATATATGTGTCTGCCTGAAAATTATTGGACCTTCAAAGAACTTAAAATCATTTTTAAAAAGGCAGTCTTTGAATAATTAAATTTGGAATTACTCTGTACAAATAAGTACGTGAGATATACATTTTAAACTGTGACTTACACAGTTTTACAAATCATTTCCTGCCCATATCTGTTCGCTCTAGGCTTTACCAATTTCACCGCGAAACGACAAATCACTGATTTGAAATCAGCTGACCACAGATCTGCCGAATGGATCACGACCAATCACGATCTTGCCCAAATGAGACCCAAAGATCGCAGCGCTTATAAGCGACAACTGTAAGAACTAGCCTCACGTAAGTTTGTTTTAGACTAGGAGTGAACACGCCTCTATATCTTATACCGTGGTCCGGAAGCACCGGCTGCCGGACGAAGTTCTGTTTCGTTTGATTCTGTCGGTTTTATTCGCCCAAAATTTGCGTGAGTCAAGGCCATCTGTATACTGCGATTTTTGTAGGAAGAGCTCTCAAGATAACTCAAATCCCATCTTCGCGATGGAATATGTCACGGCATTTCGCGTCTTTTCTCGGTCTTGCCGGTAGAACGCATGATCGCAAGCACTGCTTCATACGGTCGCGATCGTGCGAAATCTAGCGGAACGATTGTGAATGATACGAAATGCCGTGACATATTCCATCGCGAAGATGGGATTTGAGTTATCTTGAGAGCTCTTCCTACAAAAATCGCAGTATAATACCAAGACTACCTGCAATACGTGTTGATTATCTTGAACGTGCTTCTCGCAGTGGTTTCAAACAATGAGTTGCTGAATTCTGGGCATATTCAGATGATTTCGCGTGCAACATTCGGGTGCTTTTCGGATGACATGAGTCGGACGATATCGTTCGCAGTCTTTCGGTAGGGAGCGACCGATACTTCGGCTGCATTCTGTACGTACTTTATAGCGTAAGTGCTTCGACAAGCCAAGTCTGAATTGAGTTTCGAATATGTTCTTCCTCAGTTTGCTCCGCATTTGAACCGTTGTTTATTTGCGGATGTCTACGGCCTCCTAATCTGTGGAAATGCCAGACGATATCGCATCGCAGGTACGATGAGGTCTCGTGAGGTGTTTGAATTACTCACATTACTCAGAACTGTTGGCGTTCAGTCCATTTTTCTAACAGTGTATCCATTTGTTGACATTTTACCGAGGTGTTGACAACTTGAATAGGGTTTCTATCGTCATGTTTGGTTCCAGGAAGCTTTCGAGCACCATGCTGTATTCCGACAAGGCGTAGCTCTTAACTTGATGGAATGTGTTTGGTACCTACTGAAGGTCTATTTCAGGGCTGTCCAACTTAGGGCTTATGGGCCACTCAGAAAATTCTAGTTAAGCTGCGGGACGCACCATAATTTAAGATAACTACTGAGATTATACTGAAACAAATATACGACTTTTATTCAACATACCTAATGATTAATGTACATACAGCGAGAAAATTAATATATAATTAAATAAAAATAAGATGAATTGTGAAATTGAATTGTATTTGGTTGGTATAATAAAATTTTTCAAAGCACTCGTGGGCTGTACAAAAAGATCCGGCTGGCTGCCAGTTGGAAAGCCCTGGCCTTTTTATTTGTAGACTCCGTGGGTATTCTCTTTTTGCCATCTTGTCTGGGAGTTTAATATTCGAGGTTCTGGTTCTTCGACCTCGGCGGTTACTGAGATACACGAACTTGTCTTCTCTGAACTCCACGCGAAATCCCTAATAAACACTCGTCCTGTTTAGCAGCGATTCTAAATCCATTTCAGACAAACTGAACAAGTATAGGCCATCCATAAAGAAGAGGTGGGTGAATCTAGGATTCGACCTCGATGTTTGATACAAGAGTTGGATCTTCCTCAGGACAGTTGTGGGTATTGACTCTGGTCGCGCTACATTTCGTAGTTTCTCTTTCCTGGAATTCCGACAATCCGATGATGCCGAAACCGATCTCGATTTCCAAACTCTTGTATCTGTTCTCTGCCTTCTCAGTTACGACGTTTTGACCACAAGGCACAGCTACATCAACAAGTAGACAAGATTTTTCCTTCAATGATTATTATATTATATTATTGTTATATTGTTATATAATTGTTATATTGTTATATAATTGTTATATTGTTATATAATTGTTATTTTATTACATTGTTATAATACTATTATCAATGCTGTTATATTGTTTCTTTTGTTATTAATGTCATGTTATTCATGTTATTAATATCATTGATTTTTCTTTCAAAGGCAATTGCAAAATTCTGGAATAAACAAAATGAGTGGTATCCTACTTGGAATGATGCAGACTCAACTCTTCAAGTGGATTACGTTAGAGTTTGGGCCCTTTCCAAAAATCCTTGACGCAAAAAGTGAAGAAGAGGGGAAATTTCAATTGAAATGCTTAATACAAGTTTACATCTGAATATGAAAATAATATTTCCACAATTTTTTTCAAGATATTTAGAAAAAATATTTGAAACTGTTTCATCTTAAATTACATATTTAAAAAATCTACATGACATAAAATAAATTGTTTAAAATATGTTGTCAATGATTTATAATAAAATGTTTTTAATTTTTATTGAAATGATCATTTGTATGTCTAATAAGTTATAAGTTTACAAACTAGTGAAAATTAAGCATCTTAAAACATAGCAGAATTATTTTAACAAGAAACAAATGGTACTTCAATAACATACTTTCTCGCATTATTTCTAACAGTTACACAATATAATACCCTATATGAACCTTCAAAAACGTTTCCAACTAGCAAATATTTTTCTCAGTGCTGGGATTTGAACACAGTATATTAGAAGTAAGCAGTGATGGGAAAAGCACTTAAAATAATAATTGGGCTAGATTACAGTTAATTGTCAAATGTTTTTCTCAATTACAAAATATATTTTCAGCATGTAACTAGTAAAATTACAATTACAGACAGATGTCTCGTCTCGTTCTTGAACGAACTCGTTCAAACGAACAAATCTTCGCTCGGCGCGCAGGGATGGAGCCACGAAAATTCTCCATACGACTTGTGGGTAAATTAAAGAGAAAAGATTAAGTTACACAGAAAGTTATTTAAAATACAAAACTATGCAACAAAAACGATAAAATTAATGAAATCTAAAGAAAAAATTATAAACTTACCGAAAAAACTCGCACTCGTTGCAAATAAAACTATTATTCCACAAGAAAATTATGAAGGCTTTCTCTCACAAAACCAATGTTGCCATAGAAACTATTGATGCAAAACAGCACATGCTTTCTCGCAATATTACAATGTAATTGTTATTTACGACGGGACGATCTTATATGTCTCATTAATTTTAAACAGAAAAATACGCAAAAACTACTTCTACAAAAAACTGTACATGACCCCTTATAAAGAAGTAATTTTGTATCAAGCACCGCTCCGATCATGCGACATCTACCGGTACGACCGAGAAAGACGCGAAATGCCGTGACATAGTCAAAATGACATCTTCATAGTTCATGAAGGTGGACCTTGACGCGCCACGTTATAAAAACCGAAGTATGGGCAGGTGTGATGGAAAGAAATCACTGGGGTTTTCAAAAAGCTATTACGCATGGCGATGGTTTCGAGTTCTTTTAAGAAACCGAAAGGGTTAAAAGACGAAATTATCACTAAAAGGTAAGAAAAGTTCTAGTAATAAAAGTCGTAATATATAAAATAAGGTGAACATATTTTGAAATCATAAAAACGGGACATTTTACTTTTAGTTACAACGATAAAAGTGGCAAAAGATGACGTTAAACTCTGTTTTACCACATATTTAGGTGTGGAAATTAAGATTAATATACGTTTGACTTGCAGGATGACATTCAATTCACGCCAACCAATGAATCCCTTAGAATGGAATAATAGAAATAAAAAGTATGCATTTGTTTCATTTGCACTTTCATTCGAATGGATATGCATCAAAGGATTGCGTTCTTGTCAAAATATTTTCTGAACACTATATGAGTTGATCCAATAGTGAATGAAAAAGTGTTTCCTGCGCAGATTATGAATTTCATTACAAAAATGCCCATAGTTCATCATTTCTAAAGGTTTTCTTGGATTAGGATGAAAATAATCGATGATTGTTCTTCGTTATTAGTCTGCCGAAGAACAGGTGAATATAAGTGGTGGTTCTGGATCCCCTCGATTCATCAAAACAGTGAATTTTTCAGCTCGAAAAAGCTCCACGGTTTTTTGTAGACATTTCCCCAATTCTTTACGAATCATTTGTTGCAAATTCTTTTCGACCCTTGTATCCCAAATATGGTTAATTGATTGAGAGTCTAGCAAGAAAATGAAAATGGATAAAACATATAATAGTTAAATATATTTTTATACCAAAATTACTCGGTTTTTACACACATTACTTTTCAATTTCACATGTTATTATGCAAAGCGAAATCATCTTTTCGTTTTCACATTTAACTCAATTAAAGGACGCAATTTAAAATGTTTTAAATACTGTCTAACAGATTCATTTGTAAACATATAACAAAACCTCGAATGTACGAAACAAACAAAGAAATATTAAATATAATTCACAAATTCTAACTTAGGTAGTATCCAACTACCTGGAATCACCATTCAGTTTACGTTCACGAAGCGCAGGATATTCGGAGCGGGGACTAAGTTGGACGCTAAATTACTAAAAAATTACTCACATTTTTGAAAAATTCAATATGACCTTATTTGAATATCTATTTTTAATGAACACATTTCATTTAAAAAAATGTATTTTCACAATTATAGTTGTAGGAAGGCGACGACATTTTTTCATTTTTTTTCAATCTTCGAAAAATCAGGCATTTCAACGAACATGAGACCTGCGCCATTCTCTTAAGCGACTTTGAGCTATCGAAGGTTCGAATTTAATAAAAAAAATTTCCTTTAGAAAAAAAAATGGTTTAAAGAAAATAAAAATTGCCCGTATTTGACACAAAATTTCGCAGAAAACACTCGTTTTCCAAACATTGAACGTGACATTATTTAAAGATCTATTTTTTATGAAAATATTTCATTAAGAAAAATGTTTATACTTATAATTATAGTTGTAGGAAGACGCCAAAAAATTTTTTGAATGTTTGCAATTCCCAAAAATCAGAATTTTCAACGAGCATTAGACCTGCATCTTAAGCATTCTATACGCTATCCCAGGCCAAAATTCAATCAAAATTGTTGCTGACGTTTTTGAGAAAAAATTATTTAAATAAAATTTAAAATTGTCTATATTTCACGCAAAATTACGTAAAAGGGCTCACATTTTCAAAAAATTGTACATGACCTTATTTCAAAATCTATCTTTAAGAAACAAGTTTCATTACGGGGAAAATTTCTCTATCTTTAATATTTCAATTGAGGAAAGACGCCGAAAAAAAATGAATTTTTGCAATAAAAAAGTTATATAAAAATGTTGGAGCCATATTTTTAAAATTATGAAACAGTCCCAGGGTTTACATTTACAATACCCCCAAATTTAAAGAGCAGTTTAAAATTCAATGGGCAGTAACATTAGCCAGATCAATAGTAATACTAATTGTTGAATCCAGGAAAAACACAATGTAAAACAATGACAAAGTTTTATTCAATCCACAGGCAGTTTCTTAAAACTGGTATTTCCACTAAACCATCCAAATAATGTCCAGGAACGAAGTCAAAATACCGTAATACCGATGTCAACGAAAATGAGACCTGCGCCATTTTCTTAAACCTCCTTAGTATTCAACAACAGAATCTTATCAAAAAATTTGGAGCCATTTTTTTGAAAATTTTGAATATGTCCGAGGGGCTTCATGTAAAGTACCCCCAAAATTAAAATATCGGTTTCAAATCCCAGGGGCCACGATATCAGGTAGAACAATTTTGTAGTTTTGAATTCTTTTGAAACTTTCGAAAAAACGAGCAATACGCGAAACTGAGACTAGCACCCTATTTTTTTACCGTCCCTTATTACATATGCGGAGAAAATTTAAAGAAAACATTTTGAGCGGTTTTTGAGAAAAAAATGTAAATTTTAATCGCAAATTATGCAAAAAATACTTGGTTTTTGAAAACATTGTACATGACCTTTTTAATGGGCTACGTTTTTACAACAGACTTTGTCTGAGACAAAAATCTCCATCTTCAATTTTGTAGTTTTAAATTCTTTTTGCAAGTTTCGAAAAATCGGGGATTTCAGCGGAAATGAGAGGTGCACCATTCTCTTAAATGTCCTTCGCACTATTCAACAATAAACTTTCAGCAAACAATTTGGAGCCATTTTTTTGAAAATGTCCGAGGGGCTACATGTAAAGTACCCCCCTGAATTAAAATATGGGTTTTAAATTTGAGAGGCCGCTACGTCAACAAGAACGTTTGGGGAATATTAATTTTGGAGAAACTCGGCTGAACGGTTTATGCGCTAGCGTTGTGAACAGACGGTCAGACGGAACAGGTAGACGTTTTGCCGTCAACTGATTTTTCGGTATGAAGGACGCACAAAACTTGGATTCTGGCTACACCACGTGTTAGAGGTATTTTTTCTTTATGTAGCAACTGGATTTATTCATTTTTTCCTTACCAGGGCCTGGCAATAAAAGTTTTGGTGTCGAAAATTCACCGTTTTCTGGGGTACGATTACAATATTTTCTCTTCTTACGTTAGTAAGTGCGAGTAGTAGTAGTAGTAGTAGTAGTAGTTAGTAGTAGTAGTAGTAGTAGTTAGTAGTAGTAGTAGTTAGTAGTAGTAGAAGTAGTTAGTAGTAGTAGTAGTAGTTAGTAGTAGTAGTTGTAGTAGTTAGTAGTAGTAGTTAGTAGTAGTTAGTAGTAGTAGTTAGCAATAGCAGCAGTTAGCAATAGCAGCAGCTAGCAGCAGCTAGCAGCAGCTAGCAGCAGCTAGCAGCTTGCAGCTAGCAGCTTGCAGCTAGCAGCTTGCAGCTAGCAGCTTGCAGCTAGCAGCTAGCAGCTTGCAGCTAGCAGCTTGCAGCTAGCAGCTTGCAGCTAGCAGCTAGCAGCTTGCAGCTAGCAGCTAGCAGCTTGCAGCTAGCAGCTTGCAGCTAGCAGCTTGCAGCTTGCAGCTAGCAGCTTGCAGCTAGCAGCTTGCAGCTAGCAGCTTGCAGCTAGCAGCTTGCAGCTAGCAGCTTGCAGCTAGCAGCTTGCAGCTAGCAGCTTGCAGCTAGCAGCTTGCAGCTAGCAGCTTGCAGCTAGCAGCTTGCAGCTAGCAGCTTGCAGCTAGCAGCTTGCAGCTAGCAGCTTGCAGCTAGCAGCTTGCAGCTAGCAGCTTGCAGCTAGCAGCTTGCAGCTAGCAGCTTGCAGCTAGCAGCTTGCAGCTAGCAGCTTGCAGCTAGCAGCTTGCAGCTAGCAGCTTGCAGCTAGCAGCTTGCAGCTAGCAGCTTGCAGCTAGCAGCTTGCAGCTAGCAGCTTGCAGCTAGCAGCTTGCAGCTAGCAGCTTGCAGCTAGCAGCGGCAGCTAGCAGCGGCAGCTGGCAGCGGCAGCTGGCAGCGGCAGCTGGCAGCGGCAGCTGGCAGCGGCAGCGGCAGCGGCAGCTGGCAGCGGCAGCGGCAGCGGCAGCGGTAGCGGTAGTAGTGGTAGTAGTGGTAGTAGTGGTAGTAGTGGTAGTAGTAGTAGTAGTGGTAGTAGTAGTAGTGGTAGTAGTAGTAGTAGCAGTAGTAGTAGTAGTAGCAGCAGCAGCAGTAGTAGCAGCAGCAGCAGTAGAAGTACCACATAGATCGCATGCGATCCTTGGTGATCCCCTAAGAGGATATTCAAAGCAGTAGGATAGTAGCCTTTTTACATTCTCGCTTACGAAGTTTTTAGGAACAAGAGAAAGTTATGTAATCGTGCGCCAGAAAACCGCGAATTCTCCCCCAGAAAACTCTTATTGCCAAGCTCTGGTAACGTAAAAGTGGATCGTAAATCCTGTTGCTAAATATAGAAAAAATTCCTCTAATATGTGTAAACAGAATCCATGTTTTGTGAGGAATTTGTTGAAAATTAGCCGTTTTTTTCGCGCAGCATTACATAACTTTCTCTCTACTGCGTAAGCGGTAGCGAGAAGTAAAAATCTGATAAACGATAAAAATACAGAAAACTTTATTTATTTGAATATATTATATATTCGATGAGTAAATGAACAACTTTTCATAACTTAATTGTAAATTACACTTGGCATTCCGTGTGATTTCCGTAGAGAATGATTAATTCCGGAAGAATGATTGTCTTAATGAGTGAGTTGGTTCTTTTCACGAATTTTTTGCGACGCCGACTGTTCATTGCAAACCTTGTTTTGACGGGTTTGTGTACCAGAAACCCGTTATCCAGAACGTGGTACTCATAGTCAAGTGCACATAGGATATATGCCTGAAAAGAAAAGCTTCATTAATTTAACACAAAGTGAATGAGTTTCGTGCAGTGCACAGAGGGCTAAATGGCCAATCTATAGAGCGTCCGAGGTTAAGAATGAAGTACAGGGCCTTATGGGCTTTTCCGGTAAAGAAACATCCCCCCCGTTTTAACATTTCAAAACTGTTTTAAATCCTCATTAACGTTATTTTCCATAACAACAATGATATTAGTAAAATTATACAGTGAATGCCATATATATTTACCACTAATCGTGGTAAATATCTGTAGAATTGATTAAATTTTGTAGGAAGGGATACGTTCGGCGGTTGGAACAGCCACCGCTGCGCTGCCACGTGCTTCGGTTGCAGTATCACACTGTGCTCAGAAAGTACGCGTGCCGGTTTTTCGTTCGCCTGTGCTTCGTAGTCGTGTTAGTTTTCATATTTATGGTTTTAATCACATTAACTTTAAATGTAATTTCCTTTACTTTTCTTCATTTTGGTTTTTAGCTTGTGATAAATGTATTAATTTACAATTTTTTCAATTTAATTTATTTTTCTTTGCAAAATTTAATTTAGAATGTGTGATCCACCAACCATAAAGCGGAAGAGGGGTAAAGTGCTTCATAGTGGAGAAAAACAAATGGTTGTTAATATTTATAACTATTTAAAAGGGAAGAATCCAGGGAAACCCGTACAATGGATTGCGGACGAAACAGCGGCAGCAGTCGGTGTAAGTTCAACTACTGTTTTTGCTACAAGACGAGAAGCTGCAAGTGGTACAATTAAAACTCCGAATAAAAAGAGAAAAAGTCGACGCATCCGTGTCAACAGCAGGGAAGCAAAATACGACGACTTCGTGCGAAGTGCAATCCGCAGGAAAGTGCATTCGTTTTATATGAAGAATGTTCCGCCAACATTAAAAAGTATTCTTGCGGTAGTGAACAGTGACAATGATCTCCCCAATTTTAAGAAATCAAGTTTTCATCTTTTACTAAAAGAAATGGGGTTTACATATAGTAAACGAGGCAACCGGGCATTATTGATTGAACGAGAGGATATTATTTCATGGAGACATAGGTACTTGTACCAAATTAAAAAATTTAGAATGAAAAACGGAACATTGTCTACACTGATGAGTCGTGGATTAACGCTGGAACTTCTGTTAACAAGGAATGGCAAGACACCACTTAAAATAATCCAGGCAAGCATTTATGTCAGGATTGTCATGTGGTTTGAAGGCACTAACTTCTCGGGGTCCGCGTCTCGCTCTTAGGCACGCGGGCAATGAACATGGTTTCGTGACAGGAGCCAAGGATGTATTCCTTTGCAAAAAAAAATACGGCGGATGCACATGAAGAAATGGATGCTGACAGATGCGAGAAGTACTTCGCCGAACAGCTGCTTCCAAATCTCCCTCCGAACTCTGTCATTGTTGCAGATAATGCTTCCTATCACAGTCGCAGGAGGGAAAAAATCCCCAATATGTCGTGGAAGAAAAATAATATTAAAGATTGGCTTCGATCTCATGATATTGATTTTGAAGATCATTTTCTAAAAAGTGATTTAATAGAAATTGTGAGAACTGTTAAAGATAAATATGAAGGGTACGTAATCGATGATACGGCGACAGCTGCTGGACACACCGTTCTCCGATTACCTCCCTATCATTGCGAACTCAACCCGATAGAGAAAGTGTGGGCTGAAGTGAAAAACTATGTTAGAATGAACAACACTGATTTTAAAATAAAAAATGTGGAACGTATCGTTCACGATGCATTCGAAAATGTAAGCGTAGAGCATTGGAGCAATTACGTTGAGGGTGTGAAAAAACTGGAAACTGAAATGTGGAAAGTTGATGAACTGCAGGATGAAATCAGTGATATTGAAATTAATCTCGATGAAAGTTCCGAGGAATCCAGCAGTGGCACAGACGATCTGGAGGGGATTGAGCCATTGCAGACGGAAGAGAACCAATATTAAGGTACGTAATTTACAATCACTTTTCTGGTGAATGAATGTTTTGAAGTAAATATTTTTGATCGAGATTCTTACTCAATGCCTAATGGGAGCTGACTGGCCACCCTCCTGGCGCAAGGCAGCTTGATTTTCCGTGAATCAGATCAGTTTGTTCCCGTGGGCTCCGATTGTGTCGGTAATCAAAACTTATTATTTCTCTGATGATAATAAGAGAATAACAGATTTGACCTTTTTGGAACTGCAAATAATCAGCTTCAGTTCCAGATGTATGAAATAATGGCGCACTTTAAAATGACTATTTCTTTGTGATTTCTTATTACACATTTCGAAGCACAAAGAAGGCGAGAAACTTAACAGAAATCCTTTTACTGTGTACAGGAGTGTCATAAGAATAGTTTTAGATTTGAGGAAAGGGAAGAAAATAAGCTTTCATAACATTAGAAAGGTTCGAGAACAACTAATTTAGCGCTAAACTAGCGCTCCGCCTCATTGCGGGATTCGTCGGCACTATCGAGCGCATAACTTTTGGTTCATACAGTAGAGCAGAAAAGCGCCACGTCTGGCATCACTGTCGCCATAAGAGACTGTACTTCATTCTTAACTTCGGACGCTCTATAGGCGGAACTAGACCCCCCCACCCTAACATTTTAATATCGACTTTTTGTGTTAGTGAATTTGATCATCGATGTTAGTAGAATGATATTTGAGAGTTGGTTTATTTTTTCGGCTCACATTTGCTACGCTGGGGAAGTGGATTACTTATCATATCTTGAAGGAAGCGCTGCGTGAGGCAGTCGCTCTGCAGCCACTCAAAGAATCAAACGTGCTCAGATCTCAACGAAATGCGAATGCGAAACTCTGCTATATGGAATATGTTCAGTGAAGTATGTACTTTTCAACGGTAGTTATATAATTTCAATTCTTTACTTCTCTCTTCGTAAAATAAGCTGTAAAGTAGGCGTTGCGCGAGACCTAAATTTTAAATTTTCCCGACTTTCAAGTAGATTTTCAACAATGTAAATTAACTTGCATTACAGTAAAACATATGTCACTAAATAGCTTCCTGTCTTTACTTTACGATGCACTAAGTTTCACGTCCAGATATGTCCAGATGAGGATATTATGTTTTATTTCAGACGATGGCGCGCATCCGGTAGTCACCTCCCGTAATCTGTTTCCCGTTTCGCGCGAGAGAGGGGACATGAAAGCAGAGCTAATGTCTTTTCTAAAGAATAGATTAGGTTTTCAAGAGTGCGAAAAAACAATGGAGAAATGCCTTAAAGATGCTGTAAGAGTATTTTATAACATTTTTTAAGTAGGTGGAGAAAATGCGACCACGTCGAGCATCATTTCATTAAAAAGTATTCTGGGTGACTAGATGCTGTAATTCAGTTTCCGGAAGTGATATACAGGGCAATAACACCTAAAATGATTGAAGCTACGCAATCTACTAGTTCAGATGCAAGCCGGCCGAGGTAAAGTTTTAATGAGTGTACTGGGGAGAGTAAAGAAACCGTATCGAAACATTACTTACGTCGCACTCGAAGGAAGAAATTGTGTACGCAGCGAGGCAATCACTGCATACATCGGGAAAAAGAGATGCGGCCAACATGTTGCAGGAGATGACTACAACTCGTCGCATTATCAGAGGACTGACTTATCAATTGTTGGGTTCTTGTTGGCCAATTGTAATGTTGTAATGTCAACTTGTCAGTGGAAATGGTGTGAATCAACCAAAGCAATGAAAGATATAAGAACATTAAATTTAAGTAGCAATGAAATTGTTTAAGGGGTCAACATGGGGAGTGTGTAAAAGTCAAGTATAGACAAACTGTGGGTTAGAAAAGGGTTAATCTGCAATAGAACTTCATGATTGGTGTCTTTTATATGAAACATAAACGTCATAAGCTGAAGAAGAAGGAGAAGAAGAAGAAAAATCACTTCTTATCAATTGTGAAAAATTAAATAAATCTTTTAGAAATTGTTCAATATAAAATAGAAGATTAATAAATTCATTTATGTTTTTATTTAGTTATTAAGAATAAAATATATTTGCGTTCGGAGAAGTCATAATATTTTTTAAATATTTTTTCGAACACAATTTTTCATTAATAATAATAATTTGTATTCATTAGTAATTATAATCATTAATGAGTAAAACTGAAGTATATTTAATGTGTATTAATTTCACTATCTTAACAAGCGTTTACATTCCCTAGAATCACTTAAAACAAAAGATTTAAGGCTAGTTCCGTCTAGAATCGTCATTTAGCCCACTGTGCAGTGGCGGCCGGTGTGCTGAGAATTAGGAGGGGCGGCATGTATGTCACAACTATCACATTAATTTTACCTCTTTAAAATATTTCTTGAACGAGGGAAATTATAGCATGTAGAGTGTAACCAATTGGCACGTACCGGGATTTTAATGCTGGTCTAAGACAACCTTCACCGTTGATAACGAATGATACAATTGTGCTCAAGCGAAAACAGATTTTTTAAAAATATTTCCAGCAAACAAAACAGTAATTTATGGGATCAGATGAAAGGATCGGTTTTCTTAGCTTAGGTAATAGCCGCCAAATCTGCCGTACAGAACCCTCATAGCAGCGCGCAGGCCCCACCCAACTCCCCGTCCTCCAACTCTTCCTCAAGCTTCCCATTGGCTGGGTTGCATCAGCTACGGACGGACTCCCGGTAGTAGTCTACGGACGAACTACGGGAGTCCACGATGTTACCCAATCCAAAAACATTTGTCTTTCGCATAATGGGGCACTTAAATCTAAGTTCGTCCTCAAAAGTTGCGCTGTTGATATTCACAAATTAAACTAGTCGATTTATTGCAAGAGTAATATTTTATGCAACATTTCGCGAGGTTGGTTTCTCTAGGGAGGGTGCCGCCTTGAGCCCTTAAGGAGCAGCCGCCACTAGTTTTATCTTCCACATATGTACCGTATAAATGTATGTTCCTATTAAACCTGTATACTTATTTATTGCCCCAAAACAGTGAAAACTGTATGTGACATATGGGGAAGAATCATCGAAGAACACTAAATCAGCTACAGTTCTGATTTGACAACTTCCTTTATGTGTAATCTCTAAAGGTAAGAAAGAACTTCAGGTATGTATAACAAAAAAGTAATAATAAATGTTCCAGCATAATTATTCATCTGTTTCTCATGTATTAATCAAATGTGCTCTGCAAACATTGCATTGCATTCTTCAGTGAAAGCAAAGTAAAGTCCATTGAAAAGTTTCGGTGAAACATATCGAGCAGAAATGGATAAGAAAATAATTTTTAACGCCCACAAGGAACGAAGAGAAACGAGGAAATCATTTGGAAAATATTGCCGGTGAATATTATAATGTGTCGATGGTTGATTGCTCGGGGTTGCCCTTCTCGGCGTCAGCTGAGAGCGGGATGGATGCGGGATTACAAGTCCAATAAAACAAACACATTATCACTGTAATGGTCGCACGCGTTAGGTTTCGATGTGTTTTCTAAATTTCATTTCGAATAACGTTAAGAGCTCCCGAAGGCCAAGAAAGTAGCATTTTCCAGCTACCTGCGCGTGCGGACGCAACTGGGCCCCTGGATGGGACCGGTCGCTATTGTGCAGGCGCAGTCGCAAGTGGGGGAGACACCGTTAAGGCTGCTCTACAATAGCCCGCGAACGGGAACGGCAACGCGAACGCGAACGTAAAGAAAGTTGAAAGGCGGACATCTCGGGCAGGCGTTTACAACACGACGGGAAGGCGAAATATGGTCAACATTTATCTCGGCCCGGGAACGGGAAGCCTCTCGACCAATGAGAGTGCAGCAAATGGAGGCGAAGCTTTCCAGCTGATCGAGCGCGCGGCCTGCGCGCGGAACTGGACTGGAGCGGTGTTGAGGTTACAGCGTGGATTTGCGAGGTTATGGTTTGAGGAGGATTTAGTTAGTCGTCGTTGAATTGTTTTAGTTCTTTTTAGTGATTTCAGTATTTTTCGTTTTCTATTCAAATTAATACATAGAATTAAAATTTCCCACAAAATATTTTTTTATGTTATGTATAAGTACATTGGAGTTTTTTGTTTATTGATTAAATTTTCGTTAGTTGTATTTTCCATAAGTTCTTAGTAGTTTTGGCATTTTATCATTCTGATGAATTATTTTTTTAATTAATATTCTTTCGTTAAAGTATTCGTTAGTCATACAACCACACGCAAAAAACTGACAGATGACTAAGCAAAGAGTGAACAGAGTAGCGCAGCTAGAAGTGCTATGGTGACTCTTTCCTGAAGTACTCGTTTTTGCCGCTACAGATTCATAGCGCTATTCCTCTTCCCGTTGGTGTGAAGCGCACGTATCTCGCGTTCCCGTTCCTGTCCTCGCCTTCGCGTTGCCGTTCCCGTTCGCGGGCTATTGTAGAGCAGCCTTTAGTCACCGGGGAAATACGTACGCCGCGCAGGAAAACGTCACGACGCGCCCATCCACGATTCCGACAATTTCCGTGATGCCAAAACCGTCTTACAAAGACGGCCGACAACACCGGGGTTGGACGGCGCACACCGCGTCATCTGGAGGAGCCAATTGTCGAAAACCGAGCGGGGGTGGACCACGTGGTCTCGCGACTCGAGGGAGGCGAATGCGGGCTACAAGTTCGTTCATTACGAAGAGGGCGACGTCAGAATAAAGTTGTTTTCGATGAAATGAGCTCGTGCATTACGATGAGGGCGACGGGATAGTAACGTTGCATTACGACGCGGGCTCACGCATGGCCGCACGCCGCTGTATGCCACGCCGCCGCCGCGAGACGATGCCCTGCTCGCAAGACCGCCCCATCGCTGGCCGCCCATGTGTCGCCTGGACCGAGCCGCTCGCAGGACAATCACCGACAGGTGAGGACGGTGCGGGCAATGACCGCCGGAGCGCCCGAACTTGGGTTAGGCCCCGCCACATGCACAGGCGCGGTCACCGCCGTCTTGGGCCGAGCAGCCGCCGATAGCGCCCGAGGTACGCGAGCGCCGCCCGCTGTGGAAAGGGGCGGGGGAGGCCGACGCCGCCGACTCCACCGGACCGTGCTGTGCGGGGTAGTGTCCGGGACGTGAGCCACCGCTCATCCCGAACGCCGGGGTCGAAGCCGTACCCCCCTGAGGGGCCAAAAGCCTGGACAATAAGGACCTCAGAACTAAGCTAACTTAGGTTAAGGAACTTCCTGTAGTAATTTGAGGCTTCACCTCGAGTTGGTGTGGAATGAAATCTGTTAAAAATCACAAATGTGTTTCAATGCATTAATGCATGAAAAAGCCGGCCACGCATGCGTCCCCTCATAATTTCAGCGTGAGCGCTCGGGGGCGACGCTGCAGACAGTAAATCAGCACAGGTAAGTCGGGTCACCTTGGGATTCATCCGGAGAGTTTCTTGCAGGGCTTTCTACGGAGAGTTTAATGCTGTCCAAGTAGGGTCAGATTGATTAGGTTACATTCAATATAAAAAAAAACATAACAAGGGGGTAGGGTGTTACATCACAATTCATTAAATTAAAATTGCTATGATCATGATGATGAAAACAAACATGCAAATGAAATGAATCTCCCTTTTCTAAAACCATTCTATTCTTCACCATTGAGAGTTTCTGAGACAAATTTTTATCCTTTTATTTAATATTGCAGTGAACACAGAATTTAAAATGCTGATTCCTCTGCAATTCTTACAATCTTTGCGATCACCTTTTCTGAATGAGATTCTGAAAATTTGAAACAGTGAGATTAAAAACCCAGTAAGAAACAAACAGCCTATCTTCAGCACCTACAACAAAATACTGAGGGGAGTAAAGAAAGATACCAGGAAAACGTAATTTAGCAAAACAATATATTCGACAAACCCAACAAGTAGGGGATACATTTATAAGCTGGATACAAACTGGGATGCCTTTATAAGCTAAATAGAAAATGATATACAGGGAAGACAAAATTTTGCTTCTAAGATTCTTACGGAAAATGTACTGTGAGAATAGATCTAATTGATAAGACATTGGATTACGCACTATAGATACTTTTGGTATGACCAAAACGTTGCAAACGAAGAAATACTCGTATGTGAAGTAATATGCAGTGAAATCGATTCCATAACGATCAACGATATGCAAGAGACTTTGAAATAACTGAAAAATAGGAAAGCAACCGATAAAGACAACATAAATGCAGAACGATTAAAATATGCTCCACTGGCGACTGCAACACATCGTAATAATTTTCTTGATGGCAGTGGTCCGTCCGTCTGTGTCTTTGTGTGTCTGTCTCTCTGTGTCTGTATGCCTCTGTCTATGTCTCTCTGTGTCTGCCTGTGTCTGTCTCTGTGTCTGCCTGTAACTGCCTGTCCGTGTCTGTCAATCTCGCCTGTCTGTCTGCCCGTCTGTGAACAACGCTAGCGGCTAAACCGTTCGGACGATTTTTTCCAAAACTGATATTTCCCGATCGATCTGGCTGATATCGCTGCCTCTCGAATTTGAAACCGGAATTTTAATTTTGGGGGATACTTTACATTAAGATCATGAAACTCTTTCCAACTTTTCATCAAATGGTTTCATCGTTTTTTGATTAAATTTTGTTGAATAGTGTCAAGGACGTTTAAGAGAATGGTGCAAGTTTCATGTGTAATAGTTTACAAGATTGCAACTCCCAAATACCCCCAATTGCAGTAAGAAGCTTACAATGAGACTGTCTAGGGTGTGCGCAAAGGCGAAACGTGTCAAGAAGCAGCGTTGCAGTAAACAGTTGAAACGAGCTGCATTGCATTAGTAATTAATCTTGTGGTTTTGAAATACTAACGGGGGATGATATAGTGAGTTAGAACCCAAAAGCGCCCATAATTTGAAACATTTTAGTGTATGTTTCACGTGAACCCGATCACGGAAACCCAAGTTATCAATAAATAAAGAATTGTGGTTTTGACTGACGAGAATGCGAGAAAAATATGGAGAGTGAGGCTATTATTGAGGACGTTATTCCACGTTGAAAATGTTAAAAATGCTAAAAATGCAGTTATTAAAGGATTGCGTGAATAAATGATGATGGGACTAAGGCAAATAAATTACTTTATAATTATAGAAATTAATAGGAATGGTGGCGTGAGTGAACTGTTTGTTTAAAAGGAATAAGTCATTTACCTACACGAAAGTGAAGCAGTCACGTGATCTCAGGCAATGTTATTACTGAGGAAGAAATATAAATATTATTAAAAGGAAGCGTTCCAGGACTAATTGGGAATTACGGGAATGAAAGAACAATTTAATGATTTTTTTGACAAAATAACAGTTTAGATAATGGCCGGAATGTAATTAAAACATATGGAAAAATTGTTATGAAGAGACCGACGGTCATTTGGTTTTTGCAAAAGGGATATAGCGGCCAGACAACAATGGAAAAAGAAGAGGGTTTGTTTTTGTGTGGTGGTGGAGAGGGGTCAAGCAAGTGACGCGATGTTACGCAGTACAGAAGTTTGCGGTGAATACTTAATTTTCGGGTTTTGATATAATGAATTAATTAGGAAAGTGAGTTTTATTACGGATATAAGGAGATAGAAAACTTTGGTAAGAGCGCGCGATAGTTGCGCGAGTTTTAAACGAACGGTAATTTCGTCGTGCTGACTGAAGAATTTTTAGTAGTATAAATTATTTTACCATGTTAAACTTATGATTTGCGAAGACGAAAAAAAGAAATATAGTTTATCGTGGCAAGACAGTGTGCGCTGTAATTGCACGCGTATAAGATAAAAATAGTTAGTAACGTGAAGGTTGTTAATAATTTCGTATTATACACATTATACACATAACACTCAACCGTTCGACCAAAATTTCTCTTTTATATATACAAAAAAAAATTAGTGGAACTTTATTCCTTGGAATTCAGAAATTAATGCTTCCAACTGTTTCCCCCCATTTACTCCATGACTGTTTGTTACTTGTATTTATAGGATCCGTCATAATAATATCGGCCATGTTATTTCTTAAAAAACTAACTAAATTCAAACTACAAAACTTATGATTTGCGAAGACGAAAAAAAGAAATATAGTTTATCGCGGCAAGACAGTGTGCGCTGTAATTGCACGCGTATAAGATAAAAATAGTAACGTGAAGGTTGTTAATAATTTCGTATTATACACATTATACACATAACACTCAACCGTTCAATGCATTAATGTGCAAGAATATGCATAATTCATTTCGTAACGGACACGTGCGAAGATGCATGCAAGAATTAGTTTGTTAAGACACACAGTGCGCGATGTAAATAATTAGGAAATTTTAAGAAGGGGATAAGGGCAGTGTAAGAAGATGGCGGGTGCTGCAGCGAAGATGCTTGAAGGACGATGCGAGTGGTTATCGTCGCCACGTCACCACAGGTATTCGGGGATTCATCGAGTTTGGAAACGTCGGCTAATGATTCTTTTTGTACAAGAACAAGTTTTGTAGTTTGAATTTAGTTAGTTTTTTAAGAAATAACATGGCCGATATTATTATGACGGATCCTATAAATACAAGTAACAAACAGTCATGGAGTAAATGGGGGGAAACAGTTGGAAGCATTAATTTCTGAATTCCAAGGAATAAAGTTCCACTAATTTTTTTTTGTATATATAAAAGATAGAAATTTTGGTCGAACGGTTGAGTGTTATGTGTATAACTCTGTATGGTAATTTAGGATATGTGTAGCATTAAGTGAATATTGTTGTAGAACGAGAGAATGCTTACCGGTAATGGCAGGTAGGTTGAAGCCCTGCCGACATAAGTGTTATGTAATACTCGCGCGACTTTTCTTGACGTCTGAGCTCCCTAGTGCTCAACCCAGCACGACTCGGCACGGCCTGGTCAAAATCTTGGTCTCGCACGGAACGGCACGGCAAGATTATCAGGGCTGACTACCGCTGCTTTCGGATTCAAGCGAAGATTCAAATTATTCATAAGATTAAAATTAAGTACATACACTAATATCATATCTCATTAATAAGCAATATTATCATTAATTATTTTCACTTGTGGTTTCTATTAATTACATTATTATTTGTTCTATTTTTATCGTCTATAATATCCTGTTTTACTAAGAGCCAAATAGGCGCGAATAGTATTAATAATGTTACAGTTGGCAACACCCGTCTGTTCTCACGTAGGCAGTAACGTCCTCTCCCCTCACCCCGCGCTGGGAGACGTCAAGAAAAGTCGCGCGACTAGTATTTGAAGTGTTTGTGTGTGTGTTTTGAGTTATAATAAACACAAAGAGACCTTGGTTGCCTCCTTTGGAAGATAATATCACTGTGTTTTGGTATTGTTGCCATATGATTGGGTAATGTCCGGGCAAAGGGAATCCAAGAAGGGTTTACGTTTACATCCGTCTTCGTATGAAAGGAATCGCTGAACCACGCTCTTAAATAAATTTAATGTGTTCGGGTTACGTGATACGGTACGGGGGAAGTTGTGTTATTAGTATTCTGGTGAAGAATAATAGAGATTATGATAGATCTTGACGAGTCAAAAGCAGTAGTGCATAACGAAGAGTGATAGTTGTTATTATTATTAGCCTCTTCAGACCCGGTGACAAATGCGCTATGAAATTCTGGTAGTTTTTGCAGAATTGTGTTGTTTTGGAAATAAAGGAAGCAAATATATCAAAAAACATTTTTTTTTACATTTCATATTTTGGAAATCGTTGGTGCACATATGTGCACCTCAGGTCAATACCGTAAATTTCCTACTTAAATGTAAGTTAGAAAAAAACGTAAACTGTTAATGGAAATGAGGATATAATCAGATATCGAAGTCTGGAAAATTTATTTATTCCATACTCTTATAATTGATATTACAAAATTCCACATTTTCCTTATTTTACGATTTTTTGTATGGTATTTCAAAGAACAGTTATGCTTCAGTACACACAAGTACATATTGCATTTCGTGCTTTTTACTCTTGTTCTTGATTTGCAGCCAACATTTCTTCATTTTGTTGCAAATTTATTATCACAGAAAACAAGAAAATGGCCAATTTGATCATATCTTACTTCATCCACAGGTTGACTTATTACTTGCCTGGATTTCTTTCTTGGTGTGAAATTTTCAGCACTGTCCCTATCATTGCTATCAACTGTAAAATGTGGCTGTCTGCTGTTATTCCTACTGAATTGGAATTTTACCAATGATGTGGTTAAATGCAATCTGAATGAAATCAATGGAATGAAACGGATATTTTTTTTTATTCAAGGCGGACCTTTTTCTTACGATATATGAGTCAACAGTTTACAATTACAACATCAACTAGACGACTGAATACTCCATTTCATTGGCCATTTATTTGTTCTTCCAGAGCTTCTGAAGTAATAAAGCAACCTTTTACATAGATCTATGCCCCTATCATTTTTTGTAAGCTTGTACAACACCAGACCGTAGTACATAATTTTTTTCTTTTATTTCGGCTGTCTTTCGCATGTATCGTATGGAGTGCAACCAACGCACGAGGACAGTAGTGTTACACATTCGTTGTCAATTTTATAAGGATTTTCATCAGAATCATGAGATGAAAGATTATCAACAAAATGTAAATTATTCCTAGTTTTGAAGTATTTATCTCAAGGCATTGTATCGCTGATAAGCGGAAAATGGAGAAATCTACTCCAATACATCTCAGCCTGTGGAATTGTGAGTTTCCGTTATTATCTCCTATGTAATGTAATTCCTACGTATTAATTGCTACGTAATGTAACATTTCTGAGACATCATTTCTGATACATTCAGAAGAAGCTTGCACTTATTTCAGATTCGTCTGGTAAATCCAGAATTCCAATGGAAAATATTCCATGAAGGCTTCTAGAATACCTTTCGACTCGTTATAATCTTCGTAGAGTTCCCCATCATCAAGAATGGGTCCCTATTCAATCATATTTATCGTTTTCCACAGTGACACAGTTTTCCTGCGCTTAGTCGAAATCTTCTCACTCGTTGTACTGTCTTGAATGTGATTTTATGATTCAGAATAATAACGAGATTTTGCAGACATGGCTTCCTCATCAGCAAATAATTCATCATCACTACCTGAGTGTCCAATGAATTAACATCATTGATTCAGAAATTCAAATAACGGTTCAGTAGTCAACGCAGTTCAAACGGAAAAAATGTTTCGTACAGATGTAGTCCCATAACCTCAAATTAACGTAATGTCCTAAGGTGCACATATGTGTACCAACAAAAACAATTGTATACAGAGCACACAAAAATGCATTTATTCACTTTCCGAGGATAGTAAGCTATACTTTCAACTTTATAAAATAGATATGAAAAAGAAAATACACCATCTGCTATCTCCATAAGCTATCAAAAATACTTCCTCTCACGCCGGTGAGAACGGGCCGCCATCTTCCACAATGAACAACTTTCTTCACGCTTAATTCAATACACAACTGCACAGAAGCTCCATGTTTCGTGAAATTAAAAAGCTTGAAGTTTAAAAAACGTGAATCGTCAAAGAAAAGAGGAAAAATCGCAGGTCACACTGAAATACGTGCTTAGAAATGAAGGTGCACATATGTGCACCTACGGACTGAAGAGGTTGAAGAGTAGGACAACCACCGCCCCCGTATGTATATACGAGAGGTAGATAGGAAAGGACCCGCCGCGTATGTTCGTTAAAAACCCTGATTTTTCGAAAATTCAAAAGTTCAAATTTTTTTCAGTCTTCCTACAACTAAAATATTAAGGATAGAGATTTTTCTGTTCATGAAATCTGTTCCTTGAAGATAGATTTTAATATAAGGTGTATAATTCTTCTTTCAGTACTTTTCGTTTTTTTGCTTGAAAATACGGGCGAGAAAGTATGTGCTGTTTTAGCACCACTAGTTTATATGTAAAATTCTTTATTACACGTGTTATTTTGATTTTTTTTTAAATTTATTAGTGTTTTCGTTTAATCTTTGCTGCAATTCTTTCTGATTCTGATTATTCTGTTTTAATTTACTGTTCTCATTTAACTTTTCCTGTAATACATTCTGATTTTGATTGTTTTAGTTTAGCCTGCATCTGTGTCATTATATTTAAAATTAAATTTGTGGTTTGCTCCGGTTCGACTTGTCGCGGCGTGACGAACCTTCGGTAAACTTCACAATAGGATATTCATATCCCTATTTTAAGTCTGTTATTTTCTTTGAAATTTTAACAATATTTAGTGTAACGTCATGGATAGGGATCTACACCACAAATGAACAGACAGGAGTGGATATGTACAATTTATTTGCATGAATAATTACAATATTTACAGAACCCCACTCTAAGGTGTTTCGTCAGAGCAACCAACTGCAGCTATCCTCTCTACACGAGCCTTCTGGCTGCGCCTGCGTCTAACCAACTAGGCCGACTCGCATCTCGACGTCGGATGGGCTGCGGCAGATATTCAATCTTCCCTGCAGTGTTAGAGAAACACCTATTCGTGCCTATAGCACTCTGCGCCAGCCTGGGCGGATAAAGTTTTGCGGACTGGCCACGAGGAAACCAAAGTCCGTTACCCAACGCGGGGAATCGCGACGCTTCCTTATAAAGAGCCGAATCACGTGACGTACGTCATCTCCCCCCCCCCCCCACGCGCTGCTCTGAGACATGTCTAGTCGACGCTGTCTCTTTGCGCACGACACCTCACCAGCCACCTCCCCTCTTAGAATTCCCTCTGGTCTGGTGTGCACCCTTTTGCTCGGGTGGCTATATTTGGCTCCCTCATGCCCATACTTTGCAGGCCCGTCTCTCTGAGCATGAAGTCAAGCCTACGACACTACGGACTCCTCTTTCCCCGGAGATATTTTTTTCCGCAGGTAGAAACCACAGGAAAAAAAAATTAGAATGAAGCAATTAAGATCGCTACAATTTCACCGTGTTGCTGTTTCACATATACTCATGAAGGTATCTATTTTAAACATTGCCCCAGACTGTTAGGCTATTTACAACAATATTATTTTCTAACTTCATAGAATTGACAATTTTACATAACATACAGAACATACGTATGATTGAATGACTGATACTGCTAATTCAAGATTAAATAATAGAATTTGTGATAAAATAAGGATTTGAATTAAGATGGCTGAGTTTATAATTATAGGTCCTGTATTTCCTATTTAATCGTATTTACATTCAGAAACATTAACCATTACTCATCTCTGTTCTCTGACATACATAACAAATACACTCAATTTTTATCAATATACACTTACACAAAACTTTTTCGATAATAATCTTGCTGTTTCTTGATGTGACTCTAAATAATTTTTAAATACATGTAACACAAATAATGAACTCAAAAATTCTTGCGGTGATGTACTACAATTCTACCCTAAATTTTGTGAAAATTGTGTTCAATTCAACCCATAGTTTTTTAAATAACCCTATTTACACGATGAAACATTGCCAAGATTACATAATAAAAATCTTGCAATGAGATTATTCAATTTGCATAATAAAAACCTTGCACTGAAATTGTTCAATTTACATAATAAAAATCTTGACGTTATGCTATATCAAAGGTTTTCCAACTTAGAAGGGCTTATGGGACACATATCAAATTCTAGTTAAGCTGCGGGTCGCACCGTAATTTAAGATGTTTTTTACCCTAACTACGGAGATTATAATGAAACAAATATAAATTAGATTCGACTTTTATTCAACATACTTAATGATTAATGTAGATATTTTCCATTTATAATTAATTTTTAATATTTTTCGTTTATAATTCACGTATTCCACATTTATAATTTCAGATTATTACATTTATGTAATTACAAAAATGCCCAACAGATTAACTAAAAAACGTTATATTTGGTTGGTATAATACATTTTTTCAAAGCAGTCGCGGACCGCACAAAAATGCCCGGCGGGCCGCCAGTTGGAAAGTCTATACAATATAGGAGCCACCGAAGTGCCACCATTTACCTGTGATCAGTTCAGGTTCATGAAAACATGCGACTTAATGCGTGGGCATTCCCATTATCTTTCCCTTTTTGTGGCAAATTTCGATGTCATTATGTTGCAGCATTAACGACCATCTCAATAATCTTGGGTGATACCCAGAACGATTTGGCAACCATACTAATGGGTTATGATGTGTTTCGATCTTAATTTTCACCTGCCCGTCGAGATAATGCACACTCACTTCACAGATAATGCATTTTTTGCAACCCCAAATTATTCCTGTATAATCAGTTTCCACCGTACTCAAAATTATATAATATTCTGCTTAAATATAGAAGAGGTTTTTCATCGCCGTTCTCGTCAGTGTGAAAACTACAGCTATTCCTTTCTGAGTTGCATCACATTTTATTTTGGAACTGTTTAGCGAAGTCGGATACTCTTAACACAGGTTCGCTACGTAAAATTTCACACAACACATTAAATGCTCTTTCACATTATGAATTCCAATATGCCCTCTCCTAGCGTTCCTCCCCCACGATAATCCGATAACGGAACTCAAATCTCGCCGAATCTGGGAATAAATTTCCGGCAGTACCCGCTCATATTACGTAGCCTAATAATTTAGAGATTCCCTAGTCACATACACTTACTCTGTGATCTCATAGAGCATATTTAGCACTATCCCTACCACAAGTTTAAAGAAACTAGGGGTACTACAGAAGGGCTCAGACTTTTCCGTATTAGATTTCTATTTTCTTGGGTCTGGGCTAGCTATTCGGAATTGACACATACTCGTGACAGCTGCCATCTATCGCCGCCCAAAGTGCATTTTTTGACATTTTCTTGATTTTTCGGTTTCCTAATGATAGAACGTAAATATTAATTTTAGAATACTAAAGAACACTGAAACCTCTTCGTAAATTGCAATTTTCTTTGAAAATTTTGAGAAAATGGCGTTTAAGAGCTACTCAAATTTGAAGCTTTTTTTCATAGAAAAGTTTGGTTTTCGAAACACTTCATTTGAAGTTATTTGAAGCACATTAACTTACAAACACAATAGTGTTTACAATTCGCTGGAAATGTGCATATTAACGTGAGAGGTCTTTAAAAAATTATATTTATGTAATTTTTGCAAAAAAAATTGAACTTTACGTCAATAAAAGAGTGCAATTAGCACTATCCGTTCCAAAAATTTGAAGAAAAAATTTGGAGCCATTTTATGAGAAAATGGCGTTTGAGCGTTTCTGAAAATGCGGAATTTTGAGATAGTTTTCAAAGAAAACAGTTGAGTTCTCGAGAAACTTTACTTCACATTATTTAAACCACGTGTACTCGTAAATATAATAATGTAAGCAAATCGCCACTAATCTAAATATATAATGATAGAACTCACTTTGGAGAACAAATTTTATTGGAAAGAAAATGAATTGTACTTATAGGAAGACGCCGCAAAAAAATCAAACTTTTGAAATTTTCGAAAATTCAGAGTTAACCTTGAAAATGACACCTATGCCACCTTTATAAGTGTATTTTACTTATTCTTAAAAGAAATTTAAAGGAAAAATTTAGAGCAGTTTTCGAGAAAATTTTGAAAATGTCCAGGGCAGTTCATGTAAAGTACCTCCAAATTCCGAAGAAAGTTTTTCAAAATCGTGGCGCCTCGAGTGGAAGCATATCGATGGGGGAATATTCATTTTGGAAGAAATCGTACTTATGGTTTAGGCGCTAGTGTTGTTCACGGACGGACGGACGTTTTTAAAAGAACCACTTTTTCGGCATCAGGGGACCCCAAAACGTGTATATCAGTTGAAATCATGAAATCGATTTTCCGCAGCATGACATAACTTTCCCCGTACTACGTATATTACTCCGCACATACGTACGTGTACGGGAAAGTAAAAATGACATTTCGCTTCAGCGGTATATGTGGCGATGGTATTACGGGTAGCGATAGGGTTGTTAAATGCAAGTTCGCGAGTTCAAACCCTATTTGTACGGGCGGGAAAATCGTTCGCAGGAGATGTAAATCTGGCAGTGCCTTGTTATTGATTTTTTGCTTCTAAAATATTCTCAAGCTTAAATGAAGCCTCTGAGCAAAATTCCAGTCGACGCCCTTTTTCTCACACGAGTGATACCTCCTTTCCCTCCCAGACGGGGCAAGGAGTGTATCGGAATTTGCATCGTCAAGCGGAAGAGCAGGCCTGATGGACTGAGCCTTTGCGCCACGTAAAATAATTGAAATATGAACATTGAATTGAAATATGAACAATAAACCGTACGAACTTACTAGATGTTCTATTCTGTTTGTGGCGCCGATTGTGTAACGGTTAGCGTATCAGACTGTTGTACCCAAATTCAAACCCGATCGAAGCCATGGATTTTTAAGGGCGAAAAAATCGTCCGTACGCCTTCCTTCGGACGGGAAGTAAAGCCGGCTGTCCCATGTTAGTAGATTGACTTGCATGTAAAAGATCCTCAAGCCTAAATGACGCCTCTGAGCTAAATTCAAAATCGCCTGTTTCATCGCCCGAGATAATACCTTTTTTCTCTGCTAGTTGGTGAAAGGAGCGTAGCTTGGTCAGACGGAAGAGCAGGCCTCAAGGCCTGAGTCTCGCCACGTAAAATAAGGCATCAATTCAATTCAATTCAAATCTTTCAATAGTGTCGCTCGTCGCAGTGGGGTTGCGCCAGTAGCGTAACGAAATGACCCACCCGCAAAACGTTTATCCGGGTCCCTTTTATAAAAGTGTACAGCACACACAAGTAGTGTTAATACTTTAAATAAGAAAAAATACTTTAACAAAATTCGATTTCATCTGTTCGAATAATAACCAATACTGAAAAAACCTGCCTTTATTATTTTATTTTATGAAATGAAGACTGTTATAAAACCTAAATGAATTACCTTTATTAATTTAGAAACAGGGTGTACATAAGCTATCGAAGTTGGAAAAAGTCGTTCTGGAAGATCGTCGTTTTAATCTTTTTTGTTATTTACTTTGGTAGACACGCACTTAGCCCCTTAGCAACCAACCATCTAAACAACGCTTTAAGAACGCGTCCATAGCAACGGCCATTAAAATGCCCAAGAGTCCATTATAGTTATTTATATATCAAGGGCGTTAAGTAGATGTTTTTGCCCCGAGGGCGACTTCCAAACCTGAGGGCCTCTGGCCCGAGGGGTTGGAAGTCGCCTGAGGGGCAAAAACATCTAGTAACGCCCGTGGTGCATACAAAACTTTATGGTTTACTAGTTCGTTGCTGAATAAAACAAGAATTCGAAACATTTTATAATATTTCTTGCGTCTAAAGTGAAAAGACGCATTGTAACAGTCATTTGTCAATATGACGTCAGATAAACAAAACAGAATGTATATCTAATTTCTATTGCATTATCATTATTGGACTGATTTGTTCGTACAAAATGAAAGAATATTGTGAAGTTCCTGTGGAAATTCTCGCAAAAGCTAACAAAACTATGGACAGTGGTTTCCATTAAAATCTTGAGAAATATATAAAACTCTTTATGGTGTATTTGAGATTTACCAGCGTGAATAACTATTGTCAAACGTTATTTAGAATATGTCAAAACACCAAAAAATAACATTTCGAGGATGTTAGCCGATGTGCCTTATATATCTTATTACTATTACGAGTACCGCCACTAAAGAAGAATATAATTATGTCACTAAAAAAGATGGTACGTAACAGTGAAATGCGAGTGAATGATGGCAATTATAAGTTCACGGAAACATTTCAAAATTTCAATTTTCATATCAAATAAGCAAAATAAGGTTTATAACAATTTATTTTACTTATTTAAGCATTATGCCATTTATTTATTGTATTTGCTTGCATCTTAACTTTACAAAATCGAATTCATAACTAAGTTCTGTGTGTTGTGTTGGTATAAGAGCGGGCCATAAAGTATTCAAAAGGCCCTAGGGCATAAAGAAGCGAAAAGGCCCGCAAGGGTATTAAGTATACCGTTACGTGTTTTGTTTCTGGTCTGTAAACACACAGCAATGAACTAGTAAACCATAAAAAATATTTTAGCGGACTTTCGGGTTTAGATTTTATCAGTGCTCGAAAATGTTGGGATAAATATGACTTTGACCCAAAATACAATTTTTGGGAATAAATGTAAACAATTGTCAGAGGAATATGTATCCCGTAGTATGCTCCTTTCTCTAGTATTGTTCAAGGTTAAGACTGCAAGTTCTTATCCCCGGCAAGCACCAAATACTCCAAAAACAAGAATGACCTTAGAAAGCAGGTATATGTGATCGTCAGCCTCTTGTAAGAACTTAGTTACTTGCTGTTTTGATTTTTTATGCTTGTAATTAGCTTAGATTTTTCTTCAAATATTCAATAATTATACAATAGTATATTCAAATAAATTTTAAATAATTAGTCTTCAGTATTTACTATTATTTCAAATTATAGGGAGTGAATAACTTACGTGGATACTTAGTCTTCTCGTTAGTGTATTTTTATACATTTTTTCCAGCATACTAAAGTATGACTAGGGACTAGTTGGTTTTAATGCTTTTGATCGTTCGTTCAAAAATGATAGAATAATCTCTTCGTCAATGCCTCGAACATTCCTTTTCGTTCGTCAATCACAAAATAAATCATAACCTTTTTCATAAGTGGTTACAGATTTAGAAGGCATCAAACTATATCTTGCATCGTCTGCTTCCTCCAGAAAATATAATTGGCACGAAAATATCTGCTGATACTTCGAAATTCCCGGATATTTTTCTCAATCACCTTGCATTACCAGAAAAAGCATTCAACTGTATCACAAACAAAGTATCCAGAACAACCAACCCTTGCTACAGAAAACCGACAGTAATGACATTTTTTTCTTAAATCACGAAAGTGATAAAAGTTTACTTTCAATAAGCGATAAACTAGAAATAACAAAAAACATTGTATGTGACTCGTCCTCTATTAGTCTTCAAGGACTCGTGACATAAATAATTATTATTGTATCAACTATCGCAAAGTATCAGGGGAAGTATCAAGAAATTATTTCTTACAATTGCACCACCATCAGGCTCTCTTTCGCCCGCATTGCGGGCCAGAACGTTGCGTCACTGGGTTGCAAGTATTACTCGTTCACTTCACATTTGCAGACGGAGCGCTGCGATCTGTTTACATGAGGTCACCAATGAGAAACGCGCATCTGCATTAGGTACTGACCGTTTAATATGATATAGACGGCGGTGAGCAGCACACACAACCCCGGCGGGGCAAGAACATAACCATTAAGCAGTAGATAAGTGCAAAGAAGAAATAAAAATATTGTACGTGAATGTTATGAATAGCGTGTGGTGTGATCTATTTTATTGTATATTACCGTAATTATATAAGTGTATATATAATTATAGCGCTTGTGCTGCCTTCGGAGACAGCTGATTGGTCAGATGCTGATTGACAACGGGGCCATTCGTGTATTCTCGGTTGTGTGTTCGGGCCTTCACTTTCAAAATTGTATACATTTAAAAAAATATTTAATACGCCTGTAACAAGTAATGTACTTCAGCTTCCGGGTCAATGACCCCCATCTCGATCAGGTTTTTGTCCAGTTTCCCTGATCCATAGAGCAAATGCTGAGATGGCCCCTTGTTTTGCTTCTGGACGTAAATGTAGCTTCACTGTGCGCACGTTTTGTTGAGCACTCCTTTTGCTTGTAGTTCATTTACAGTTGAAATTGATTTTCTATAACTCGGGAAAAAACATTTTTCAAATCTCTTTATTTTTCTAAAATAATTATTTTCTAAATTAATGTTTTCGTTTTCGTTTTTTTTTTTAAATAAAATTCTGGCCCTCAAGAAAATGTGCGCAGATAAATTTCTTTCCCCACACGTCATATACAGTTTTTACTGTTTTTTGACTAAATAAATAAATAAATAAAAACAACATTGGTTCCTAATTCTGCCTAATAAGAACTTACTTGGAGCATCCTGTCCCTGCCCCCGTCCCACGTGAGCCGCTCGTCGTAGGGCGGGTCGTCGCGCGTGCCGACGAAGGTGGCCTCCCATAAGGCGTACTTCCCGGTGCGTTTGCTCACGCGGAACACGTGCAGCCCGTCGCTCACATTCGCCGACAACCACTCGCTCAAGCCAGGCACGTTATGGCACGAGAAACACAGCCATTGATGGAACAGTCTTGCCGTTCTATTGTGAACCATGTCGACCTGAAAAAACGAACTTTTATTTTAATAATGCGGTTAACAGACAAGAATCAGCGCGTACGCAAATACCGAAAAAGTTCAGTATAAAGGGGTTACCACCGACTATAGGCCACCCTCCATAAGATCTGAACGGCAGTATCATGCGAAAGTTCGGAATGCAGTATCATGGGGCAAGTCATGTGCCGTTGAGATATCGTTCGAAATACTTTTAGTTTTCGAGAAATTTGATCATTGTTGATTTTTTAAGTGGAACAATCTATTTCTCTCACTTGCAATAATCAGATCGTAAATAGACGAATAAAATTATGTAACATATATGAATGTTTTGATAACATTTTTAGCATAAAATTATTCTTTCTGACATATCATTTTAAATTGAATATACGAGATTTTCTGTAGCAACTCTTGCAACTGTCGCCTTTGTGAAAGTTTGCTTTCGCGGCGCCGGCACTTGAGCACGGAGAGGGGAGAGGCCGCGAAGGCCACCTTCTCCAAAAGCGACAGTTGCGACGACAGCTACAGGAAAAATTGTACATTCAATTCAAAATCTCATGTCAGAAAGTATAATTTTGTACACAAAATATTATCAAAATATTAACACATGTTACACCATTGCATTCCTCTTTTTACGACCTATCTATTGATAGTGGTAAAAATATAATATGGTACCATTTAAAAAATCAAAGATGATTAAATTTCTCGAAAACTAAAAATATTTCACACAATATCTCTATACCATATCACTTGCCCTATTATTTCGCATTGTTGAACGAAAACTTTATTTCGATATCTGAAACCGCTTAGAAGTTATGGGGATGGGACATGGTTGGTGGGACTCCCTATTCAACAGACAACACTCGGTATTCCCTTCCTATTTCCTTGTCTTCCCTTACTTTTTACTTTCTCACTAATGCTTATCAGTGAATTTTATCAGTGAAGTTTGGTAGCTAGAAATATAGATGAGAGTATATTTGACATTTGTGAGAAAAAAGAAAGATTGACTGTGTGGTTAACTGTCGCTTACAATTCACTCGCCGCTATTCGCTGTCTGTACAATCGGAATTATAGTCTACAATCCTTGCTATAAAATGTCATTTTATGAATGATCGCAATGAAAAAGATAGTTCATAATTCTGGTATTCAAAACCTAGGGGTGCTGAAACAGCACGTACTTTCTCGCCTTTAATAATAGTTATGTAATACTATTTATACCACAATTTCTCTCCGAATTAACACATCTCACTCGTCCTTTTTTGTAAAACTCATTACAAATGGTAGAACATATGGTGCGAAAACTAAATATTTTTAGTCAAATATCAACACAAATTTCACAATCATAACTACTTTTCATACAGCTAAATCGTGTCACAACAATGAGACATAATTCACGTAATGCTTTCTGGGCACCTCCACACCACCTTCGGAGCTAAACTTAGCGAAAGGGATGTAATGGAACAAAAGTGGCAATGTAAATAGTTTTAATTTAGATTTAAGTTAGAGTTTTTAAGATATGCCCTTCCATCGCTGCATAAGCCAAACCGGCTGCAGCTAAACTGTATCCACACTTTAAATACATTCCCGCCTCTCCAGGGTAACTGGAGGGGGGAAAACCGAAAAAAAGGAACAACTCACCAGCTGCGTCTTATTTTGTGGGGGCGCCGATCCCGCCATGACAGTGAACGTCGGCAGGGCGAACACTTTGCGGGGAGGAACCTGCGAAAGGCTCGGCTCGCGACGCAACATTTCCAGAAAGGCAGAGCTCAGGCCTGGGGACGGGTACATCTCAATTTCCGTCACCAGCACCCAGTGCGTTGTAGCCGACTCTCTTGCTATGTTCCGTGCCGTATTAACTGGGTACGGCATGCGCTGCCGGCCTCTGTACGTCTTGGAGGCCCTCACATTATGCCACGGAGCCGGCGCATTGCAATTGGGAGCACGGCCCTGCAAATAGCGGCTACTTGTTAGACTCAAGTGTGTCAAAACGAACGACGCCAAACTCAATTGATACCGCCGGCACTGTTCTAACACGAAAAAAAACGTATTATTATAACATGGGCTTGCACAGCTGCCAAATTGACAAGGAAGTATTTCTGTGTACACTGTTCTGTAAATAATTTATTTAAGGATTCAGCTAAAAGTGGTCCCATTTGATTCATATCATTCAGACGGATCATAAAAGCTATTACCTCCGTAAGTACCTAAGGAACCTAAAATACATCATACGCACTTAAATCTCCCCGAAGCACGTTTTTATAAAACTCTTAGAATGATTTAGAATGACCTAGAGTGATAAAAAGAGGTCAGTTCCTCATCAGTTGAACGAAACGCCTCATCTTTTCAACCGAACGAGAACCATTTGCGAGTAATGGACGTTAAGGTGGGCAGACACGCACGTTACCTGATTACTGTATGTACGATACAAGTTCTGAACTAGGGGGAGCTACAATAACACAGGCTTGCTGGTTTCATTTGTTGCGGTAACGGAACAGGTCTTTAATTTTTGAACATTTAGAATTTGAGGGAAAATGGAACTTCTGCCATTGAAGCCCAGTGGATTGCAAAATATTTATAGAAAAAATATTGGCTCTGGCTCGGTTGAACTAGAGCGCTGAGGGACCGGAAACGACAATCATACTCTCTCGCGCGCTTTTTTTATACGTATGAGCTACTATATTTAACCTTAGCATTACCAACGAGGGAAGGGGGATCGTGTTAGAAATTTTTTGCGATTGATAATGTTTGCTTTTTTAATACGTTTCATTTTTTAGGAATTTGAAAACCATAGGTCTTGTTTACGATGTGCTTTTTGATCCAAATGTGGTTCGTGTTATTAGTCCTCGCGGAGCCGAGCGGACGTGTTTCCCTACGCGCTCTACTGCTTCAGCAACGGCGTGCGCCTGTCGGCTGCTGGATGAGGGGCTATCTATCGAGGTGTGTCGGTGGCCTGGGACTCACATAGGGGCTAGAGCTCCTTGCGAACATGATGGGCGCTGCGGCGGAGTTATTGGCAATTCGGCGGAGCTATTGGCAATTCGAGGGGTGGAGCTGAATCCAGGTTCCCTACTAACGTCGTTATCATCGAAACCATCAATGCATTAGGAAGTGACGGCGGAGCTATTGGCAATTCGAGGGGTCGAGCTGAATCCAGGTTCCCTGCTAACGTCGTTATCATCGAAACCATCAATGCATTAGGAAGTTTCGTAATCGACGAACCTTCTCGTTTTCCGACAAGGTGCGTCGACTCACGAATACGATATCATCAAGGTCAGCTGTCCTTGCGCGCTGCAACATGGCATTTACCAAGTTCTAATTGCACTGTTTTTGCAACAAATACTTTTCAAATATTAACAATATTTATATCATTGCATTGCATTTTGAAAGCTCTTTTAGAATGATGGAGAAAAAATATATACTTCCATTTAAAAAATCAAAGTTGTGTCAATATCTCTAAAGTTACATACGTTACAAACAAAAAAACTAAATGTGTTATTTACCCCATCATTTGCAACAATATGGCGCAAATAGCATCTCGATACTTTGAACCATTTTCATGATATTTGAGGTGGACAACTTAGGTGCTCCAACTAGGTGCTCCCTTCCCTTCCCAGGGCGCGCGTTTGCTGTTGGAGCGCTGCGTGACCTTGTGTGGTGGACTATTCAAAATATCCGTTAAACCTTAGTCGCAAAAATCAAAATTACTCAAAAAAATGCTTATCTAACATATGAAAATATGCATATCATTGGATTCGTCTTTTTACGCTCATGATAGACTGAAAAAATATGTATAGTTCCACTTGAAAAACAAAGTTACCTCAAATATCCCGTAAAACACAAGTGATAAAATAGGAATGAATGCACGTATCAATTAACCCCGTTCTCTCATGCACTTCCGTGAAAACTGCATTGCAAAAACTTCAACCGTTCAAAAGTTACAAAAGGTGCTAAAGTTACGTGACTTACTCCATATGTGTATATATATACACCAAAAAAACAATATACAAAATAACATATATGCTTATTATTTAACAAAAATCTATGATGAGCTGGATCCGCCCCTGGAGAAGCTCCGGGAGGGCGAACGCCTCTTTCGAGCTTGCCCGGCCCGCGCCAGCGATCGCGGCCGCGGTTCGAGTAATCTTGGACTTCGCCCGCTGTGAAGAAGGCCTCGTTCATGCAAGGACGATCCCGTTCGAACCGAATTGTGCATAACAGAATCTGCTTTAATATAAACTGATTATTCTTATTAATTAATGCTTACGGTGATGTGACTTGTTTTGGTGCATCTGCTGGCTGTTTGCGTCATCGCTACTTCTCTTGTGTAACCGCTACCTCGCTGAGGCTCGTGTTCATGAGTTTACATCCGACGAGTCCGAAAAAATTGCTGTTTGAGTTCCGACGACGCCCAAGAGACGGCGCCGAGTCAGATCTCAGTCGGTCTGAGCGACACGCGTCATCGGAAACGACCAATCAAGAAATTCTTCCGGAAAGTCGCAATTAACGAGAAGAAAGGCGAACATCCGACCATTTTTCTAGGGTGACTTGTGCGGAGAATACGTTTTCGGAAGACTAGCAGAAGCAGATTGGACGATACGAACACGCGATACAGAGCTCAACAGAGTCGGCCCCGTGACCGAGATCGCTAAGCCAGTAGTAGTAGCGCTAAGTAGTAGTAGTAGATCGCTAATAGTGATCCAGGTCCGAGGGGTCGCGGGTTCGAGTCCCGCCTAGGGCTTGGTTGTATGTGTTAGTCCTTTCACCCCCTATCATCACCATATCGTTTCATTCTCATAGATATCACAATAGTGGTCCACAATGACCTAGTAATTGATGCGACCTTAAATAACAAAAGCTCAATAGATATTTTATTCTTTTTTTTCTTTATTCTACGTATTGTTTTGTGTGTAAATACTCCTTTCCCACTATTCCTCTAATTAGATAGCAAGATCTAATTACATAACCCGGCGCAGCGTCCAGCGATACTCAACGTTGATGGTCACGGAAGGAGACAGCGAACATGCGATCTTGGAGCAAACGAGCCGAGAAGCGTTTCCATCGAGATTGGACGAGAACGTTCGAGAGCTCTAACGGTTATCTAGAGTTCTGCTGTAGCCCTGTTACCCTCTTACGCAATTTGCACAAATTCTAGTGAAAGTTTAGTAAAACTGTAGCACAACTCGTTTGAAACTAGCCATTCAGTTGCTGCGTAACTTCGAGGTTCGTGAGCTTACCTCAAATATACCAGACTGTCGTGACTGGAATCAGATAGCAGAATATCCTTAATGTATAATTTCGTATCTCACAATTGCTGATCCAATGAATAATGTAAAATGTAAATCAATACACTAATTATGATGTTAATAATTGTTTAATGTGTAATTAATTCACAAATTGCATTGTATTAAAGCTAGTGAAAATTATTTATAAATTTGATCTCTGGATTACAACTCAATTCACAGAATGGAACTTACTGTGTATAATTTATAAATAATTAAGCTTCACTCTATGCTATTGTTGGGAAGTGCATAGTGGAAATAATTTAATTGCAAGCTAGTAAAATGTATCATTGTAAATATTATGCTTCTTATATTCAGGTATGCATTGGAACTGGTTCTATGTACGTATATTTTTAACAGGTTATGTGGGTTAGTGTAATTATTATTTTTGTTTTGTGATCATTGTTTCTATTGTATTGCAATCAATATATCGAGAATAATTTGACTAGATAGAAATTTAAAAGTAACTGTAATTGCACTTCACTTAAATATTTGTATCTATTCTTAGAATATACTCTTTCTGAGTTACAATTCCAGTACTTGACTTTTCTTTCGATCTATCTCGAAAAAAGATCCCAAGACCTTACGTTATTGAGTAAACATCTCTTTATTCGTAGCTTTTATCTGTGTGACGTCTACTTTTTAGATATTGCATATCAAGGATATTTATCCTTGAGTCATTCGACCTTACCACGCAAGGTGGGGGTGAGGACACTTCAGCACCTCCCGGATAAATATTCACCCTGCTTTGTACATAATTACTCATTCTGCTTCCAGCACGGCATTATTATAATGAAGATGTGATTTATGAATGAATGAATGCCTTTTCTTGCGTATTCAAAAACTTAATAATTGCGACTTCAAAAACTTAAAAATCAGTACGTATATGTCAAGTTCCACTCAAATCTTCTAAAATTTCTTGCTATATTGTGCAGTTAATACCCTTGTTTTGAAACATGAGTCGAAGGACACGGAACTGCTTTTCCAACAACCAACGAAACACGTTTGCCTTCTCTTATGTTGAATGAGTCAATCCGGTTGAAGTTTTCCAAGTTTTTTTTTTTTATACGATAAGGCCATTTTACATGGTAGAGTTTTCGGAAAGTTCCTCATATAGAAACTTCAAGATCCCAAACTACAAGAAAACAAGCCGAAAGTCATAATTACACGTTCTGCACGTTTTCATTACGTATTGCCATGAGACTCCGCCATGGACCCTGCATAAATTAAAAGATAATTGCGACGTCCGATTACATCCATTTGCGACATTTGTATATGTACGTTCTGAGCTACTTTGTTAATACTTTTTAAGAATTAAGGAAACTTGAGGAGAAGAATAGAAATACCATCATCGTTACTACAAGCACGGTTGTGGAAGCTCTAGCGGGTGCGCAGATGAAATGCTCCTCGAATAGTGGAAGCAGAAGTGAGATTCAGTAACTAATCATTTGCAAAAGGTAGTAAAATAATAAAGTATGGACAATATCCGCCGTCAACAAATCCCTTAGTGAATGATTCTGGCGCCAGAGGCGCTAGAGTCAAACTCTACGTTTTCTGTACGAGAAAAATTGAACAGGCTCCAACGCTTGCATGCAGAAATCGTACAATCTGGACTGCAAGCTTTCTGTACGTCCAATCCGCATGAAAACCGTACACTGCAATAGGGCCTTTACTGTCGACATGTAACTTCAGCAGAATTAGCCAGAACTCTTCAACGTAACCGAGCGGGGACGCTAGATATTCTCTCTCTCTCTCTGTGTGTTCGTTGTGTGATGTTTTGAAAACATCAGTGTTTCTACAAGAACATCGATATTTTAAACATCAATATATTGAATCCGATGTATTTTGAACATCGATACTTTGATGTTTTTTGTTTCATTTATGAATGAAGAATTTTCATAAACACAATTTAGCAAAAGTTAAAATATGAAATAATAACTGAACTAGTACTACTTCCATACAGCACAGTATCCCTCTCCCGAGATGATGCTGGTTGATCTAGAATTGGCTTCGTCTTTCATCGTATTGTTTACATGGGGGGGCGTTTTATAACTTTATTTTGAGTTAAATTGAAATTATAAATTAATATACAGCGCCGATGTCAAATTAAATTTTGTTGTGCACGACTTGAATGTTTGAGATAACTAAACCAGCTAAAAAACCTGTGGTCACGGGGTAAAAGTGTTTAAGTCAATTTTTGGCGAAATTGGGTTAAGTTCTGAAACTACAAGTTAGGTATCTATATTTTATTTTAGTAAAACGACCGAATTCAAATGTTGCATCCTAAACGCCCCCCCCCCAAAAAAAAGTTGGGCAATGTACCTTAGCGTTGGGAAACATACGCGATAGTCTAACCCTTGTTTGCTCCAAAGTAAGATTTTTGACTTAAGAACTTTTACCCTGTAACCACAGAAACATCGATGCTTTAATTCTGAACATGGATCTTTTGTCGTAGATGTCGCGAGCAGAGCTGAGGCACCTCGAGGACGCTGTGCTCGCAGGGCAGCGGGTGCGGCTGGTGCTTCCGCTCGAAGAAGACGTGGAAGGACACGCGCTCGGCCACCTGCTGACCCGGCAAGCACGCGCGCGCCCAGCTCATGGCGTCGAGCGCGCGCTGCAGGTCGTCGCCCGGCGCGTGCACCGCCAGCGACACGGGCCCTGCGGAGCCCCCCAAGGCTGCGTTATACTGCCATTTTTCTAACTTGGCCCCTAGAATTCCATCTTCGCGAGGGAATATGTCACGGTTTTTCTCAGCCGTTCCGCTAGATTTCGCATGATCACAACAGTATCAAGCAGTGCTTGCCACTCCTACCGGCAAGACCGACAAAGACGCGAAATGCCGGGACATATTCCGTCGCGAAGATGGGATTTGAGTGGCCTTGTGGGGCAAAGTTAGAGAAATCGCAGTATAAGATGGCTCCACGCATTCGGCATTCGCCGAGCAGCGAGTTACTGCTCGCCCGATCCCGACCAGCTGATGTGTTCGGCGAACGTTCGCTCCCTTTGATGTGTCCAAAAGTCCGACGCGCGGTGGGTAGGGCGAACGCCTAATGTTCGTCACTCGGCTAATAGCAAGCAACTTATCCACACTAGTCGGGATTCCGCGAGCGGTTGCTCGCTGTTCGCAGAATAGTGAATGTGTGGAGCCGCCTTTAGGGTACTGAAAACACCCACAAGGCCTAGGTCAGTGGTGTCAAGGTCTTCTACTGGTGGCTGTGGCACGCTTTATGGCACCGTAGCATGCCACGAGCTTCTCTGCGCAACTAGCGTCGAGACGGGAACTATTAGTAACCCTGCCTTTTTACTATTGGGATTGCGTTGTCTCTGGTGGCGACGTAATGAACTGCGTGGAGGGGCGATTTCATCGTGGCACTCGTGCCAGGGACCCCCGCTCGTGGCATCGACCTTGACAACACTGGCCTAGAGTTTTTCTTTACCTTCATTTATTGGGCAAAATTGACTTAAAATATTTACGTTCGAATTATGTAATTATTTAAACAATAATATTGTATAGTATCATATCTACAGTACATAAATAATATACAATATAATAACAAACATGTTTATTATTTAACAAAACCCTCAGCTCTCCTCGCGTACCCACTATGGGGCTGTTATATCCAAGTCTGCTGGTTAAACCCTAATCGAAGTCGTAGATTTTTTTAATCCTTCGTACGCCTTCCTTCGGAGGGGAAGTAACAATGGCTGTCCCATGTTGTAGATTCACTGTATGCAAAATATCCTCAAGCCTTAAAGAAGCATCTGAGCTAAATTTAAATCGCCTGTTTCGTCGCCCGAGTGATACCTTCTTTCTCCGTTAGATGCTGAAAGAAGTGTAACGACAATTGCGTGATCAGACGGAAGAGTGGACCTGATGGCCTGAGTCTCGTCACGCAAAATCACTGAAATGAATTGAGTTTTGGTCCTGCGCAGCCTCAGATCGGCGAGTTTCATCCCAGGATCAACGATGCAGAATGGAGGTGCCGCCTTCACACGGAAGCACGCTGCAGCGCCACTCAGAAGCGCCGGGTCCCTTCACACAACCAATGACCATTTTATTTCCACCATATTCGTTTTATTGCGTAGAGCAGAGATGAGCGAGTAACGTTCAAACATCAATTTGAGAAGCTCCACACTATTAGTCGCAACACACTTCCGACTGAGAAGAACCCCACTTCACAACGCCCCCTAGCATCGTCAACGGAGTCCCGGCAGCAAATGACACTTCGTGTCAGCACTCGTTTTATCAGTCGATCATGTTTAAATAAGCTCATATCTTATTTGTAAAACATACAAAAATATTTTTAATGTTTTTTAACCAAATGAATAATTCCATAATCTACTACGGGAAAAGTTCCCATTATAGGAGCAATCATCCTCGCTGTAAGGAGAGAGATGCAATTATGGGCAGAAAGGTAGTCGATTAACGAAAAAATAGTCATTATTTTGAATAATTAATGATGGAGGTCACTAAAAAATGAGAGTGGAAGGGAGAAAGATCGTATAGAAAACATAAGAAAAACAATAAAATATAAAATCAGATATAAAATCAGAAACAGAAAAATCATAAAACCTATAAATTGTATTATGTTTTAATTTAGAAAGAACATACATGTTAGTTAAAAGATTGATTCAACATGGAATTAATGATGTCGTGTGTTTTTATAAGAAAGGTTTCAGAAATTACCTTCGAATATTTTCTGGATTTGTTATGCAAAATAGTAGGGCTGTCAAAATTAAACGAATGGGCAAAATCAAGGCGATGGTTTCGCTTCAAAGAGAACATGGATCCCTATTCCAAGGAGCAAGGACAGCACTTCATCAGGACATGCAACACATTGAACGTCTCTACCATGGTTCTATAATAAATGCATTATGGGGGACTATTTTTGGGGACGTACTGATGAAAGTGAAACGATGTACTCTCGCAAATCTCGCAAAAACTAAACATTTGGGGGTCCTTGTTATCAAACTGCAGAATTATGGTTAAAATAGATTAATGATTTTAAATATAATATTCCCTTTTTTATTTAAATAAGAATAAACCGGTACTTTTTCTTAATGACTACGCAAATTTAAACTTTTCGTTCTCCTGACCACAATTGCAATGTTTTTGCAAGAAAAAAAGGTTTTCTTCACGTTTTTATGATAGAATCAATAAGAAAATGATATTACCCAGAAAGAAAAACCGTGCCACTGGTATTGTTTTCTACGCTTGGAATACGGGAACGTCATGTGGCTGAAAACACACCTTCCCAGCGCTGCAGCAACGGCTGGAGGTTGTCGAAGTAGTGGAAGTGGCCGTGAGTGCAGAAAGTGACGGAATCGTTAAAACCGAAATGGCGGCGCGCAGGGAACACGTTGTAGTGCACTACAAACTGGCGTCTCACGTCAACGCTCGGGGACCACCAGCGATTCTCCTGCGGGCAAAAATTACGAGAGAGTATGTGCCGTTGTAAAACCAATAGCTTGCGTGAAGACAGAGTGTCTCCACGTGAGTGAGTATAAATTAGCATGTAATTATCACAAAACAACTGTATTTAGGAGTAAGCAACGTTTTCTAATTGAGTCTAAATTTAATCTAGGAATTTGCATTGTATTTCATTAACCAACTATTATATTTATAGTTTTAATTATGGTTTCGTGATTTTTACGTAAACTTTCACTTTGTATGTTGCCTCTAAGTGTTGAGTGGTCTTAATTTGTTTATTAATGTGCCAGAAATTAAAACTAGAAAAATGACAAATAAAAAAGACATTCATTTTTTTGTATTTCGACCATATTAGAAGATTCAGAAGTTAATTCCTCCAGTTGATCCAAAAGTGAGATGGGAAGCCAAAGAAAACAACACTAATTACTCAAATTGACAATATTGTTATAACAATGAAACCAGTGATGCTAAAACAGCACGTTCTTTCTCGCCAGTAGTAATGGCTACGTAATACTATTTATACCACAATTTCTCACCGAATTAACACATCTCAGTCGTCATTTTTTGTAAAACTCTTTTGAAATCGCAGCTAATTTGGTTTGAAAATGAAATAGTTTCAAGCAATAGATTTTTTATTCAAAACTTTCAATGAAAATATATTTTTGGCATTGAATTCATTAAAGTTTATTCTTCTTCTTTCATGAATGTCTATTGGTAATAATTAAAACAAACAAACAGTTCCTTTTAATTTTATACATTCAATTTTTATTTATAATAGGTTACTAATTGTATGCGACGACGTGACGTTTTGGCTGTAGCTCAACAGCCATCCTCAGACATCTTTTGTACAAAGACTAGAACTAAAATTTTAAACATTTAAATATATTCATCTTATTTACAATATTTACAAGAGCGAGCGTTAGTGTGCTGCTCGAGTGAAGAATGCCTGCCAGAATGTTATCTATCTAGGCACTCAAATAGCAGCAAATGGGGTGGTACATAAGATATTCAGAGTAGAATATCAAAAGGCAAAGTAGCTATTACATCCCTTAATACGGAACCAAACTATAAGGAAGAATGTTAAAAGAAGATATTTTAAGACTATTTAAGATTATTTTTTAAGCCGCTCTTCAAAAAAGGCAACAAAAATGAAGTTCAAAATTATCGGCCAATTTCTCTTCTGTCAGTTTTTTCAAAAATATTAGAGAGACTTTTTTATGTGCGAATGGAAACCTTTCTCAATAAACACGACGCGTTTTCAAATTCCCAACATGGATTCCGGAAATCAAAATCTACGGAAACAGCCATTTTTTCTTTTCATAAGGATGTTGCCTCATCATTGGATCAAAACGAAGCAACTATTGGAATATTTTTAGATCTTTCAAAAGCTTTTGACGTCATTGATCATAACATTTTACTTTCAAAATTACCTTCGTATGGAATCCGTGGTATTGATCTAGATTAGCTATGTTCGTACCTTAAACAACGATCTCAGAGAGTAGAAATACCTTACTGGAATGATGGAACTTTATGTACACACCTTTCCGGTTCTTTGCCAAATGCACGTGGAGTCCCGCAAGGATCGATTTTAGGCCCTATTCTCTTCCTATTATACGTAAATGACATGCCCTTAGCGATTCGAAACGGAAGAACAGTTCTCTTTGCGGATGATTCAAATATTCTTTGCAACAAAGAAACCGTAAATAGTACAATATCAGACGTTTCAAATTGGTTCCGTAATAACAAATTAAAAGTAAATGAAAATAAAACTGTTTCAATGCAGTTTTCCATATCAAATAAAAAATTCTGTACTCCATTGAAAATGAACGGTGTGCCATTGACTGATGTTAATGTAACAAAATTTTTAGGTCTATCAATTCAGTCAAACCTCAAATGGAATGCCCACTTAAATGAATTGAACACAAAATTAAGCTCATTATGCTACGCGTTCAGAATTCTTTCAAATTCCGTCAGCCTTCATACAGCTCGTTGTGTATATTTTGCCAATGTTCACTCCCGCCTGAGATATGGCATAATATTTTGGGGAAACACATCTTATAGCTCACAGACTTTCAGATTACAAAAAAAAAATTGTACGAATAATAAGCAAATCCAACCCACGTGATTCTTGTAAGTCACTCTTTATTAATCTAGGAATTTTACCATTACCTTGTCTCCTGATTTACGAATCAGTAGTTTTTGTCAAAAATGACTTACTTAAGGGCGGGAATATATTTTCAGCAAACGCCGATGTCTATAAGTATAACACACGACGTAGTAATCATATTCACCAAGTGGCAGTATCAACAGCTCACTACAAAAAATTCACATACAATTCATGTACATTACTCTACAACACTTTGCCAGAAGACATTAAACGATTAAATTCAATAGAAAAGTTTAAGTCCCAAGTAAAATATTTTCTGCTGCATAACTGTTTCTATACAATTCGAGACTATACCGAGCATCAAAAAGGAAAATAGAATTTATTTATTTATTTATTTATTTATTTAGTCAAAAAACAGTAAAAACTGTGTATGACGTGTGGGGAAAGAAATTTATCTGCGCACATTTTCTTGAGGGCCAGAATTTTATTTAAAAAAAAAAAAAAAAAAAAAAAAAAAAAAAAAAAAAAACGAAAACGAAAAAATTAATTTAGAAAATAATTATTTTAGAAAAATAAAGATATTTGAAAAATGTTTTTTCCCGAGTTATAGAAAATCAATTTCAACTGTAAATGAACTACAAGCAAAAGGAGTGCTCAACAAAACGTGCGCACAGTGAAGCTACATTTACGTCCAGAAGCAAAACAAGGGGCCATCTCAGCATTTGCTCTATGGATCAGGGAAACTGGACAAAAACCTGATCGAGATGGGGGTCATTGACCCGGAAGCTGAAGTACATTACTTGTTACAGGCGTATTAAATATTTTTTTAAATGTATACAATGCAAACATAAACTAATTCATTATTTATCTTTGTTTTGTTACATTATTTTTCTTTTTCACGATCAGTATAGTCTCTAATTGTATAGAAACAGTTTTGCAGCAGAAAAGATTTTACTTTTAACTTAAATTTGTATACCGACTTTAATTGTTTTATGTCATCTGGCAATGCGTTGTAAAGTAACGTACATGTATTGTATGTTGATTTCTTGTACTGAGCTGTTGATACTGACACTTGATGCACGTGATTTCTACGGCGTGTGTTGTAATTATAAATATCAATATTGCATGAAAATATGTTCCCTCCGTTAAGTAGGTCATTTTTGACAAATATTACAGATTCGTAAATAAATAGACAAGGCAATGGTAGGATTCCCAGCTCAATGAAAAGAGGCTTACAGGAATCACGTGGAAGGCATTTTTTCATTATTCGAATAATTTTCTTTTGCAATCTGAAGGTCTGAATACTACAGGATGAGCTTCCCCAGAATATTATGCCATATCTCAGGCGGGAATGCACATTTGCAAAATAAACGCAACGAGCTGCATGAAGGCTGACAGAATTTGAAAGAATTCTGAATGCATAGCATAATGAACTTAATTTAGTGTTTAATTCTGTTATATGTACATTCCATTTGAGGTTTGATTGAATTGAAAGACCTAAAAATTTTGTTGCCTCAACATCAGCTAATTGCATATTGTTCATTTTCAATGGAACATGCGATTTCCGATTTGAGATGCAAAAATGCATTGAAACAGTTTTTCTTTCGTTAACAATTAATTTGTTATTATTAAACCAATTTGAAACTTCTGAAATTGTACTATTTACTGCTTCGTTTTTGCAAAGAACATTCGTGTCATCAGCAAACAGAACCGTTCTTCCATTTTTAATAGACGAGGGCATATCGTTTACATATAACAGAAAGAGAATAGGACCTAAGATCGAACCTTGCGGGACCCCATGCACAATTGGCAAAGAATTGGAAATATAAGTATGTAATGTCCTTTCCTGCCAGTATGGTATTTCTACTCTTTGAGTCCGATGTTTAAGGTAAGAAGTTATCCAATCTAGGGCAATACCACGAATTCCATACGAAGGTAATTTTGAGAGCAAGATCTTATGGTCAATAACGTCAAAAGCTTTCGAGAGATCTAAGAATATTCCAATGGGTATTTCATTTTGGTCTATTGATGAAGCAACATCTTTGAGAAAAGAAAAAATGGCAGTTTCCGTAGATTTTGATTTTCTAAAACCGTGTTGTGAGTCTGAAAACGCTCTGTTTTTCCTGAGAAATGTTTCCATTCGTAAGTAGAAAAGCCTTTCTAATATTTTTGAGAAAACTGACAAAAGAGAAATTGGCCGGTAATTTTGAATATCATTTTTGTTCCCTTTTTTAAAAAGTGGCTTAATTTTTGCTGTTTTGAAAATATCTGAAAATATTCCTGTACATAAAGAAGCATTGAAAATGTGAGTTAACGGATGTATAAAGGCAGGTGCACAAGTTTTTAATAAACAATCCGGAAATTCATCTAAACCAGATGAATATTTATTTTTTAGTTTACTGACTATTCTGAGGATTTCGTTGGGAGAAGTTTCGGGAATAAACATCGTATCTGAAATATTTTGGGAAGTGTAAAATGTTGAATTTTGTGATTTTAGTCCCTTCGTGAGATCAGACGCAATTCTGGAAAAGTGTTTGTTGAAGAGATTGGCAACTTTTTCCGGATTACTCGTTTCTCTTTCATTATCCTTTAAAATAACATTCTCTACAAGGTATCGAGATGATGTGGTTGTATTTTTTACGATATCCCACATTGCTTTAGTTTTGTTACTAGCGCTCAAAATGTCCTGACTATTTTTCATTATTTTTGCCTGAACTATTACTTTTCTTAAAATTCTTTTATATTCTCGGAAGTATATATGGAAACCGGGTGATACGTTATGATGTTTAGAAATAAAGTAAAGCGTACGTTTGTTTTTACACGATGTTCTAATTCCTTGTGTGATCCAAGTATTACTTTTGCTTGAAATATTTAATTTTCTCTTTTTAAGAGGAAAGCACGCGTTAAAATGAATTGAAAGCTTGGAGAAAAATAAATTATATTTTTCATTTGTGTCAACAGCGTTATAAACTTTGTCCCATGATTCCTTCATCAAGTAGTCCGTAAATAATTTTATATTAACTTTAGTGAATGCTCTGCACATGCGTGTATTATTTATTGTGTCAGTGTTTATGTTCTTAGTAATTGTAAGAATTTGTGCATCGTGGTCACTGTATCCTAGATTATTCGTTATTATTTCATATGTAGTTGTGGTTTTGTTAATTATAATTTGATCTAATGCTTTTTGTGATTTAATTTTAACAATGACAGTTAATGTAATTATTTATCATTTGGACTGTATAATTATAAAGAACCTGTAACAAAAGTATTGTACCACAGTTTCTGGGTTGATGGCCCCCATCTCGATCAGGTTTTTCGTCCAGTTTCCCTGATCCTTGAGCAAATGCTGAGATGGTCCCTTGTTTTGCTTCTGGACATAAATGTAACTTCATTATTTGTGCACGTCTTCTGAATTTCAGTGGGAAATATAGTTATTCAAATTATCGTTTTTCATATTATCGCGGCAAAAAGTATTATTCTTTCATGAAGAACATGAGGGTTCAGGGCAGGAATTTATAGCTAATTTACCTTTGAAAATATATTTTATTATACAGGAGCGAATATTTTGGCAACAAAACTCGAAAAAACCTCTCTTTTCTGTATTCAAAATTCGACTAGAATATGGTTTAGGATAGAGACCACAGAATTATGAAAACGTGCACACAATTCACTTCTCCCCATAGCTCGTCATACGCAGTTTTTAACTGTTTTTGACGTAAATAAATAAATAAATAGATACTATCGTGGGCCACATATGGATTTGAAGTTTGGGAAATATCTATAAAGGGAATGAGAATTAACTTACAGCAATGGAAATGGACTATTGGCGAAGAAGCTGTGGATTGACATTGTTGGACAAAGAAAGAAAGGAAGAAGAGCAGAAGTGAGTTTCAACATTACCGATACCATTGAAATTAAGAGGCTCAAATTGTATAGTCATTTAAAGAGAATGGGTGAAGAACGATGGCCTCTCAAGCTCTGAAATTGGACATCAACATCACACAGAAGACGAGAAAGACCCAGAAGTATATAGAAGGAAGGAGTAGAGAAGGCAGTGGACAGAACTAAAATGCAAATTGGGATGCGAGAGACGCCTAATGTAAAATACTCGCAGTATTACTACTACTACGTGTACTGCCTTTGGGACATTTTCATTTTTTTTTTTCAAAAATGGCTCCAAAGTTTTTCTTTAAATTTCTTGCAAGAATAGTGTGAAATACATTTATTTCACTCTAGTCTCACATATCACTCTATTCTTAGATGGCATAGGTCCAATTTTCACTCTTAGTTTTGAAATTTCAAAAATTGCATGTAAAAATATGTAAACGAGGAGGACCAAGTTAGGCCTGTACGATGTTCGGGGAGCGCAAAACTGCTCTTCACTGGGAGTGTTCCGAGAGAAGGAACGGGTAGGTACCGCGAGAGACGTTGGTAGATCCTTCAGTCGCCGTTAGATAGCAGATGGGAAGAGGGTGGGGCAAACTCGAAAAGAAAGCCAATGGCTCCAAAGAATATGGAACTAGTATGAGAAAATCTGTTTGCACTGCTGTTCTGTAGCACGAATAGTTTTCGTGGGCAACAGCACAGCAATAATATCAACTTAATGCAGAGGAACGAAATGTCAGTCTTAACGGCCTACGTCCATTCAGGATTTAACAATCTGTTAATTATTTTAAAAAGTCGAAAGAAATGAGTTTAAAAACTTCAATTTCGTCTGTTGCTTACTGTTTACCGGTCTCGTGACATTAATAATAATAATAATAATAATAATAATAATAATAATAATAATAACGCTGCAACATGATTTTATAGGATTTACGCTGGAAGAAAGAGAAAGAACCCCCAAGAGTTCTGAGCGGAGTAAAAGCCATTTGCGAGCACACTGTACTGTTCGATGTGCACCTACAGTTCATTATTTCGTTGTATCTCCAATGTTTTAGCTAGTCCGATATTTTCTTAATCCCGAATTGAAAGGCCCGCAAACGTAATCGCTGGTGCATCGATTAAAACGTTGATTACGAAACGACATACTTCCAGTGTGCAACAATAAACTAATTTAAATCAAGATACGTTTTTATCTTTATTACGTGCTTAGCTTGCTATTTATGATCGCTGTTTGTTAATATAATCTAAACAAGTGTGAAGCTCTTCTTCAAATACGTCACATCTGAGACTGTCTAGTCTTTCAACGTGCCCACACTAAGCTGATGGAGATCAGGCCGATTTAAATAACCGATTCAATTGTTTCTTCAACGGTCCATTGCTCTCTCGCACCCATGAAGTTCCAAATCATGATATACCCTCCATCATACTCCATTGTTATCACAATTGGACGGTGTTATGCATCAACCGGCTTTGCGACATCATACGAGTTTTGAGACAAAGGTTTTATTACATTTTCAGCTCTAAAACCTTATTTAATTATTTCATTCATTGAAGCGCCAAACTACACAAACATGAGTGGAATATCTGGCGCTTGCCTGCATAATGTGAAATTACGAACAGCAGATTTGATGATCTACACTTATAGCCGGTTTTCGGGAAACATAAAATCCCTGATGTTATTGATAGTGTTTACATGTTTCATTAATTATAAGGCTATTTTACATATTTGGCGCCAAAATTATGCGTCCACTTAGAACATGGTCCAATGAAACTGATGGAGTCCATATCTCGTTGGTTTTTTTTCAAGTATGGTGCTTAGCATAACACCGTCCAATTAGAGAAGAGGAGAAGGAGGGCAGGAGAAGGTGCTCACCTGCACTGCCTCTGACGTCGCCTCGCCCACACGCGACCCCGCCCCCCGCGCCACCATCACCGCCAACACCGCCAGCGCCCGCACCAGCGCCATCGTCATTTTCAATCAAGGGAGCAAATAACTTTACTGTGGAACAGAAAAGAAGGATATGTACTTCTGCTACGCCGGACTTATTGCCGGACCTTGGTAACGAAAAAGGAGATAAATTTTGTTTATATAGTGTGACCGCCCGCTCACATTACGTCACAAGCCGACGACGGTTCATATAAGAATCTTTCACGTGCAGATAAATGCATGGCAAATAGAGATTTGGATGATATGAGCAATAGTGAGGACGAAATAGAGAAGTATGGACAGGAGATGAAAGGACAGAGAGAAGAAATCGGCACACCACAACAGACTGCTTCGCCTGCAAGCCTATCGGAAACAGAGTTGGCCGAATCACCTCACCAACCATCAGAAGAAAGATCGAAACAAGAAGGTATTAATCGCGATAACGATGCCACATATAGGTTGTTACAACAATTAATGACGCAGACGAACAAAAACTTCCTATTACTAAAAAAATAAATGAATAAAAAAATTGATCAATAGAATAACAAACTTGATCAGCAGAATGAATACTCCCAACAATAAATTAAAAGAAGAAATAAAGCTAAATTTGTACCAGATGAAAAAAATTGAGCAACAAAAAGAAGAAGCGAAGCAAAATTTAAACGAAGTAAGACAGCAGAATGAAGAAACGCAGAGAAACTTCAAGAGGATGGAAGATTGACTGAACGAATGCAAATACAAATACAAAAACAAAAATTAGAAGACCAGTGAGAAAATAGTGAGAAGTAAGAAGTAAGTGACAACATAGTGAGGAAATCAAACCAAACTGAACGATGTATAAACAAAAATAACGTATTTATTTAATTGTAGAAAAACAAAAGAATGTTGAAAATGAAGTGGCGTAATTTAAAATAGTTGTTACTGAACAATTTCAGAAGGAAGATATTCAACTGAAGAAATTGGAAAAAGATGTAACTGAAAGGTTTGAAGTTTATGGCCATAATTTGGTTGCATTAAAAGAAAATAGTTTAAAAATACCATCCCAAATGGTTCAACAGAGTAAGAAATGGGAGAGCGTGAATGAAAAGACCACCATCAAATTAGAGAATGTTCCGATGAGGCTGGGAATGATGTCGTCGGTGATGAATCTACAACAAAATTTAAAATTCAGCGCAAAGAAAATGAAAATGCTTGTGTCTTCATTCGTGATGTTGAAAATTATTTTTCATTGTGGAATATCCAAGAAAGCAATCCTTGTATTTCAAACGTTATTATCAAATGCAAAACATGGGCGAACACCTTGTCACCACGACCTTACAATATGCAAGAACTTAAAAACAAAATTGCTAGCAAGGTGTTAGAGCCGCGAGACTCAGTTGAATTATAAAGTTGGATTACTATACGGCTACTGTAAGAGAGAAATGAGACGTATGCAGAATTATGCAACCGAGAAACTAGCTGGTTTGAAATTATGCGCGCCGGTATTCTCAGATGAAATAATCTGCCTATTCATCAGACATTTTCCTCAGTTTACGCATAATTTACACAAAAATATAATGTCGTTATTCGTAGAGAGATACCTTGAACAATCAGGTGCGTATGACGCCACCATGGAACTTACTGAACAAATAGGAAGAAAGAAGCCGGAAACAAAAACCGCCGTAACATCGCCAACTTATCAACGCTGCTGGTCAAAGTCAATGGCGGACACAACGGCACCTGCCCTTCACAAGGAAAAAATGGAAACAATTCGTCACCCGGACGTGCAAAGCGGCAAGAAGGGTCGTCCGCTCTCTTGGCGAGGGCAGAAGCACCGGAACATGACCGAAGAAACAGTCCTCTGAAGGGAGACACAGCGCCAACTCCGTGCGGATCAAGGGAACAGAGCAACAATTTAACGCCATCAGACAAGTTAAAGTAACGGAGATTACGTCGAAAAGTTGCCTTGATGTAAACGGTAATATAAAAAAAAGTGATGACTACCGTTGAATAGACAATATAATGCTTCAATCAACCAGTGGATCCGGGAATTAAATAGCAAGATAGAAATCCTCGGAACTGCCCTATTATAAATGTCAATTACGGAATACAGATGAAGGCCCTCGTAGATACGGGAAGAAAGTGTCAATAATAATGGAAGAATGTTTCAAGAAAATGTTAGATACGGGAGAAAACATTGAAATGTTACCAATGCCAAAGTCTTTTGTTGTGGGCGTAAACAAAACAAATCCGCTCCGATTAGTAAGCAAGTTGTACTACAATTAAGGATAGGAGAAATGTGCGCAATTGTAGTTCTGCTGGTAAAAACTTTATTGTACCCATTTATTATTGGCATGGATTTTATGTAGGATCAACACTTCATCATTGATCTGCAACGGGAAGTCATTATTATTAATGAACGACAAGAAAATCCAATTGGTCCGCATGAAGAAGACGAAGAAGAATATGAGATAAATAGCAGCTGTAAAGAACCGCAACAATTGAATGAAGAAATGCGTGAAGTGATCCAGTCAAATGAAAGTTTAAATGAAGACCAAAAGATACAATTAACAGCGTTACTTACTGAAAATCGAGAAGTGTTTATGAAGAGAGTAGGACAGGTTAAAAGTATCAGTTTACAATATAATGAAATGGAGATGTGCTTTGCAATAACTGCTCGTATCCAATTCCAGAAGCATATACAAAACTGGTGGACGAAATAATCAAAGAAATGCTCAAGGACAGAATAAGAAAGAAACAGAAAACACAGTACACGAATCCAATAGTAATAGTGAAGAAACCAAATGGTACTGAGAATCTTCCTTGGTTATGTGAATTATTATTGTAGATGTGTATAATTATTCTGCTGCAACACTACAATAGTTTCTCTTTACGACGTAAGTAAAGTGAGAATGTGGAAAGAAAACAAAGTTCTAATGTATCATCCCATTAATGCTTTGGCCTACCGTGGTTAGATAGATTTATTTAAACTGCAATTGGGTATAAACCGGTGGCAGCTAATTACAAAAACATAAATATACACAGTCTCTCAGTAACATAGAACACTAAACCAATAATAATTATAATTATGCGTTGTATATGTATATGTATATGCGTTGTAATTATGCGTTGAATATTATCGAGTTCTTACCTTTATTGAAGAAAGGGATAAACTGGAATTGGATCGAACAGCACGAGAACAGTTTTAAAAATTAAAAGCCTTGTTTTATGAATTATGTGTCATTAATTTCCCTGATTATAAAGAAACATTTATATTGCAAACGGACAGCAGCAACGCGGCTATGGGAGCGATCGTTCATCAAGTGATTAAGGGGAAAGAAAAAATAATATCTCTGATTAGTAGAACTTTAAAAGGAGCTGAGACGAGATTTTCGGTCTCAGTAAAGGAAGCTAACGTGATTTTATGAGCAGTACATAAATTAAGAATATTTAATCGGTAGATCTTTCATTATCAAGACGGACCATCGGGTCCTCACATTTTTGTTAAAATGTCACCTCAGAAACGGAAGACTGATCCGTTGGTCGTTATGGTTACGTTTCTTTTCAGATTGATTATTGTCCTGGGGCGCCAAACTATTTACCTGATTTACTAAGTAGGAATAGCAATTCAAAACAGCAACAAAAAAGTCAAGAATGAATTCTTGGTCACGCCTATCAATTTTGGAGTAATGGAAATGCCTCACTTATCTTGGCATATGGTTGCAATTTGTCAAGGCAGAGATTCACTACTAGTAAAAGCAAAGCAATTTTTAAGAAAATAATTTGATGATGATGATTATGGAGAATGATAGAAGGAGTAGTATTGATGAGAGTTCAGCGAGAGTAGGAAATATATCGAATGGACATATCACGAGAGTTAGTGAGCGGTATGATTTAGTTAGTTCATACCACTCTAGCACATATAGGACCTGATAAGGTTACACAGGTTGTTAAAAACGTAGAGTATTGGAAAGGTCAGTAGAGACAAGTACGTCAAATACTGTCCACGTGCCTACGATTTCAGAAAAATAAATTACCGAACAAGTATTTTGCTGGTCAGATGATGCCTATCATTCTAAATCTGAATATTTAGTCTAATTAGAATATGTAGTATAGTCTTTAATATTCTAAAATTCATATTTCCGTTCTACCATTAGGAAACCGAAAAATTAAGAAAATGTCAAAAAATGTACCTTGGGCGGCGATAGGTGGCGGCTGGGAAAAGTACGTGGCAATTCCAATAGTAGCCCAAATCCAAGGAAAAAGAAAACTAGTACGGAAAAGTGTGTGCCATTCTGTAGCACCACTAGTTACCTAATATCTACTGTTAATAAAGCCAGTAAATACGAGTACTCGTTTGGAAAGAAGGCTGAGAGAACCTTAGGACCACCCTGAATAGGTCATGTCCGGATAAAAATCCACAGCTATGCTGGGATTTGAATTCGGGAACTTAAAAAGGATAATTTTACAACAAAATCTTTGTGGGAAATTGTCTACTCTAATTTCATATAGATCATCATTTTCGGTTGGATTTATAATTTTGAACACATGCAAAAAAAAAACAAACAAACAAACAAACAAACAAACAAACAGAAAAACCACCCTTAAAGTGTCCCTCACCCCGGCTCGATCCCCATAATTCACGATTTTTAGTATGATACGTGGCATTATCTCTAGTTTCTACTTTCCCGTATACATACGTATAAATGGAATAATATACGTAGCATAGGGAAAGTTATGTAATACTGCGGAAAATCGAGATTTCAACGGAAATACACTTTTTGAGGCCCCCTGTTACCGAAAAAGTGGTTCTTTTCAATCCGTCCGGTGTCTGTGAACAACACTAGCGCCTAAACCATAAATACGATTTCTTCCAAAATGGATATTCCCTGTTCGATCTGGTTCCACTCGAGGCAGTGCGATTTTTAAAACCTTTCTTCAAAATTTGGGGGTACTTTACATGAAGCCTCCCGAACATTTTCGAAATTTTCTCAGAAACGGCTCCAGATTTTTTCTTCAAACTTTTCGAACGGATAGTGTTAATAATTGTACTCTTTAATATGACGTGAAGTTCAATTTGAGGTATTTTTTGTTTTTTGAAAAATAACATAAATGTATTTTTTTTAAGATCTCTCGCACCGTTAACATTTCCAGGAAATTGTGAACACTAATGTATTTATAATTTAAAGTGCTTCAAATGAAGCGTTTCGAAAACTCACAAATTTTCTGTGGAATAGAGCTTCAAATTTCGCATTTTTAGTAGCGCTTAAACGCCATTTTCTTAAAAACGGCTCCAAATTTTTAAATTGCCATTTAGAAAATTGCCATTTAGAACGAGGGTTTAGTTTTCTTTAATATTCTAAAATTAATATTTCCATTCTACCATTAAGAAGCCGAAAAATTAAGAAAATGTCAAAAAAATGTACTTGGGCAGCGATAGCAACTGGCACGAATATGTTGCAATTCCGAATAGCTTGCCGGACCGAAGGAAATAGAAACCTATTACGGAAAAGTCTGTGCCATTCTGTAGCATCACTAGTTCTAAGTTGTCGGGCTATAGGAACCGAAATCATTATCCTGAATGTGGCACGAATGTATTATCAGTTGATGATCAAAACGCCAACACGCCAATAACGCAGATTCATAAACAATAGAGCCAAGAAAAATAAAATCCACCCTGAATTAGATAAGTATGAGTCACGGAACTAAGTATATTCTTATTAGCTCCTTGGTATGAATCGATTGTAATTGTTTTTATTGTTATGCATTGCGATAAAAAATGAAGATTAACATTTGTATGTGAACGAAAACGATTATTTCAGTGTTCAGTGACTGAATATTTTTTGCAATGTCAGACCTAGAGGAATATGAAGAAGATTCACCGTGGATCAAGTCTCTGAAAAGAGTTTACAATGATCCATTTCGCTGGCGCATTTGCAAAAGTTTGTTGCTTTTTATTATCGGTGTGAAAGCTGCACGGGAATGTATAGGACTTGAAATAATGAAAAACTCTTAAAAAGTAATATCTGTTTTGTTCTTTGAAGTGAGAGGCTATCTAGGTGTATTTTTAAAATTTATACTTTCTGTAACTAATTTGCTACTATAAACAAAATTAAAGTCCTATATTACTGAGAAAATATCTGAGAGATTTTTGTGACAAAAACATGCCTATAAAAATGTAACGTATTTATTTTTCAGGAGAAAACACAGAATGTATTTATGTTCATGTAAAGTTGAATATGTGATAAAATATATTAAAATTGTTTACTTCAATCTTTTACTTCGGAGATACTTTTACATGCTGTAAGGTAGAAATTTTGGGTTCAGAAGAAGATTTTGGATCAGAAGATAATGGTGTCCGTCCGCTGAGTCAAGAATTAATTTGATGATCATCAAAAGACATTGCAATGGTATACTACATCCACGCACAGCGCTGGTGTAATTGTAAAGTGAATCGTTTCTTGGCAAGTCATGTTGGGGACAACCATTCCGGATTGGCGCATTTCATTCTCTTTTGCTGTAGAGCAAGGTTCTACAAGAGAAGTAAAATGAAAGAAGGGAATTCGTGTGCGGCCTGCAAATTGTATGATGAGTGACTGCACACTATCATTTCACAAGTACATCGTTTAACTATGTGATGTAAGCTATTGAAAGCGTGAAGTTGCTTTAACAAATATTGTGTTCGTGAACATGAAATCAATGTTTTTTAATTACACATGGTGTTTCGCAGGTTTCCCCCTCTAGCAGTAAGGACTGCATCCATATTTAGATATATTTGATTATAGAAGAATACATTTTGATTTCAAACATGCTATTATAAGTACCAAAACTACGTGTGGTTTAGGAAGCTGTGCTGTTAATATTACGACAGAGATATACATGTAAAATTACTGATGTTTGAATGTTGGTTTGATGTTTAATGTTAGTTATATTACGTTTAAACAGTGGGATAGTATTTCGATTTGATAAATTCAAGCCTTTGCAAACATGGTCAAGTCTGTCAAATTACGGAATACTTGTATAATACTCGTAAATTTTCCCCAGCATGACTGCATGCACAAACTTCACTTTGCAATGGAGAACGTCGATCACTATTATTATAATAACATAGGGTTGTATGGCCTGGTTATGTGATTGTTTTATGTTTGGTCTTGTGTTCTGATGACTTAAAATGGAGTCAAGGCCTAATGTATCGTTTCAAACAGTAACAAATATTATTTATTAGAGATATTAAGTGAAAATAGGCGAGTCCAGTTTTCGGCGCGGAATTTCTTACTCTTATTTCTTGTGTCATCCCAGAGAATATATAATTTTTAATTCAACAAAATCAAATACAAAGACTAATACAAAGTATACAATAAGGGTGACATAATACTATTTACAAAATACTGACTACTTACAGAAAAAAAGCCCAAATTTAGAGTGGTGAAACAGCACGGGCATACAAATGCTGGAGGAGCAAAGGGCGACACATGAGAGGAACTTCAACTCTCATATAACGTGGTGGAGACCTTTATAGTGGCGCACTCTCCTGTAGCACCTTCAGGAACAGTTCTCGGAACTAAAATACGAACTGCTGCCAACGATACTTGAAACGTGTGTGGCTACTACGTAGGTTCGCTTTACGCTCAAGCAGGCGCGTAATGCTACAAAAGATAGCGTCGATGTTCGCGCTTTCTTCAGCGGTTTCTTATATGTATATATTATGAATAATAGAACATTTAGAAGATTTTCTGTAGTATGCGGACGGCAGTTCAAAGTTGCCGCGCTAACTGCGCGGCAAAGAGCGCCGGCAGCATGTTCCCGCCTCCGGCAGCGCGCAGCACAGAGCGTCGGCATCAGGCGCGCTGAGCTTCGTCAAGCGCGCCAAGGGTGTGCTCAGAAACCAGCCACGCCTGTTACCTGGGCTCCGCGCACTGGTGAACCGGCCAATCAGGGGAAGCCGCGGGAAGCCTTGCGCGGGAGCTGGCCCAAATAAAAGGACGCCGGCGGAGGATCACCGGCAGTAGAGCGCTCGGCGTGGTTTCAGCCAGATGGCAGATTGTTTTTTGTATATGAAGTTTTGTGGTAACTGTACATAGCGGCCGAGTTGGCCCAGATTTTTGTAAATAAATATTCTTATGGAAAGTGAGTGTTTTTGAGTTATAACAGTGGCGACGAGTAAAAAGGAAAATGAACGCGGAACAATTTTCACAACTGATGGCGTGTCTACAGCAGCAACAGCAGCAGCAGATGGCGATGATGGTGCAGACATTGCAGCAAGCGGCAATTTCGTCACGACCGAGCAGCCCAGCCCCGCCGTTCGCAACTTACAATGCAGCAGAGGAAACCTGCGAAGAATATGTGGCCAGATTGGAGCAACATTTGTTATGCTATGATATTAAAGAGGAATCTCGTAAAAGAGCATTTTTTCTGGCCACAATCGGCGCACCGTTAAATAGGTTGTTACGTAAGTTAAGCAAGGAAGAAGAGATTTCGCAGGTGTCATACGATATACTTAAACAGCGGCTGCTAGCTCATTTTTCGAGGGAGACGCATTTAGTGGCGGCACGCTACAAGTTTTATTCATCCAGAATGAAGCCAGGCCAAACGCATGCCGATTGGGCGACGGAGTTGAAGGGTTTGGCGAAGCGTTGTGCGTTTGAATGCAACACAGAGAAATCGTATGCGGAGTCATTGATACGGGACATGTTGGTAATGCATACGCCGGAAAAAGAAGTTCGGTGGGCATTATTGCAACAAAACAACCCGTCTTTGGAAGACGCCTTAAAATTAGCAACATCGTATGAGGTAACGAAGCATACGGCGCATCAGATGACGTTAGGCGATAGAGTAGCAAGAGATGTAGAGGAAATGAGTGTACAGGAGGAAAATTGGGTAGCCAAGCCACGAAGCAGGAAGCAGCAGGAGAAGAAAAGTCCTTCCACCAGCAGAGGCAAGCTATTGAAGTCTTGTAGACAGTGTTTTATTAGTCACGACAGGAAGGTTTGCAGATTCCTCAGAGCGGAGTGCTACAAGTGCGGTAAGAAAGGGCATATTAGAGAAGTGTGCAACAGTGGTTCTGCTGAAAACAGACGACAAGAAATGGACATCGATGAGGTGAGCGGGCACGTCAGAGAAGGACGCAGCAGTGGTTATGCCGAAAGCCAGCGGCAAGAAAGAGGCATCGATGAAGGGGATGGTGATTGTATTTATTCAGTTATGCAGTGTGATGACAAAAGTAAATTGTTTGTAAACTTGGAAATAGGTGGTAAATCTGTATTATTCCAGGTGGATACAGGTGCAGCAGCAACTCTAATAAGCATGACTACTTATGAGCAGCTGGGTTCTCCGCCTTGCGCCTCGCTGAACACAGTTTTTTATGGATATGCTAGACAGAGGATCAAGACGAAAGGTAAGATAAGCCTGCTAGCGAAATACAAAGCGATGGAAAGACAAGTAACACTGGTGGTTGTGGACAGTCGTGATGCGGTTAACATTCTAGGAATGGATGTTTTCACAATTTTTGGATTTACGGTTCAGGACGCGTTTGTCATTCAGACTAGCGCCCTGCCAAAGGAGGTAAAGAATGTGATAGACTTGAATTCAGAAGTTTTTTCGGAGCAGTTGGGAAAATGCAAATTTTTTGAGGCGCATTTGCAGTTGAAGAAAGATGCCACCCCTAAATTTTTTAAAGCACGACCTGTTCCCCTGGCAGTGAAAGATAAAGTAAAAAAGGAAATCGACAGGTTAGTAGATTTGGACGTCTTGACCCCCGTCAGTACTAGTGCATGGGCAACTCCAGTAGTCATAGTAAAAAAGAAAGACGGTAAAATTAGAATGTGCGGAGATTTCAAGAGCACCGTTAATGCGCAACTCATGGTAGAGCAGTTCCCCATCCCCAGAGCAGAAGAGCTTTTTCAGAAGCTAGCGGGCGGGCAGAGATTTTCAAAAATAGATTTACGGGACGCGTATCTGCAGATCCCGTTAGATGAAGAGTCTGCGAACTTATTGGTAATTAACACACCGTTCGGGCTTTACCGATACAACCGGTTGCCTTTCGGGGTCGCTTCAGCTGCGGCTATTTTCCAGCGCTGCCTGCATACGCTGACAGCCCAGGTGAAGGGCAGCGCCAACTACCTGGATGATATAGTGGTAACGGGCGAGTCGGAGGAGGAACATCTACAAAACTTGAATCTCTTATTAAAGACTTTAAATGAATGGGGCCTAAGGGTTAACTTGGATAAGTGTGATTTTTTTAAAGAACAGATTACTTATCTAGGTCACGTGTTGGATAGCTCGGGGATCAGGCCAACCGGAGAAAACTCAACGGCGATTCAGCAGCTTCCGGTTCCCGTTAATTTGCAGCAGCTACAGTCATTTCTGGGGAAGATTAATTACTATGGCAAATTTATCAAGAACATGGCGGAAATAGCAGCACCCCTCAACGCGTTGCGTAAGAAAGGCGTAAAATGGCATTGGTCGGCAGATTGTGACAAGGCATTTCGGAGGTTGAAAGAGAATTTAATGCAGGCAGTTAAATTGGAACATTTTTTGCCAGATAGAACGACTATACTAGCTGTAGATGCATCAGAATATGGTATTGGGGCAGTCCTTTCGCAGAAGGATGCTAAGGGTGTTGAGCGGCCAATTGCTTGTGTGTCAAAAACGTTGAATGTTCACCAGAAGAATTACTCTCAGATAGAAAAAGAAGCTTTAGCAATTGTATACGGCGTGAGAAAATTCAATGAATACTTGTATGGGTCAAAGTTCATAATCATTACTGATCATAAGCCGTTGGTATCTTTGTTCTCGCCACACAAGCGTATCCCAGATAATACGGCGCGTAAGATGCAAAGGTGGGCGCTTTTCCTGTCTGATTATAGTTACAGGATACTTTACAGATCTACATATCAGCATGCTAACGCAGATGCACTATCCCGTCTTCCGCAAGGGCCGGATGCAACTTTTGACTCTGAGGACATCGCCTGTCTCCAGCTGGACCAAGCCGAAGAGGAGGCAGTATCAGGTTTTCCAGTCTCGTCATATCAAGTGGCAAAGGAAACAAAGAAGGATCCGCAGCTCAGGCAAGTGCTGTACCACGTACAAACTGGTTGGTCCAGCGCGCATAGGCGAACCAGGGCGCTGACGGAATGGTATAAGCTCCAACACAGGCTGTCGGTTAAGGGCGGCGTATTATTACTGGCTAGCGATGAAGGAGTTAGGGTAGTGATTCCGCATAAGTTGCGACCAAAGGTATTACGCCTTTTACATGAGGGTCATTGGGGTATAGCCAGAACAAAGCAAGCAGCCCGCCGTTATTGTTATTGGCCAGGAATAACCAAAGATATAGAGGAGATGAGCAAGCATTGCGAAGCATGCCAAACTAGTCAGGCAGCGCCGAGAGCGGATTTAAGCTCATGGCCCCAACCCTGCGAGCCGTGGGACCGCATACATGTAGATTTTGCGGGTCCTTTCTTAGGGCATATGTGGTTGTTAGTAGTGGACGCATTGTCAAATTATCCGTACGTGATGCGCATGCAACACACAACTGCACCACATACAATTGATGCTTTGAAGAAAGTTTTCGTAACAGAAGGCCTCCCACGAGTATTGATCTCCGATAACGGCCCGCAGTTCATATCAGCGGAATTTCAAAAATTTTGTAAAAGTAGCGGGATACAGCACATTTTGGCTCCACCGTTCCATCCTCAGTCAAATGGAGAGGTGGAAAGATTAGTGCAGACGTTCAAGTCAGCCATGCTTAAAGCAACTAGAGCGGGTGCATCAGTAGAGCAGGCGTTACTTAGCATGTTGACCACCTATAGGACGTTACCAAATATGTCAGGTAGAAGCCCCGCTCAAGTATTGCATGGTCGGCAGCCCCGTACCTTATTGTCCTTGTTATTCCCGGAAGAAGTGCCAGTGTCAACCAAAGGCGCTAAATTCAAGAGAGGAGATAAGGTACTGGTAAGAGTGTACGGAAGTAATTGTAAGTGGCAACCAGCAATAGTAACTGCAGTAAGAGGAGGCAGAGTTTACGTCCTCAGGACAGAAGATAGAGCAATCTCTCGGCATCAATCACAGATTAGGAGACGGTACTACGATTCTGTAGTAGATAAGCAACAGGCGGGGGGGCCAGCGCAGAGCAGGGCAACAGAAAGTGTAATGCGTTTTCCCTTTTCAAGCCAGCAGGAGGAGCGGCCCACACTGGATTCCGGCGCAACCATCGAGGAGCCATCTCTACAGTCGCAGCAGCGGCCGGCATTGCGGAGGAGCAACCGACTGCGTCGTTTCACCCCCTACATCACAACTTCGGTGGGGAGGGTGTAGTATGCGGACGGCAGTTCAAAGTTGCCGCGCTAACTGCGCGGCAAAGAGCGCCGGCAGCATGTTCCCGCCTCCGGCAGCGCGCAGCACAGAGCGTCGGCATCAGGCGCGCTGAGCTTCGTCAAGCGCGCCAAGGGTGTGCTCAGAAACCAGCCACGCCTGTTACCTGGGCTCCGCGCACTGGTGAACCGGCCAATCAGGGGAAGCCGCGGGAAGCCTTGCGCGGGAGCTGGCCCAAATAAAAGGACGCCGGCGGAGGATCACCGGCAGTAGAGCGCTCGGCGTGGTTTCAGCCAGATGGCAGATTGTTTTTTGTATATGAAGTTTTGTGGTAACTGTACATAGCGGCCGAGTTGGCCCAGATTTTTGTAAATAAATATTCTTATGGAAAGTGAGTGTTTTTGAGTTATAACATTTTCGACTTTTCATATTTCTCACAATTTAGCCAATTTTTAGGTACGGATCTTGGCGAGCCTGTACCCGACGCCACTAGCGCCTCCTACAGTAGCACCTTGGAGCTTCGTCTCCGGTTTTGATGGAGAGTTGTAGGGCCCTGTATGAGAGCTTCACTTCACACCCGCACACTTGACACTGCACTCGCGTTATTCTTGGTGGGGCCTGGGGTAGCCGCCAGACTTGCTTACTCGCCCAGCGCCGGCGGCTGCGCAGAGTCGAACACCGCAGAGTGGTGCGGGTGGTGTCGGCGTGACCTATGGAGGGGGAGAACGGCGGTCGCACGGTTGGTACTCCCGCGGGGCGATTGATTGATTGATGATTCCGGGCGCGTCAACTACTTAGGTCATTAGTCCCGCATGTGTAGTGCGTGTTTTTCTCGGGAGGTGGAGATGAACTTTTCCCCGCTGGATGGCGAGATCTGGCGCCGACCTACCGTCGGCTAGCGGGGTTTTCCCCTCAACCAGGTATCTCCCACCAGCGGGGCACCCCAGCCGGGACAAGCTGTAAGCCCCCGACCGGTCTCCCGGCATGTGTGGTAGTGTAGTGCATGTTAGTGTAAGTGTGTGTGTGTGTGTGTGTGTGTGTGTAAGAGGAGAGGATAGGACAAGGAAGAGGAAGGAAAGATGGCGCGCGGTCCGTGGCCCATTTGTTAGGGTACTACTCCGGCATTCGCCTGGTGTTGATTTGAGAAAGCACGGAAAACTACCGATCAGAGCAGCCGGCCGCTAGAATTCTCCTCCAGACAGCGACTGAATTCGACCTAGCTGATAAGCCATCCGCGGGGCGAGGTGGACCCTCGCCGAGCGCGAGTAGAAGCAGGCCGCGCTCCCGGAGATAGCTTCCCTTATTCGTTCTCTAAGGGCCTGGAGCTTATGGCCCGAAGCAATTTTTTGGAGCGCGGCGTTGGAGAGCAGACGCGTAGCGAGACCTCGCAGGGGCAAACGTGGCTATCGGTATGGGGAGTTAACGCGCTTACAGGCAGTACTGAGTTCCTCAGATACAAGTCTTAGGAAAACGTGAAGTATAGTCTAAAAGTAAATTTAATGTTCAGATATAAATTATTATTATCTAGTATCAATAAACGAGCATAGGGAAAAGTTATCTGGTTTCTCTCAACCACCCGCCCCCCTGGCCGTTCCTTAGGGTGAGCACGACCCGTTCTCATCACAGCCAAGCGAGTCAGCCGTCGGGACAGAAGTATAGGTAAGTAGAGAAGAGTGAATGAGTAGCCTGAAAGCAAAGGCTCAAAAGTGTTCCGGATAGGTAAAAGGGCAACCGTGACAAATGGTTGCGCGCGGTCCGTGACCCGTTTGTTGGGGTGCTGCTATCATTCGCCTGGTATTGATGGGAGAAACCTTGAGAAACTACTGATCAGAGCAGCCGACCGCCAGAATACCCCTCCAGGCAACGACTGAATTCGACCTTGCTGTATGTAGCTAGTGTCAAAAAACCCTGCTACCATCGGGACTCGAACCTAGGTCCTCCGGGCCATAAGCACTACGGTGACATCAGTTGATGCCCTGCGCCGCCTCTCCCGGTTTCACAATTCGAACAAAGGGACGCGATTTATGGACAACCATCCCGACTCGCGATCCCAGATCTATCAGAAGGAGCCATGTTCACGATCTCGGTACTCACGAGCGCGAGTTAATCGACGTCAGGCAAGTCAAGCTCTCGGTCGCCCGCTGGGGCGTCTCTTCGTCTGTCAACGCTTGCAGATAAGACTTTCATTCGAAGATAGACCACTCACACGAAGTGATTTCTTTTTAAAGTTAATGTGTCAAGGGACATTGGCCGAAAATTTCTGGTTGTTGTGCAACACTGCAAGAATGTCACAAACCGCCACTGTGTTAATCTTCGTCGGACATGTCAAACCGCGCTCGCACGAGGCTTGGGAAACTCGGCGCTCCTGCGAGCACGGGCAACTTCCCCTGGCCCCGCTCGCGTTTTCCCTCCAAATCTAGAAAGGGAAGTTCAAGATGAAGCGGTGCGAGGCGGGGAATAATGTCTTCAAACAAAAATGTATAAAGTATAAACATATTTTCAAGATTTGTTGCATCAAACAGCGGAGATTTTCCTTATGTTCATATTCTTTACTACTTATTACGTCTATTATTTCATATTTATTTTCTTTTTAATTACTGCCTTTTATAAAGTTTATATTGTTGAGATTATTATGATAATCATTACTATTGTATTATTAATATTATTGTTGATATTATTGCCGTAATCATCAACTTTTGTTTTACTATTTTATTACATTTGGAATATTGTCTACGATTATTGTATTTGTAACTTGCCACCGGCCAACAGTCCACTTGCAAGGAAATAAAATTATTTTAATTATTATTATTATTAAAAATTCCGACTGTGGAATGTTTAAATGGGGAATTATTATCCATTTTCGTTTTGTGTTATGGTTTCAATCATTCACTTATTTGTAGTATATAGCAAACACGTGAAATAAATTAACAATCCCCTATCAATTAACAGTTCTTACGGGCGAACAACTCTTTTAATAGACATGAATCTAAACCTAACCTAAACGTAGGAAGTTAGTACAGTAATTCCACTCTTTAGTAAACACGATTAGGAAATCAATACTTTCGATTCAAATATTTAATTTTAATCTCAGCTATCAATTTTTAATCTGATAGACGCATTATTTCATTTAAATGGATCATTTCTATGCTCTAATAGACGAAATGGGAATTAATGGAACAACTTTTGGGGAATTAATAGAACTACATTTGGGTAAATTAATAGAACTACATTTCTTTTCCAGCCTCAAATAATTTCAGTCTTCGAAAATCCTACACCCCAAACAATCCAATCCAGATTCCCCAAAGATGAATACATACCATCTTAATAAACGCATTGCTTCATCCTCCAAATCATCTCAACCACTTATATAAATTGAATTTGAGATCATTAGAGGGAGTGGCCTCACTCATATTAAGGCTAATACTAATTTAGCTATTTATTCATATATTAAAACTCTCTTGTAAAGTGCTAATACAAGAAAAATCGTTTAATAAAAAAATTTGGGGGGAAATAACTGTCAACTGATTTCCATAAAACACTGTCATTGTCCAGGTATCCAGGGAAGTGCCGTCTCCCCAGACCCTATCATTTTTGCTATATACTACAAATAAGTGAATGATTGAAACCATAACACAAAACGAAAATAGATAATAATTCCCCATTTAAACATTCCGGTCCACTGTCGGAATTTTTTATAACCATAATTAAAATAATTTGATTTCCTTGCAAGTGGACTGTTGGCCGGTGGCAAGTTACAAATACAATAATCTTAGACAATATTCCAAATGTTTTGTACAACCCTCACTTTTAAATCACGAGCCAGTTGCTCTCTACGAGTACAAAATTTTAACAAACACAGAGGGAAGTGAAAATTATTCGAGTGAAGTGTACACATCACTGTGAAAGTGATAAAGAAGTCATGAAACTGTGCCAAGTGTTCGTTGTTCGAAACGTTTTTTCGCAGCTTGTACGATGTTGAAGAACGTTATCATTCAGCGTATTATACTCGTTCTAACCGAAATCTCAATTCCTTGTCTTACCGGGCAAAGACCTCTCGAGAAGAGCATTTGTTTCCTGTGACTCACTGCAACGCCGCACGGCACGCATGAGGGACGAAGGAAATGCAACGCTACCTCTCCCCCCCACACACACACACACACACCGAACTAAAACTTTTCGATAAATGCAAACACTTTTACACCGGTACAATTTTTTTCACGAATCAATGTGCTTCATAACTTCAGTTCGCTCACAATTTAATTAATTATTGGCTCAAAACTGAGAAAGACAATTGTAAAACTGAGTAATTCGATTTAAGTTTAAAACTACTTAAGGTGTGATTGAAGTGGGATGAGTCCTAATTATAAAAGTGTAGCGATTGCACATTGTCATTGGTATTTTCGAACACTATCTAGAAAAAGTTAAGTTAATATTTTATCTCGCTTCTCCCCTGAATTATATATGTTTATCGCTTAGAACCTAGCATATGTCGCGACTCTAAAAGTCCACGACAGACTGCGCCGAGAAATGAGTTGCAGAAATACGCAAAAAAAAAATTAGAAAATCGAAACCATGGAGCCACATCCTCCGCCGTGAACTTGGAAGAGTTCCCCGTTCGGCTCCTCGGACGCGAAAGAGCTTCTCGCTCGGGCCGGCCGGCGAGCGACTTTCCTCAGACACATTTCTTGTTTAATTTGTTAACCGACATTTAGGCACTTGCTGTCGCAGGTATTACTCGCGCAACTTTTCTTGACCGATGGATTGAAGAAATGCGGGTGGAGTGGGGGTATTAGTTACGAAATCGGCCACTAGATTTTATGACGTAATGCCAATCTTTGGAGAATCAGTCGTCTTTGCAACTTTCTCAATAATTTGCGTTTAACTGAACTTCGAGGTATCTCCTATGATGGATCTTTACCTGCTTTAGATTTTTTACGAGAAAATCACGGACAGGAGCTATCGTTTTCATCAGAAAATAGTTTCCATTTGCCCGCCAGTGAATATATGTTTGGAAAGTTGTCATCAGTGCTCGCTGCGACCTTTTGCCGTCAACTGTTTATTGTGCCAGAGAGGGGGAAGCGAGGTCATCGGTCAAGAAATGTTGCGCGATTAATAAACTGTAAAGAGCGCTAAAGAACTCAGTGAGGTTATGAGATTGGGCAATGGAAGGTGTGATAACCAAATAGTTTCTTAAAATCTTCTCTAAACGAAAATCAACTAGAAACAATCTTGTTTTGGAAATTATCCTTTCTTTGTAAGAAACCACTGAAAAATTATTTATACAAAAAGTAGTGTAGCTAAAACAGCACCTACGTTCTCACGATGTTACTAATAGCGATGTAATATTATAATACTAGTTGAATGTGGCGTCGCCGACGCTGTAAGCTGTTTTAAAAGTATATTCATGTGTTGAAAATTTCTTTCGTACTTCATTTCTTTCATGCATAGCTTTGTTCAAACATGTTCTTAGAGTTGTATTTAATATTTTTCGTTTCTGTCTATATTACTAATATATGTATCATAAGTTGGTCCATCATTTATGAGACAGAAATCTTTTAAATAACATAAACGATGGACCAACTTATGATATATAACAGGGCTGTCAAACGGAGCACGTACGTGCTCGGAGCGTGCTTGCGCTCTGCAAGGGCACGCAGTGCCCGCGACCAAGTAAAGTCCGCGCACCGATTTCTCAGGGATGCACAGTAGATGGTCATGGCGGGACGCAAGGAGACATAACAAGTTTCAGTTCGAGTGAGCTCTTGATTTCGTGGGCAGTGAGAGTGGAGGTGATGCACTTTGTTTAATAAATGTTCATCATTACTCTATAATTTTTGAAGTGGTTGATTACGTGTATTTTCACACGAAAGATATGAACATAGTATTTCTTTAAATGTTTACTTTCAATAATAGTGTTTTTCTGAAATTATGTTGCATAATACTTACATTGATTTAGTATGTATTTTGGTTTATATTTCTTCAAAATATTCATTTGAATTATTTGTAATTAGTGTTAATAGTTCTCGTATATTGCATTCTCTTACACTAAGCAGAAATGTGTGTTAATATTTCCTTCCTGTAATGATCAATGCTTGTATTACTGCAGCTTCTCTTTACACGTTAATTTCCATTAAAAGTTGGTAAAATTTAATAAATGTCTATGATATACCAACTCGTGTACTTGACAAACCCGCCGCATTCGCACGACATTTTCTCACCCCTGCTTCCCGCCTGTGACACAAGTGACTTCGCTAAGCTGATATCGCCGCGTGCCCCAAACCTTTGCGAAGGTCATTCGCGTGCTCGTTCATCTGACAGCCCTGATATATAATATGTTCTTAGAGTATCTGACATTGGACTTACCAATGAATCGTAGTATCTGTTAATGTTATACTCCGGTTCAAAAATTGCCAACACTCAACGGCCTTGTATATTAACTCCAAACGGGATGTGAACGGGTCATATAGCAGTTTCAAAATTATAATCACTGTAAAAAAAATACTTACAGGTATAAGAATGATGCGACAGCACAGCTATATTTTTTACGTTTTGTTTTCTAATATGAACATAAATGATCACCTGGAAGCTGTTGTTCTGCGTTATTTTCTAATGCCAATATAATATCATTCTCCATTAGTTCGGAAAATTGTGACGCAAAATCTTCTACAACTACATTTGATTCCCGTCAGTTGCTTAATACTTCCATATTTTTATTTTATTATTTCATATTTATTATTTTATAACTTCTATATTTTTGTCCCCTATTTTCAAATTTAAAACTCCACAAACTCGGTCTGATTTTTGTTCTGAAGGCGAATATATACTCATTACTGTATAAGCATTAAAAGGCTACTATTTTGTATGTTTATGTGTATAAGCTGTAAGTCACATTAAATTGAAAATCGATTTTTGCACGCTTAAGAAATGTATTGTTTAGTATTTACAGTTCTTGTTTCCTTCGTTTTCACTTCACGTTCTTCAAAGTTAATGTTCCAAGGCAAGTTGCAAATGCTTTATACAAAATACACAAGAAATATTTCACAACTAAAATACTTCAGATTTTACAACACATTCTGCCGGGCGATATTCATTTAATTTGTGCTCGTTTGTCGAAAATTAGTGTTGCCATCCTCATAGAAGAAAATTAGGATGTCGTGGACTGAAAATAACCACGGAATAATGGGGTTTAATCAACGCCACCTGCATATACCTATTTAGATGGCGTTTAATTCCCGTCAGACAAAGATCGCAGCGCCAAAACACGAAAAAAACACATTTTTGGCAATTTCTTAGAATATAATGGCCAAATCTGAAAACCGTAATCAGTTCCCCTTCAGGAGACCGAGACGCGTCGAATGACACCTCTTATGTCTCGATTGGTGCATGGGAAGTGGTCTAACCGTGAGGCACAGAACAGTATTGTCTCCACGCACGCACACAAGGAGTTTATTCAAATACTATATAGGGATTAGTACATGTGCTTTAAATTATGTCAAGTAAAGTTTCTTTAGAACTCAACCGTTTTCTGGAAAACTAGCTCAAAATTCCGCATTTTCAGAAACGCTCAAATGCAATTTTCTCATAAATGGTTCCACATTTTTTCTTCAAATTTTTGGAAAAGATAGTGCTAATTGCACTCTTTAATATACGTAAAGTTAAATTTGTTTTTTTTTATTTTTGCAAAAATTACATAAATGTAATTTTTTTGAAAGACCCTCACACCTTTAATACGCACATTTCCAGAAAATTGTAAATACAATTGGATTTGTGAGTGTAAGTGCTTCAAATGACTTCAAATGAAGTTTTTCGAAAACTCAAAAGTTTTCTTTGAAAAAGAGCTTCAAATTACGCAATTTTAATAGCGATGAAACTTTTTTTTTTAAAAAAAACGGCTCTAATTTTTTCTAAAAAAGTTGCCATTATAGACGAGGTTTTACTGTTCTTTAATGTTTTAAAAATAATATTTCCGTTCTACCATTAGGAAACCGAACTAGTGGTGCTACAATGGCACATACTTTCCCGCGTTATTGGAAACAGCAACCTAATATTGAAATATTGCACTTTCTGCTTTACCAACTTCTTGGCTATCATTTGAAAACTTCCAATTCAACCAAGAAGCGAACAACTCAGTGTTTCCATCGTAGTGTTGTCAAAACTTTGTGAATTCTACAACTGCATAAAAACAGAATACAAAAGTTTTGTAAAGCTGTATTGGAAAAAGAAAATTGATACCCTGGACCAGGGGTGTCAAACGGAACACGTGCGTGCTAGGAGCGCGCTTGCGCTCTGCAAGGGCCCACAGTGCCCGCGGCCAAGGGAAGCCCGCGCTCCGATTTCTCAGGGATTACCGGTTGTCATGGCGGGACGCAAGAAGACGTGTAACAAGTTTCAGTCCGAGTGGGCTCTTGTTTTCTTGTGCAGTGATCGCGGAGGTGATGCACTTGGTTTAAAATGCAGAAAGTATTTAATAACAAAAAAGCGTAATGTTAAAAGTAGTGTCTCCTTCCATGGAGACACTACAAAAATGTTCGTTAAGACGCGATCGGATGTTCTTACAGTCTTTTTAAATTGTAAATTGATAAATGCAATTTTATATTAGGTAAATGTGTTTTAAAATTAGAATATTTTAATATTACATAATATATCCGATTTTACATAGTTATTACATATTCTCACTGTTTTCATTACATATTTATGAACATGTTTTGACCTTTCATACTTCATATTTTTCCGGTCTCTATTCATCATTACTCTGTTAATTTCAAAGTGCATTTTCACGCGAAAGATAAGCACATCGTATTTCTTTAAATGTGTATTTTCAATAACAGTGTCAGTAATTTTCTGAAACTATGATATATAATACTTATCTCGAACTAGTACATATTTTGTTTTATATATATTTTCTGAAAAATATTAATTTGAGTTATTTGTAATTAGTGTTCTCATGTATTGCATTCTCTAGCACTAAGCAGAAACGTGCGTTAATGTTTCCATGGTGTATGCTTGTATAGCTGCAGTTTCTGTTTACATGTGAATTTTCATTAAAAGTTGGTAAAATTTATTACATATCTCTACATGATATACCAACCCTTGTGATTGATCCAACTCGCCGTATTCGCACGAAGTTTTCTCACCCCTGCTTCCCGCCTGTAACACGAGTGACTTCGTTAAGCTGATACCGCCACGTGCCCCAAACCATTGCGAAGACCATTCGCGTGCATCTGACGGCCCTGCCCTGGACAATATAGAAATGCATTTCATAGGGCCATGATTAGAGAAGAGTATTCTAAAACAATGCAACAAATACTCTACTCACTACAAATAGTACAGCATTTGGTCCGAAAACGAAATATTTTCATGCAAATATCAACATAAATTTGACAATTATAACTCCTTTTCATACAGCTCCATCAGGTCACAACAATGACACGTAATTCACAGAAATTCGCGAGCGCGAAACGGAATTCCATTGTTGCATTCCCTGCATTGTCGCTATTCTGAGAGCTATGAATTTTTATTTCAAATATTTCAAAATAAATAATTTATTGAAAAGTAAAAACAAAAGATCGAATGTAAGAAACGAACAAAGAAATAATATACAAAATTGCAAATTCCAATTTACGACGCATCCAGCTATCTGAAGCGCAGTAAAATTGCAGCGGGCTTTTATGTTTGTCAGGCAACTATAGCAAAACTACCCCTCGTCCCCTCCACCGTGGCTTTCCCCCTCGCAGGAGCGGCGCGAAGGGCCGGTTTGAACGACTTCCTTAGGTTGCACCGTACACTAGACTTCATCCATTTTTTTTTAATTTCTGCAAAATCAGGCATTTTAACGAACATGAAACCCGCATCATTCTCTTCAGCTTTGCTTATGCTATCTCAGATTCCAATTTAATCAAAAAACGTTGTGCGGTTTTTAAGAAAAAATGGTTTAAAGAGAAGAAAAATTGTCTATGTTTGACACATTTTCGCAAAAAATACCTGTTTTTGCAAAATTGAACATGACCTTCTTTGAAGACCTGTTTTTATGAACACATTTTATTAAAGAAAAAAATTGAATCTTCATTATTGTAGTTGTAGGAAAACGCCGAAAAAAATGTTTAATTTTCGATAAATCAGAGTTTTCAACCAACATGAGACCTACGCCATTCTCTTAAATGACCTTCAGACTATCCAATAACAACATTTAGTCAAAATTGTTGGCGCGATTTTTTTGAAAATTTTGAAAATGTTCCAGGGGCTTCATGTAAAGTACCCCCTAAAATTAAAATATCGGTTTCAAAATCAAGGGGCTGCGAGATCAGCCAGATCGATGGGGCAGTATGAATTTTGGAGAAAATCGGCTGAACGGTGTAGTCGCTAGCGTTGTTCACAGACAGACGGACAGACGTTTTGCTTTCAATTGATATTTTGCTATTAAGGACCCATAAAACAGGGATTCTGGCTGCACCACGTGTTAGATTTCCCCCCCTTAATTTAGCAACTGGATTTATCCACTTTTTCGTTACCAGGGCCCTGTAATAAGAGTTTTTCTGCCGAAAATCCGCTGTTTTTTCGCGCAGCATTACATAACTTTCCCTATACTATACGTACGTATGTACGAAAGTGAAAATTAAGAAAATGTCAAAAAAATGTACTTTGGGCGGCGATAGATGGCAGCTGGCACGAGTATGTGGCAATTCCGAATAGTTAGTCCAGACCCAAGGAAACAGAAAACAAATACGGGAAAGTCTGTGCTATTATGTAGCACCACTAGTTTAACTTAAATTTTTATTTTTTCATAATTTTCCCATTGTGCAATCTGCCATCGAAACCCGGAAAGTTTATTATTCTGCACATAAATGCCCAATACATGTACCTACTAGATGGACAATAATACAAGTTCAGTCAAAATATTGTAGGGAAACCAAAATGAACATCAAACTACGTATATTCCAATAACGTATACCAAGGAAACACAGAAAACTATATAAATATTCCTCTTTACGTAAATTACATATAAAATGCATCGGCGACCGAAATGTTTCCAATGATCTTTAAATTTAAACAAAATACTAGTTTTACACAAGCCGAGTAGAAATACAATAGTATATTGAAAATCTCTGAGATACCATTATTTCCATCAGACATAATTACCTAAACTAATTGTTTATTTTTTATTGATTCATTTGATTAAAAACAGTAAAAACTGTATGTCACGTATAAGGGAGATCATCTGCACACGTTTTCTTGAGTTCCAGAATCCCTTCCCTTTTAAAGATAGGCCATTAAAATTATTAATCAAACAGTGAAAGCAAAGTTAAAACCTACTATTGTCATTCTGCCATTGAAGTTGTTGGGGGAAAATCTGCGTCTCTGAACATGTGCACCAGAATGAAAATGTCATTCTCCATTCTCCACACTATCACTTCACTTCACACTGGAACACGGCGGACTGATACTTTAACGCTGGAAGCATGTCCAACGAAAGTTCGGTTTTCCAGTCGTACTGTAGGGTCTAATGGCGTTTCAATTACGTCAATACAGGTCCAAGATATATCAAACGAAATTCGAACGATCTTTGTCGTGTGCTTTAGAAATAGGTACGATGCAATGAGATCTTTATCAATACTTGAAAAATCGAATTAAACGTAAATTTTATTTCCATAGAAACGAACATTTAAAGGCAACACTTTTCAATACTTCAAGGTATCCCGTGTAAAACGAGTCAGTTCTTATTATAATATTTTTGTCGAATATTATCCGTACGTAAACTATACGTTGTCTGTGACCAATTTTCAAAGATAATTGTATTTATCTTCTTTGTTTCCTTTCTTACAACATTTTTTTTATTACAAAAACGTCATTTAAGAATTTGAACAATGTTTCAAGAACGTATTTCTTCCAGTCTTCCAGTTCTTTAATTCAACATAAAAATATAATAACCAATTTACTTCTTCATTAAATATTTCTCAAAAAATTCTTGTACAATTCTAAAATAATGTTAATAAATTTTTACACATCATAAAACTTAAAAGCTCACCTGTAGTAAAATTTCAAAATTATTTTTAAGTTATTAAATAAACTTAATGGCAGCCTTGTTTCTGTTGTCAAGATCTGGTAATTCTCAATTAATATGTATAATTAGGAACCATAGAGAGGTCCATGAGAAGAGAGGGGACTATGAGAAAACAAAATGGGTAAAAAAAGTCCTAAATCAAAATCATCTAAAATAAAAAGTTATATAATATGCTATCATACAATTTGTAAATTTATTATATTCTATTTCTATATTCATTTATTTGTTTTAATTTATAATGTTTCTGCTATTAATCTTGGATAACTCTTTGTTTCTTTTTCTAAAACTTGTACATTTACAAAATCAATTTCGTGTCCTATTGAGATTCTGTGTTCTGTAATAGAATTATGTTTATTATGTTAGTTTATATTCCTTCTAAGTTCAATTATTCTGGTTTTTAATAGGACACGGAAATTTATTTTGTTTATTAATTTTGAAGAATTTGAGAAACAAATATTCTCTGCCAAATACTAATGAAGTAAACTAGTTTTCCATGTACTGAAAGAAAAAGAAAATTCTTTGTGACAATTAGGAAAATGTAATGTAAATAAGTCAACTTAAAATATAATCTAATGAGTTAGAACAAAATGTTTTATGAACAATGCTCCAAACATTAAAAAAAATCACAATAACAAAAGAAGACTAAAATTAATAAAAAAACATTCTTTGAAAATGTGTAAAATAAGACACTAGTTTAAAAGCTATTGATTTTAAGTTTAAAATATTTAAACCTAATTCGTAACATTTTGGAATTCATGACATTAATGAAGCATAAGTCTATACATTTTTCTGATTATTTTGCAGGCCCCTCAATTTCCACATAAGTTTATCAAATGCATGCAAAAGTTGCAAGAAACTATCAGGAAAATAAATATTATGCAGTCCATTGTAAAGAATTTTAACATTTGACTATGAATTGCTGTGTTTATGACACTACTGTTCAGTAACTGGAGTTCTTGTAATATTTATGAGAAATACTTATGAGCTTGAAATTAGGACACATACCACACAATTAATTTCCAGCAAGCAAGCAGACAAAAATACTTGAAAACCAAAATATACAATTTACAAAAAATACAATTAATATGCAAATAAAATGGTGTGTAATGTTTCTGCAATGGTTGTAAATACACAATAAGAAATATATTGTGAATGCTAACGTAAATAAATAAAACTGGAGACTATGAAGATTATTTGAAGAGGTATTATTTAATAAAGTTGGAATAAGATAAAAATTTTTTCCAATTCAATGAAGAAATTGATAGGTAGTACCTTTTTTACTTTCCCGTATACGTACGTATACACGGAGTGATATACGTAGTATAGGGAAAGTTATGTAATGCTGCGCGAAAAAATGGCCAATTTTCGGCGGAAAAAAATTAATTGCCGGGCCGTGAAAACGAATAAGTGGATAAAACCAGTTGCTAAATTAAGAAAAAAAATCCTCTATCTCGTGGTGTGGTCAAAATCCATGATTTGTTGCTTCTTTATACTTAAAAATCGATTGACGGCATTCCGTCCGTCTGTCCGTCCGTCCGTCTGTGGTCAACGCTAGCGCCTAAACCGTTCGGTCGATTTTCTTCAAAATTGATATTCCCCAGTCGATCTGATTCTAGTCAAAGCTTTGTGATTTTGAAAAAGATTCTTTAAAATTTGGGGGTACTTTATATGAAGCCCCCGGGGGTTTTCAAAATTTTCTCAAAAACGGCTCCAAATTTTTTCTTTAAATTTCTTGTATGAATAGAGGAAAATACACTTTTTAACATGGCATAGGTCCGATTTTCACGTACAGCTCTGAATTTTCGAAAATTGTGAAAGTTTGAATTTTTTTCGGCGTCTTTCTCCAACTACAAAATTGAAGATAGAGATTTTTTCTTCAAATAAAATTTGTTCTGCATATTGAGTTGTTTAATAAAGGTCATGTAAATGTTTTTCACAATTTAGGTAGTTTTCGTGCAATATTGCGTGCAATATGTGCAATTTTAAAAAATTACAAAAACAAAATTTTCTCAAAAACGGCTCCAAATTTTTTCTTTAAACTTTTGGTAGGGATAGTGGTAAATGTACTCTATCAATGACATAAAAGCCATTTTGGTCTATCGGTTGGTTTTTTCAAAAATTACAAAAATGTAAATTTTTTACTTGTCTCTCACGTCGTTAATATTTACATTATCGGCGATTTTTTTACATTATTATATTTAAAAGTATAGATGCTTTAAATAATGTCAAGTAAAGTTTCTCGAAAACACTACCGTTTTCTGTGAAAAGTAGCTCAAATTTCGGCATTTTCAGAAACGCTCAAACGTCATTTTCTCGTATATGGCTGCAATTTTTTTCTTGAAACTTTTGTAACGGATAGTGATCATTACACTCATTAGTATAGCGTGAAGTTTATTTTGAGTTTTTTTTTGTTTTTTTTTCAAAAATTACTCGTATATAAATGTAAATTTTTTGAAAGATCTCTCACATCTTTAATATGCACATTATCCGCAATTTGTAAAGATGATTATATTTGTGAGTGTAAGTGCTTCAAATAACTTCAAATAAAGTATTTTGAAAACTCAAAACTTTTCTGTGAAAATGAGCTTCAAATTTCGCATTTTAGTAGTGCTAAAACGCCATTTTCTCTTAAACGGCACATAATTTTTAAAAGAAAATTGCCATTTACGGCTAGGTTTTTGTGTTCTTTAATATTCTAAAATTAATGTTTCTGTTCTACCAATAGGAAACCGAAAAATTAAGAAAATGACAAAAAAATGTACTTTTGGCGATGACAGATGGTAGCTGGCAAGAAAGAGTATGTGGCAATTCCGAATAGCTAGCGAAGCGAAGACCCAGGAAAATAGAAAACTAATACGGGAAAGTCTGTGCATTCTGTAGCACCTAGTGGTGCTTCCAACGCACATACTTTCTCGCACTGCTCCTATATGGCCCTAAATGCTATTCTTCTACTTCAGAAACCAGAAAAAGTGTTTACTATCAAACAACTTTTTTACATTCGAACTTTTGTTATACACTTACACATTAATATTTTAGAAATTGTTTATTTTGAAATATTTGAAATTAGTAAAAAGAATTAATAGCTCTCAGAATTGCGACAATGCAGGGTCTGCAACAATGGAATTCACTTTGCGCTCGCGAATATCTGTGAATTAGTGTCATTGTTGTGACCTAATGGAGCTGTATGAAAAGGAGTTATAATTGTCTAATTTATGTTGATATTTGCAGGCAAATATTTAGTTTTGCACCAAATGCTGTACCATTTGTAGTGAGTAGAGAATTTGTTGCATGGTTTTAAAATACTCTTCCCTAATCATGGCCCAATGGAAGGCATTTCTATATTTCCAGGGTATCAGGCTTCTTTTTCCAATACAGGGTTACAAAACTTTTGTATTCAATTTTGTGCAGTTGTAGAATTCACATAGTTCTTACACTGCGATGGAAACAGTAAGTTGTAAGCTAAGATGTTAGTAGCGCATTAAGTGCAATATTTCAGTACTACTTAGCTGTTTCCTCTAATACGGGAAAGTAAGTGCTGTTGTAGCACCACTAGTTTAAATATTCATAAGGAGCAACTTTTGCTACATGAATTTGTGTTTGAAAGTGAAGAAAGCTTCCTATCATTATTACTATAATTCACACAATTTATTCATTTTCATCCTCATAAATCACATACAGTCACCAAGAATTAAGTTCCAATATTACTTTATGAGGTTAATTTTCAATTCTTAAACTTTATTTACATTCATTTCATTAAAATTCAATGTTTCCTTTGGATTTAGTAGATTTATAAATGAAGATCCCTTTTCCTGCATAAATCTCTTAACAGTTTTTAAAAACATATGTACTTATTTTCTAGTTTTCATTTTACTAATTGTTACAAAAATTTTATTTTTTCAAGCACTTGGAAAACTAGTTTACTTAGCATTTGGGAGAGAATATTTTTTTCTCATATTCCTCAAAGTCAATAAACAAATTAATTTTCATATCCTATTAAGTTTTTTTAAATTTATTACCTAGAAATTTGTTCATAAAAAGAACGTTATTAAAATATTATGAATACTGCTTCTCCAATTTTATTCAACAATTTTAATCTTTTACATGTTTTTGATAATTTAGATCCAAATTAATACATTCAGTTTGTGTTTATTTTATATTGTTCCTCCCGTGGCAAACATTGAAAGAAAAAAGAAAGAAACAAAAAAACAACAAATAAAAAATTGTTGATGACAACTGTTTGGAATAAAACCTGGTTAATTTCTAGTCAGCTATTATTCACTTAATTTTTTAAACACTCAAACAAATCTTATATTCAATTCAGAGTGTGTCAGGCTGGCCAGTTACAAGCCCAAATGGTGGGGATTTGTGCAAGAATAGAACTAGTAATTCAGTTTTATTGCACCAAGTTTCAGTTTTCTCTGTGATTCCATGTCTATCATCCGAGGCGGGATTCGGGGGGGCGCAAGGGGGGGCAACTGCCCCCCCCCAATGTTGGGACATATTTAAAAAAATATATTTAGACATTGCATTCAAGTTTATGTAAAAAAAGATTTACTTTTTTCTGTATTTTCAGAAGAATTTTAATAATAATTAAGGGAATAATAATTTTATTAAGCGAAGATAATACCATACTGCTTAAATAAATTGGCAAACTTAAGTTCAATATTATAAAACGCGCGGGATAATGTTCAGCGTTACTGTGAATATCCCGTATTAAAAAAAAACATCCTTCAATTATATTTTACTTTTAAATGATATTTACTTAGAAATTAAACAGTTTCATGCGTAAAATCATGGTAGATTTGACATCTTGTACTTCCTACTCAGTTTCGAACTTACGCGAAAGAGAGAACGAAGTCTCTCGGAGCCCTCAACACATTCTTTCGGAGCCTTCAACGCATCCACAGTACGTGTCCTTTCGGCACTGTAGATCAGTGGGGTCAGTGGCGGACTTTCTCACGCCACGACACTCACTCACACATACACACCACCTAAATCAGCCCAGCATATCGGAATGACCAACCTCACAGGCGCTGAAAGAGGTGTCAGGAAACAGTGGGCGGCTTGCGGTACGATTCATTATAATCGGTACTATTCACACGTAATTCGTTTAATTCATATTTGTGAAGAGAAATGTCTTGTAAATGGAGTGGAAAGTTGATTCTTAGTATTTTGCTTATAGACCAAAATAAATACTCTATTATTAATAATAAAATTAAAAATGTCTTAACGACAGCTGTGAGTGACAGGGACAAAAGAGAGCAAAATAAATCAGTCGTTAATTATAATAAGCCTGTTGTCCACCCATTTGGTTCTCTCATTTTTAAATTGTTTTTGCGGGCTGTGAAATAAATGTTTGTCCAACATGAATGCGGATCACTGTCCTAGTCCTCAGTCAGAGGGATTTCGGTATAGGTGACGATGACATCTCTGCGACGTCATAAGAATAAGAGCTCAGTTGAGATCTTGCAGTACTAGCGAACGCACGAGCTTTTATTATAGTGACACGAGCCAGATCAAGGAAGTAAGAAGATTTCAGCTCTTGTATCTGACAGGTGAGAAATTAATGTTAGTTAATCGCGTTTAGTTCAAATTAGAATTTAATCAATAGCTGATGAATAATACAAGTGTTATTGTTTACTGAAGGAAATGTGACTTTACCAGACGACAATCTCATAGATACTTTGTTCTCCTAGAAATTATAGCAAAATAGCAAACTTCGGTGGCCATTGACTCACGTTATTCTAGTATCCCCTGGGTAATCGAGAGAATAACTTCTCTTCCTTAATGACGACAGAGGAGTGTCAAATAATACGTTAATCTGCTTTGCAGCCTACCCAAGAACAATGATCACGCTAGGCCACTGATAATAACTTCCCTTCTCTGTTATTATAAATGGGAATCTGTTGTTTTAATCTAATGTCAGTTGTATTATTATAACAAAAAGGTTTTTATAACAAAAAAGTTTTTTGGTTCTTGTTTGGACAACAGAGCAACTTTTACTACGATAATTTAAAAAAAGGTTTGTTATTGCTATGAATCGTTGAAGTTCGTGCATGGTAAAGTTCGGCAAACTGACAGTTTTGTCCACTTTCCAGAATGTCGAATGTTTTTATCTTGTCGATTTAACATTGCGTAGCTAATAATTATGTACTTCAATGCACGCAATTTGTATGTCATTAAAACTGTAAATTTTAATTACAATTCAAATACTTCAATCATTTAATTCTAATACTTAACACTGATCATTATTTGTAAAGAAAATTATTTGATCGTCACTTTCCACTTAACATGTGAAAAAGTGCTTCATTCATGTAATTATTTTATTCAGAAACAAGAACAAAATAGTGAAAGCAAAAATTTTACATATGTTTTGTCAAAAAATATATTAATGTGTAAAGTTTAAGTGTACCGTTACACAAAATTTGACATTAATAATTATGTATCTTTATTCGATTCTAATAACTAGACCGCGGGATTTCATGGAATTGCATGTCTGTTTTTTGTTATTTGTTAATTGTGTCGTTATGGTAACTGTGAAGATGAAATGATATGGTGATGATAGGGAGTGAAAGGACGAATAGAAATGCAATCATGCCCAAGGTGGGAGTCGAACCCGCGATCCTTCGGTGCGAGATCGTAAGAACTATCGGCGTATATTACAGGTTTTTGTCTAGAAGTGGGTCGAAGTCAGCTATTTTTGTGTATTTCTCTTTCGAAAGAGACGTGAATTGGGCCAAGAAAATACCAACATAATATTTCCGATAATATTCTGATAACATTGTTTTCGCTTGAATCGATTTACTTCCTGTAGCTTTATTCGTGCACATGAACTTAGTGAATGGGCTGAATAGTACGGCGTCTTGTAAGATGGCCATTTGTTCTCACGCTTAATATATTTTCGTTTATTAAAATGGAATACATTTACTTTTATTAAACGCCTTTTGTACTACAGTGTAAATCAGGGTTCATCAAAAAGACGAGTCGAGAGCAAAGAGCCGTCGGCATAGCCGACTCGGCAACAGCCGGACCTCCGTCAAGCTGCAACCCCCACACGTCAGAAATACAAAATTAACTAGCTTATAATTTTGAACTAATTATGTACTAATTTTGTACCAAAATAAAAAATGTGTACTCAACTATAAACCAATAAAAAACGACATTCAAAAGAGGGGGTGCTAGCTTGACGTCAACCTACAACCCCTACTTTTCAGAAGTTCAAATTCACCTAATCCATTGTTGTCTACTAATTATGTACTAATTTTGTACCACAATTAAAAATTTTGTTCTCACCTATAAACAATTAAAACGGTTGCAAAAGATACACTTTTTGCTCATATTGACGAATTTTTAAAATCCTCTTGGAGTCACACTTCGAAATGTATACAGCGGTTTGCTACTATAGTGACCTTTCCGGAATATTTGTTTCAAAAATTTATCTGGTCCCCAATGGAGATAATGCAATCGAAAAACAGAAAAAATTGCGTGTGTCATGAAACAAAAGTGCCTGCCAAGCCACCCACATTAGTCACAAATTCAAATCCAACTAGCCAATTATTACTTTCCCGTATACGTACGTATACACGGAGTGATATACGTAGTATAGGGAAAGTTATGTAATGCTGCGCGAAAAAATGGCCAATTTTCGGCGGAAAAAAATTAATTGCCGGGCCGTGAAAACGAATAAGTGGATAAAACCAGTTGCTAAATTAAGAAAAAAATCCCATAACATGTGGTGTAGCCAGAAACCCTGTTTTCTAGGTCCTTGATACCGAAAACCCAATTGAAAGGAAAACGTCCGTCTATCTGTCCGTCTGTGAATACTGCTAGCGCCTAAACCATACGTACGATTTCTTCCAAAATGGATATTCCCTAGTCGATCTGATTCTAGTCAAAGCTTTAGGATTTTGGAAAAGATTCTTCAAAATTTGGAGGTACTTTATATGAAGCCCCCCGGGTATTTTCAAAATTTTCTCAAAAACGGCTCCAATTTTTTTCTTTAAATTTCATGTATGAATAAAGTAAAATACACTTATTAACATGGCATAGGTACGATTCTCACGAATAACTCTGAATTTTCGAAAATTGTGAAAGTTTGAATTTTATTCGGCGTCTTTCTCCAACTACAAAATTGAAGATAGAGATTTTTTCTTCAAATAAAATTTGTTCTGCATATTGAGTTCTTTAATAAAGGTCATGTAAATGTTTTTCAAAATTTCAGTAGTTTTCGTGCAATAGTGCCTGCAATATGTGCACTTTAAAAAAAATTACAAAAACGGGATTTTCTCAAAAACGGCTCCAAATTTTTTCTTTGAACTTTTGGTAGGGATAGTGGTAAATATACTCTATCAGTTGCCATAAAAGCCATATTGCTCTATAGGTTGGTTTTTCCAAAAATTACAAAAATGTAAATTTTTTCTCATGTTTCTCACGTCGATAATATTTACATTAGCGACGATTTTTTTACATTATTATATTTAAGAGTATAGATGCTTTAAATAATGTCAAGTAAAGTTTCTCGAAAACACTACCGTTTTCTGTGAAAAGTAGCTCAAATTTCGGCATTTTCAGAAATGCTCAAACGTCATTTTCTCGTATATGGCTGCAATTTTTTTCTTGAAACTTTTGTAACGGATAGTGATCATTACACTCATTAGTATAGCGTGAAGTTTATTTTGAGTTTTTTTTGTTTTTTTTCAAAAATTACTCGTATATAAATGTAAATTTTTTGAAAGATCTCTCACATCTTTAATATGCACATTATCCGCAATTTGTAAAGATGATTATATTTGTGAGTGTAAGTGTTTCAAATAACTTCAAATAAAGTATTTTGAAAACTCAAAAGTTGTCTGCGAAAATAAGCTTCAAATTTCGCAATTTTAGTAGCGCTAAAACGACATTTTCTCTTAAACGGCACATAATTTTTAAAAGAAAATTGCTATTTATGACTAGGTTTTTGTGTTCTTTAATATTCTAAAATTAATATTTTCGTTCTACCAATAGGAAACCGAAATAATTAAGAAAATCCAAAAAACAAAATGTACTTTTGGCGGTGATAGATTGTAGCTGGCAAGAAAGAGTATGTGACAAATCCGAATAGTTAGCGACGACCCAAGGAAATAGAAAACTAATACGGGAAAGTCTGTGCCATTCTGTAGCACCACTAGTTTCTTTTAACGGCCCGGCAATTAATTTTTTTCCGCCGAAAATTGGCCATTTTTTCGCGCAGCATTACTTAACTTTCCCTATACTACGTATATACGTGTATACGCACGTATACGGGAAAGTAAAAATGTATCGTTGAATTAACAGTTCGGACCGTTCAAGTAACAATGCGGAATCTCATCGCTGTGTGCAACTAATATAATTAATAACATTCAATAATAATTAACAAAATTGAAAGCAATGTGTATAGTTGCAGCACAATTAATTAACTTAAAGCATATAAACGAATATTTTGATATTTATAATAGCGTCCAAATTTGCCCCCCCCCCCAATAAAAGATCCGAAATCCCGCCCCTGTCTATCATTAATGATAATAACAACAACAACAACAACAACAGTAATAAAAGTCCCCACATTCATGGCCCAAGAGGTCTAGCTTAAAAACATACCACACTTAATATCTACAACACAAAACTTGTAGGAAATTTTTATTTTGGATTTGTCTTTCTTGCAGTGTCTATTACAATTGTTAACTTTTGAACAAAATTTTTAAATAGCAAACTCAACAATAAAATTCATAATGGCTTCATTGAAATCATCTGTGTGTATGCTTCAAGAAAGATCTTGACGGGAAATAGCCTTGGCACAAGCCTTCAACTCCTCAGTCAAATGTGGCTTGTACTCAATTTTCTGTTGTTGAAGTACCAAAATAAAAATGTTAAAACATTTCTGAAGCAAAATTAGAATTTAAAGTGGTACACTCGCCACAAGTGGTGATGTTCATGGATGTTTCTGGATGGCTGCAAAGATAAATAGACTGAAAGCATTGGAAACAAGAAGAGGGGAAATGACCATTGGAATGTTTTCGCAGGAAAGATACTTGGTGCAGAACCAAATATCCCTTCTCTGCAGAGTTTATTTATCCAATTAGTGCATGCTTCAACCTGCTTACTTACTGATGACAGTGAAACCCCAGAAATTGAAGCACATCCCTCCAGAGGCAGGAATTGAAGCACATCCCTCCAGAGGCAGGATTCGGGGGTGGGGTGGGGGCAAGGGGGGGCAACTGCCCCCCCAATGTTGGGACATATTTTAAAAAATATATTTAGACATTGCATTCAAGTTTATGTTAAAAAGATTTACTTTTTTCTGTATTTTCAGAAGAATTTTAATAATAATTAAGGGAATAATAATTTTATTAAGCTAAGATAATACCATACTGCATAAATAAATTGGCAAACTTTAGTTCAATATTATAAAACTCGTGCGCACGCGCACGCGCGCACCCGCCCACGCGCCCACGCACGCTTGCGATACGATTCATTATAATCGGTACTATTCACACGTAATTCGTTTAATTCACACTTGTGGAGAGAAATGTCTTGTAAATTGTGTGGAAAGTTGATTCTTAGTATTTTCCATATAGACCAAAATAAATACTCTATTATTAATAATAAAATTAAAAATGTCTTAACGACAGCTGTGAGTGACAGGGACAAAGGAGAGCAAAATAAAACAGTCGTTAATTATAATAAGCTTGTTGTCCACCCATTTGGTTCTCTCATTTTTAAATTGTTTTTGTGGGCTGTGAAATAAATGTTTGTCCAACATGAATGCGGACCCGTGGCCCTCTCTCGTGGGCCACGTGCGGACCACTGTCCTGGTCCTCAGTCAGAGGGCTTTCGGTATAGGTGACGATGACATCTCTGCGACGTCATAAGAATAAGAGCTCAGTTGATTTCTTGCAGTACTGGCTAAAGCACAAGCTTTTATTATAGTGAAACGAGCCAGATCAAGAAAGTAAGAAGATTTCAGCTCTTGTATCTGACAGGTGAGAAATTAATGTTAGTTAATCGCGTTTAGTTCAAATTAGAATTTAATTAATAGCAGATGAATAATACAAGTGTTATTGTTTACTGAAGGAAATGTGACTTTACCAGACGACAATCTCATAGATACTTTGTTCTCCTAGAAGCTATAGCAAAATAGCAAACTTCGGTGGCCATTGACTCACGTTATTCTAGTATCCTCTGGTAATCGAGAGAGTAACATCTCTTCGTTAATGACGACTGAGGAGTGTCAAATAATACATTAATCTGCATTGCAGCCTACACAGGAAAAATGATGATCACGCTAGACCACTGATAATAACTTCCCTTCTCTGTTATTATAAATGGGAACAAAGGGCCGTCGGCAACAGCCGGATCGGATGGGGGCAGCAGCAGCCTGAGCGAGCGATTCCTGCTGAAGAGGGGGGGGCGCGTTGAGAGGTAGAAGCGATAAGTCGGAAAGTTCCGTTTCATGCAAGACGTCAATACAAAATGTGTCATGGCAAAAGGAAGCAAGAGGCTGTCGTAATAATAGTCCGATAATTTTTAAAAATAAATAGGAAGAACATTTTTTTTAAAAAATGCAGGAGATAATACAAAATGATTTGTTTCTCAGAAATTTTTTAACCATGTTAAAGAGTATAATCTACACGGTGAATCATGCAGCTGAGTACAAGTAAACTGATAAACGTATATTTTGAAAATAGATTTCATGAAATTTCTGATATGGAGTCAGATAACAAAGTTTTTGGTTTACCATTTTCAATGTTGACAGCGTAAATCACGATTTACATTTGAAAATATTGGATCTTCGAAATGATACAGAATTGAAAGACCAATTCCAACACCAGGAAGATCTACTTCATTTTTAATAAAACATTCTTCTGTTTTACTGCTTTTTACTGTTTCCTAAGCTCCACAAGCATGCTGCCATTATTTTAAGTATGTTTATGTCTAGACATGGTTGTAAGCAATATTTGTTGAGAAATGATTCATTGAGAAAAATGTATCGTTGAATAAACAGTTCGGACCGTTCAAGTAACAATGCGGAATCTCACCGCAGTGTGCAACTAATATAATTAACAACATTCGATAATAATTAACAAAATTGAAAGCAATGTGTATAATTGTATCACAATTAATTAACTTAAAGCATGTAAACGAATATTTTGATATTTTTAATAGTGCCCAAATTTGCCCCCCCAATAAAAGATCCGAAATCCCGCCCCTGCATCCCTCCCTCAATAAAGTTTCCCATGAATGAAAAAACTCACTGCTGGCAGATTTGGAGTTTAGGAAATCTGTGAGTGGGGCAATATTACTATGTTTTTCTATGTTTTTTTTCTATATTACTATGTTTTCTGAATTATTATGTTTACTGTAAAAGAAATTAGCATTAAAATTTTGAAAATATCCAAAAAGAGTCTTGAGGTTGGATTTGTGTTACAGCCTCTTTACTGCCTAACACTGCCAAAAACATTTTCCAAAGAATCTTGATTTATATTTTTAGTCTTAATATTTTTAACTCCCAGTTCCCTCATCACCTTTCACAAGGACTGGATAACAATGATATTTATTTTTCAAATTCAAAACATTTACTTTCAGGCTTTACGTAATATATTCCAAATAAAATAATGTTTAGAATTTTGAGTGACAGTTCTCCATTCCTTGTCATTTACTGAAGAAGCATTAAAAGTATCAAAAAGTTTATCAACAATGAAAATGAAGTTGCCAGATCTTCGGCTAATTTATTTTGGTTTCTAAGGTTTTGGGCATAACAGCTCAATTCGCTGGAAATTTTTAGACTAAACAATTAATTTTACTCTCATTTTTTCTTTAGATTTTGGAGCAAGAAGACGATCAATCATTTTCTATGGATACACCTCAGACATTTTCTACTTTTTCTCATATACTAAGAACTCATTCAAAATATCAAATTTTGCAACTTTGATTTTATGATCATCTCACCCTTTGAATTGAACATCGTGTTCAAGGAAGTTATTTCTCAAAACTTTGAGAAGATGTGGATCTGCAAAATCAAAAATTTTGACATTCCCAATTTTGATAGCTGGGTTGTCTCTTTCAGGCATTATTTGTGTGGCCAGTACTTTTAGAGCTGAAACACTAGACTGCACCAAATCAATAACTATGGCTACAATACACCCAATGCCCTGCAATTCAAGCACAGTTTCTTTGATTGCATTTTTTAGATATCCCTTGCTAATTGACCTAAGTGGAAAGCAACAAATTCAGAGCACGCACAATGAAAACTTGAGAATGGAGAGCAAAAGAGGGATGGCAATTCACTCCCAAATTTTTGTAATCCAAAATATAATCCTGAATAGGATCATAATTAAGATGTTTCTCCAAACTTATCTCGTCAAACATAAGGATACACAATTTATCATTTTTTCCGACATGGTAGAGCATTACTTAACTAGGCTATTAAGCATGGTCTTGGAAATGCCCTTAGTTAAAGGAATACTCTGACTTACGCATGTTCGAGTTTTGGAGGAAGGCGATGCAAACACTTGTCTGAGCAGCAGGTAAGCTTTAGCACTACTTCCCTGAATAGCCACACACAAACCCTTAATATGGACTGAATACTGCCTGCATTTATTGGGAGTAGTTGAATCTTATTGATGACAGTTGAAAATTTCTTTGGGCAAAACAACAACATGGCTGCCCTCATGAGACAACTTCCATGACTGCGAAAAAGACATATCCAAGCATTTGCTTGTCTGCCTGAAATATTTTTCTTTAAAATATTTTGCAATTTGAAATTTTTTGTAAATGCAAGGGAGATAAGTTATCTTTTGTGATATCCTGTTAATCTTTTCAAATTGTATTTTCGAGTGCTAAACTTAAATTTGGAAAGAGCCTCTCACAGTGGTGTGTGTGGTGTATCCAAAGACAACTGTACCTGATTATTGTTGGTGCCATGTCTTTCCTCTTCAAATGTGTTCATTTGAGAAGAAACTTCTGCATTTTCCACCATTAGGTCACCTGGAAAAATTACATCAATTATGTAGTAAAAGTTATTAGAAAACTAAATATGAAATAAAATTAATTAAAAATATTTAATGGGAAAGGTATGTTGTTTAAAAGAGAATTAATAATAATTAACTATTAATATACTTGTTGAATTCTCAGACTGAATCGATGAGATTCCTCCCAAGGCACCTGGACCACTTAGTGGATCTACAATTAACCTTTAAATATAACCCTGGGGTCTATTGGGCCCGAACCAAATTTCTTTATATACATTTAATTGGAAAATAAATATTTGGGATATTTTAGTCCCACGTAAATTCAGTTAGTATATTTGGGAAGGGTTTGCACAGTTGGCGCCTGCTAATAGTCTGCTACTAACCTTGCAGTAGAGTGCGGAAGTGTCTTTGGGGTTTGCTGGACCCCAGTGTTATATTTGCGTATGTCTTTTTCAAAGTTGCAATTTTGATTTTTGTTTGTTTTTAAGACTTTTTCTAGGCAAAATAACATCAAACATTAAAGATAATTTATACCTAATACGAGACTTACTACTTACTATGAGAGTAATAACGAAGAAACATCGGAGAGCTTGTTTGGTGATCACTCGGATTTGGATCCTTATTTTGTTTTAGAACATGATTATCAATAGTTTTAACTTACTTTTTACATAAATGTTATTTTTAAGTGTGTAAATTAAAAATAATGGTTAAATTTTGATTTGTTTTCATTTTTCAGTCAAATATTACTTCTATCAAATCTCTAATGAAGTATTATTTAGTTGTTGTTTTTTATCTAAATAACGTCTCATTTGCTAAGGTATTATAAGAAAAACTGTTTACATTTTTAAGATAATGATAGTACTGGGTTACAATAGTTTTTATGGCTTTTAATAAAATATAAAGTTTAACAGTAATATTTTGTTTTAAAAACAAAAAAAAATTATTCATCCAAATCTCTACACATTTGTCAAAAAATGTGTAACTTTTTATGAATGGTGCTAAATTCTTAATAAAATATCATTAATTTCCCTCAAAACAGTGTTAGCTCTACTAAAAGGAATTAAAAGTATAATTAAAAAATATTTACAGAACTTTCGAAAACCTTCAGGTAAAAATATACATACATTAAAATTGGGGTCTGACAGACCCCACCGTTATTTTTACGTATAATTAAATAAGTGTTATATTTAAGAGTTAAGAAATAATAGCATTCATAAGTTTGATTCAGCAAAATATATTAGCATGGCAAGCAATGCTAGCAAGATCGTTATAATAAGAAATTAAACTTGTTTCGGCTAAAGTTTAGTTACAACTTAGAAACTCGTTTGAACGGGCACTTCGCGCCGCTTCGGCGAGAAGGAAACCCGCCCTAGGGTGGAGGGCACGAGAGGTGTTTGGGGGATGTGTGAGGGTAACCGTTCTGTGAGGAGGGCTGGTGAGCAATATGCAGAACTTAGTACATACTTATAAAAATGAAAGCGTGGGCGGTTTCGCCGGCGACGCTGCCGCGTACTAATCCTATTCCTGGCGAAGGTCTGTAGTGGTCGGTCCTTTCGAAAACGTCCTCGGGGCCCGTCATAAACAAAAGCGCACGGCAGGGTTTCAAGCATGGTGGGAATTCGAGTATTGGTTACGATTGGCTAGATTTTCGAATCGTAACATCGTAAATCAGTCGTAAATTTTCGCTCCTCGGAAGTTCGCGGGCTGACCCGAAGTGACGTCAGACATTGAGGAAGTGAGATTCGTAGGCTTCCGCGGCCGGAGTCATTATATTCTTGGCTGTCCGGGATGAGCCGCGTCTCAGTAGGTTTTACTGACGTTTCGGCCATCTTGCTGTGGCCTTCTTCAGAGCAGCTGTGGCCTTCTTCTCAGCAGTTTAGCTCTGAAGAAGGCCACAGCAAGATGGCCGAAACGTCAGTAAAACCTACTGAGACGCGGCTCATCCCGGACAGCCAAGAATATAATTGAGGAAGTGAACTCGGCGTTGGTGCAGCTATCTACCAACGACTACATGGACATGTCGCGACAAATACGTGACGTAATCCCGCGCGCGTGACTCAATTGGACAGTTTAATAATAATATAATAATATAATTATTATATTAAATTGCCCAGTTTAATAATAACTTTTTTAAACGCACGCGCGCGTGATCAGAGAATGTTATATGCTCGTGCCATTAAAAAATGCATTGTGAATGGGCCTTTACATTTCATTAAAACTAATATACTTGTAGTAGGGCCTTCGTGATAAGGAAAATAAATTTAAAATACAGTTCTTTTATAAATATTTGGTGAATAGCCATTCACCTATCTCTGAATAGCTACCCCTTCGACAGGACTATTACATCAAATATGCAGCTCGTCTTTCGGTGCAAAATAGTTGCGATTACCGGTACACAGGAACCAACATTTCTGGTAATCAGAGTTTGTCAAAACCGCTCGCTTCGCTATTTTATGCGTAATTCAGGTAATATTAGTAAGAGTGGGGCTGTGTATTCCAGAACTCAAGAAAACATGCCCGTATGATATCAAGAAAATTTGCGTAATAAAGTTGTAAAATAATTTTTTGTTGAAAATGGCGCCATATAAAACTTGAATTGCCAACTTAACAATAACATTCAATTTGGTAATAAATGCTTTCTGAGCATATTAAAGATTTATGGTTATCGGAAGTGAATTTTAATGTACATTTCTCTAGTTTATAAAGTACTAGAGTAAGTTATTTGTTCTGGTATTAATACCTGAAACACGGTGTTTATTGTTTTGGTTATGGCCGTGTTTGTACTCGAGATCAACGTGATCAACAAGAGATGGTGTTCTCTATTGAGCAGGCTAAATATAACCTCTCCCAGGATATGACGGATGAAGCTAAAGTAATGAACGGCCTGGAAATGCTTTCGTTCCTTCTAATGTCATTGGCGTTTACTTGACTACAGCTGTTTTTTGCAGTAAATCATAATTTACTTCCTAACTTGACGGACTGAAATATGTCGTTGACTTTTTTGATATGTAATTAATAATATCTATTTGTTACAATCAGGTCTTTTCAGAATCATTATGATAAGTGTTAATGAAGACGTCCGACAAAAATTAACCAGCACTGACTATGCTATAGCTGGAGGTGTCAGTGGTGCAGTCACAAGGTGTTCTTGTCAACCTCTTGATGTAATAAAGATCAGATTTCAGGTAGCACATAGAATTAATTATTAATATGACGGTTTCCTGCTTTTCACTATTATAAATTATCATATTTTGTATTTATTGCAGTTGCAAGTGGAACCAATAAGGAAGGACGCACTTGGTGTCAAGTATTGGAGTATACCCCAAGCAACGCAACAAATAATTAAAGATGAAGGAATTTCAGCTTTATGGAAAGGACATGTTCCAGCACAGTTACTGTCTGTTTTGTATGGTGTTGCCCAGGTTTGTATTTTTTTTTTTTTTTTTGTGGCATAATTTTGCCCTTTTCAAAATCTTACATTTTTAGAGGACTTAGCTGACAACAATGATAAAATTGCATTTAATTTTCTTTATTTATAATTTTTAATATTAATTTTAGATCTTGAATGATTCTAACAATAAAATATATTCCTTAACTATGTAAACAATGTAGTAATATATTTTTATTTTCTTGATGTGCGAAGTCTAGACAACTAATTTAGTAAAATTTGGTTAAATTATTTTAATTACCATTAATACTGTTAAATTAAATTTTACCAAAAGACAAACCCACTGGAGTGACTCAAAGCAATAATTATAATCATCACATACATGTTTTCATATTTGTATTAATTATAAATTATAATAATTATAAATTAACATAAATGTTTTCATATTGTCGTGTCTGATTCATTTACAGTTTTCATCTTTTGAATTTTTCTCAAAAGTTGCTTCAAAGGAATCTCAGAAAACACCATTTATTCATTTTATTTGTGGTGCATCTGCAGGATGCTTTGCTACAGTTGCCTCCTTCCCTTGCGATGTTATTAGAACCCGCTTAGTGGCTCAAGGTGAACCAAAGGTAATATATTGTACAAAGTTTCTTTTAGTGGGGTTTTTGTCAGTCGGGCATTGAAGGAAAAATTGGGTTTATATAATTCAATCACTCTTAAGCTTGTCGTGCTATTGAGATCCTGTCACAGTGAACATGAATAAGTATAGTGAAGAATAGTTCTGTGCCAAGGAATTTAAAAATTGAACCAGTTGAAGTTGAATATCAAAAAAATATCAATTTATTTGAGAGTTAACCATCCCTCCACATTTATACCATTGTTAGATCAAAATTAATAATTATTATTTTGGAGGATTTTGAAGTAAAAATTTCTTTCACAGTTACTTTCAATTTTATAAATCTACAATACGTTGAGTCAGTGCATAAAAGTACCGTATTTGCTCATGTATGCTGCATTTTCTGCCCTGAAAAGTAATTCGTGAAATGGGGGTGCAGCTTATACACAAGATATTTCTTTAAAAAAAAAAAAAAAGTCATTGGGAGAAAAACAAAATTTTATGCCAAAAATTAACCTTTATTCATCACAAATGCACACAATATACAAGTTGATGTTAAATTTAAACTCCCATCGCTCCCGGACTCACTCACTTCCCGATTCAATGTAACTTTCAAAATCAATGGCAACTTTCCATAATACATTGTCCTTGCTCCCGTCCATTGTATTAGAAATGCTGCACACTAAAAGTTTTCACCGCTTCGGAAGCCACATGGTATCGCATTGTTACGTTGCCTCAGTTGTTCTTAGCGTTGAAATGAACAGTGTCACACTCTGAGGGATATGCAGAAACAGCCAATCAAATTTGATATGGCACTCCCCCTTCCTCCAATTTCATATTAAAGGTTTACCTATTTTTTTAAAAATAAATACATATTTTTATTATAAAATTTTCTGAGCAACATTGAATTATTCAGTGCTGCTTACACATGAGATTCTTTTTTTTTTTTTCCAAATTATTGTGACAAAGATCATTAGTGCAGCTTATAGACAAGCAAATATGGTATTACTCTATGATATGAGGTAATTGAAAAGCAACATAGGATACCCAAATAAGTGAAAACATATGCAAATTGTGTGCTGTGTAATAAATTATTGGAGGTTGAGAACCTATGTAAAATTATGTTTTTATACTTAATTTGTTTGTTGCTTTTTTTATTTGAAAACATTTAATTACATGAAGGAAATACCATCATTATTAAAATGTTGCAAATTTATGTACATTTGCATTGTTTTGATGTCATTGAATATATTTGCAGGATATTATTCTCTCAACAGTATGTTTTGCTTTTCAAGAGAAAATATAATTCTGTTTTTTAATTTTTTGGGGGAGGGGATAGAATATAATATGAAATGACAGGTCAATAAGATTTCCCTTTATAGTTTATAGTTTATAGTTTATAGTGGTACATACCTATTCTATAAATAACCTGATTATAAAATTTTATGTTGTATTTGTTGAGATCTAGATTTTTTGTGAGTGTTTGTTTTGTTAGTTCAGAGGTTACTAATAGAATCTGCATCACCCACTTGGAGTCAATAAAGTTTCGAGATGAGGAAATGATAATCAGTGGGGGCCAATTGCCAAATATGCACCTACGACTGATTGCTGTAAACAAGATCCAATGAATTATAAAAATTATTAATGTAGTTAATAATTAATTGTTTTCTAATAGAAGCTCTTCAAGACATCTAATAATATTAGTATATAACTTTAAAAATTAGAGATTAGAATAGTAAAGAATACAACAAATACAATAAACCCATTTTTCAAAGGTTTTGTTTATATTCTTTCTCTAATTATTGTTAAGACATTTATAGTACTATTATTTGGGTCATGAAAGTTACACTAACACATACACTATAATAGAAAAAATTGAAGTGGGACAGTAAATCTAACTATTTATTTAAAAGGAGTTGATACACTGAACAGGTTGGGAGTCCATGTAATAGCCATTTGTCCAATAGTATTGATCAAACATCTCTTGCTAGGACTGGTAGTTATGAAGACTCCCACTTCAGCAGGACTTTAAAAGGTGTTAGTGTCTTTGTTCAATTTAATGTTATAAGAAAACCTAATGATAAATATATTTTACAAATTTCTAGATTAGCTAAATAATTTAAAGTTGAAACATAAAATATTTTTTAAATACATAAAGGGAATAAATTCTTCACTTTGCAGGTGTACTCAGGAATATGTGATGCAGCATTAAAGATATATACCAAAGAGGGATCGAAAGCATTCTTTAAAGGCCTATCACCAACATTGATACAAGTTGCACCCCACACTGGTGCTCAATTTGCATTTTATGCTGGCTTTAAGGAAGTGTGGAGAAAATTAGGTAACAATTTATTTTCTTGTCGTATACTTTGTGCTGGTTATATGTGAAAAAAATCTAGCAACTGAAACTCACCAAGCTGTCTACAAATTTGTAAATGTGTGAATTTAAAATCCTTAAAATATCAGTTTTCACTGCAGTTTATACATATACTGTAAATTTAAAAAAAATTTATGTGATATCATCTTACAACTTGGCCTTCTTTGTTTATGAAGTGCTTTACAAGTTGAGATCACTGACAACTTGTTATTGGGAAAGAGGATGATGTAAATGTACAAAAGTGAAAGGGTGTTCTTAGGTTTCACGCTTCTCACAAATTTTTATAATTTTGACATCAGCAGGGCGTGATGGAAAATGTGAAGTTTCAGAATCAGGAGGCTGATATCCTAATGGCTTTTGATGGCAGGGGGAGGATGACTAGATTTTATCGTATAAAAAAATTTTTAGTTACTCTGAATATAAAATGTATTTTATTTATTGACTTATAGTTAATTTTTGTAGTATTAACAAAAGATATGTTAAGTGAATTTCATTAGTATTGAAAATTGGTAAAAGCTATATTTTTGAATATGAACCATTGACTTCTGGGGAGAAGCTGAAAACTGAACACCCCTTCTCCCTCTAAATTAGTTTCATTTGATAATTTGAAATTTTATTCATTTCTTCACTTTGAATGTATCTTTTTTACTTAGTATGAAGGGTATAATTTGAGTTTTATTTTTTGTTGTTGTGAATATCACCTAGTGCATTAAAGAATATGTAGGAAATATTGCATGTTCCTAATTGCATCCTTTTTTATGAACAATGTTTTGTGTGTGTAAGTTTTGAGGTACTACTCAATTGATATTCGGTTGTAACATTTTCAAAAGCAGTTATTTTACGTTTATTAATTTACAGTAATTAAATATTTTTTAAATATTTCATGAAATTTCAGTTCGTAGTGAATTTATTTATTGTTTTTCTTTCTTTAACTAGGGTGAATATTTTATTCTATTAAATCTTCAGAATAAGTAGTATCTGAAATGATGTATGAATAGTAATGTTAGGAGGTTTACTGAAAATATTTGTGAAAACTACTGAAGGTAATGTGAATATCCTTGTTTCTGAAATTATCTTATAATTTCATGAAATGGATATGGGAATTTCAAAGGAGTTATGAAAAAATTTGCGGTGGTGAAAAGTTGTTAAAAAGACAGAAATACTAAGTAAGTTTCATTAGAAAAGATATGTAAAATGGAAGTCATCTGTGTATTTAATAATTCAAATTACTATATATTTTACTTTTGAATGAGTGCTTAAAAATGTTTGAGTGAAAATTGCATTTATGTACCTTCCTATTTGTATTTAAATATATTTAAATTCTGAAAATTGAAGATTCCAACACGAGTATTTCTTAAGCAGTTTTACATGCTAAAGATTCTTTTCTTAACAGGCAGTATTCTTAACTGTATTTTTGCTGTTAAAATGGATTTGTAGTAGAGATTCTCCAACTTTTAATACAATGAAAATAGTTGAGTGGTTATTGATGACATCTAGTTTTAATTTTCTTTTAGTATTTATTTTTCTTAATGACCTTGAAACTTGTATTTATTTCATAGTCGGTGATGAAACTATAGCTACAACTAGTTCTCTTATACCAGTATCACTTTCTGGATCTCTCGTATGTGGTTCCTTGTCGGGATTGTGTGCCAAAACAATAGTCTACCCCTTCGATCTTGCTCGGAAACGTCTGCAGATTCAAGGATTTGAAGAAGCTAGAGAAAAATTTGGGAAGGTAAATGCGTACAGCATTGAAATTAAATAGCTGAAATATGTTCCTGTGTGGGGATTAACATCATCTTTTTCTTATTAAGGTTTTCCGTTGTTCTGGTTTAATGGATTGCTTATGGGTAACTCTAAAGGAAGAAAAGGTAAGAGGCCTTTTTAAAGGACTAAGCCCTAGTCTTATCAAAGCTGGTGCTACAACTGCCATTCACTTTTGTGCTTATGAACAGATGTGTCAAATTCTAACTGTGTGGCATTCAAAAATCTAACAATGTGTGTGTGTGTGTATGTGTGTGTGTGTGTGTGTGTGTGTGTGTGTGTGTGTGTGTGTATGTGTATTTAGAGTACAGATTGATTTATTTTCACTATCTATAGTATGCAGGAAAAATTCCATTAATTATTGTTATTGTCAAAGATTATTATGTTATTTTTGCAAGATTCCACTTATTTGAGACAATTGGAATTTTTAAAACTAAGGAGAGATGGGAATTGAAGATATTACACCTACATGATTGCAAAACAAAACCTCATTCAAAGTCTAAACATATGATGAGAAAATATTAAAAATTAGTGAAATCTTTATTAAAGATTGTAATGGACTTTCTACTGTCTGAAATACTAATTGATTTGGTTCTTAAAATAGATATTCTCTCCATAGTTGGCAAATTGTTGACAGGAAAATGTTAATATTGCCTAATGATGAAGACCCAACCATCTTAAAAACTCTGAGAATAAATAGACATACTACAAGAGTAATAAAACATTTTTCTTCAGTTGTTAAAAATCCTGATTGTCCCAAATAAGTGGAAACTTTCAAAAATAAAATGTATGCCATATCTTGTAAGTAGTAATTTATATCTCATTTATACCTCAGTAGTAATTTATACCTCACCTGTTTCTCAAAGGAAATGAAGAATTATGTGTTGAAAATACACTCTGTATGAGTTCACATTCCTCACTGATTACAATCTTTTCTGTTTTGGATGACAATGACTTTATTACAATCTCTTCTGTTTTGGATTCTCCTTCGCTATGTAAACTTGTCTAACCTGAACAGAAATAAAAAGAAAAACAAATAAATACATTGTAACTAGATATATTTGCTTGCCCTTGTATTCTTTTAATGCATTCTTTTTGGTGGTTAAGTAAAATTTCAGATGTGTAGATATGTATTTTAGTTCTTTGCAAAAATAATTGATTTTCTGCAATTGCTCTAATTAATAATTCTTTTTGGAAACATAAATTACTAATATTTTCTGATTAAACAACAGAGATGCTAATGTGATCCAAAAAAAATGTTTTGAGGTGTGTTCAGAGCTGACAGAATGTACAAGTATATGGAATAGCAATTAAAATCAATTTTGTGTTTTTAATTGTCATCTCTAAAAGGTTTAATTTTTTTAAGTTCATTTGCTGTTTATGTTTTGGAACTTACACATTTTTAAATATCGTAAATTATTTCAATAATCAGGAGTAAAGTATAAAATCTGATGGTTTACATATCTAGTCCCTTTACCACCATTAAGAAAAAGAAGTATGTATACCTACATTGTCACATCATATACACTGTTCAGAGTATGTTCAAATCTGAGTCATACATATGTAAATAGTTATTAAAATGAGTAGTAATTAAAGTGGCACTTATAAATGAATTATTTGAAATTATTATTGGCGATTTCAGTAACTCTGATTTAACTTTAGTTTTATTTGCAATTGCAATTGAGTCATTGCATTATAATAAATACTTCAAATAAATGTATCAAAGTTGTATTAATTGTTTTGTATAGAAAACTAGAAAGATTTATATGATAGTGTCTATCTTTTCAAATTAAATCTTAAGTATTTTCAGTATTTTGAGAAAAAAGTTTTTGTGTCTCTCAATGTACAAATATTTATTATTCAAGGAGGCTTTTTGTACTTGTTTGTGTATGTGTAAGTATTGGTATGAAATGAATATGTACTAACTTGAATCTGTGAACTAATGTATTTGATAAATCATATGCTGTAAATCATATGCTTATATACTAAATGTAAGTTGAAGATCAACATTGTAAAATCTAAGAAGTGTACTATGTGATATGTAAATAATGTTTCACTCAAATTTATTTAAATGTTTGTGTCTGCAATTGTAATTGATATGTCAGTTTTGTTCTTAAATTAAAAAGAACACCAAAAAAATTAAATATGTACCTTAATGTGGTATGGCATTAATAAATACATCACAACTGTTTTTGAGTGATAATGAGTAGAGTCTTATATTTTGAGGATTCCTCATTTGATATCGTAGCATTTGAATTATATTCTACCCATATTGACCTTTCCTATTAATTATATCTCGCAAGTTTCCATAATTTCTAATTATTTGGGTAAAAACAACTGCAAAGATGAAATGGAAAGAAATTTCTGTTATTCAGCAGAAATGCAATATAAAAAATGTTAAAAAAGTAAAAGACCAAAGTCTTTATGAAGTCCAATATATCATGGCTCTTATTATGCGGCATGTTTTTTGTAAACTGCTTAGTATTGAAGATTATCACATTAAGACTTACTGGGATGTGAGGGCTCCGCTCAGTAATTAGTATGATTTCAAATCTTTCTTGATATGAGACATTACTATTAATTAAGGACTGAAATCAGAAAGGTGAAGGAGTTTCTGTTCTGTGACTGTTCTCGTACTGTTTAAGCTAGTACTGTAATCAGTACAAAGCATCAAGAATGAACATTCATATCGTGTGTCTTTGTACTGTTGATATACACCAATTTTTGAAAATATGATACCTGTGTGCTTACACAGGTAAACGTTTTAATCAGGTCCAATTATTTGCAAATACAAATGGGTTGTGAATTCACTTATTTATTTGAGAAACGTTGACAAAATTCAGTACATACTGTTCCTGGTTAGGGTAACTAGATTATAAGGATGGTAGGATATTTTTTCTTCTATTGGTGTGTTCTCTGAATTCTGAGAACTTGCTGGAACTTATCCCTAGCATGTGCAATGCAGCATAACACTTCATTGCTCAATTTCCATGAACCTATTTACCTCACCAATACCTCTCTTCCCTTCTATTTTCCTTCTAAGATTACCAAAAAGTTTCTGAATTACTTGAAAGTACCTGAGAATCTGTTGTGAAAATGTAGTATAGTTTTCAGTTTTACTTTTCTTTATGCTTTTTAGAAGCAGTTGGACTGTGAAAGGACCACAAAATTTGTGAAGTTTTCCTACAGACCTGTAGCTGAAGTATCTCTATTCATTTTTCCAGATTTTAGTCATAGAAAAGAACTAATTGCCCTTAAGATTTCAGATATCTGACGTGTGATATAATAAATATAACTAGTAGTGCTACAGAATGGCACAGACTTTCCCGTATTAGTTTTCTAATTCCTTTGGTTTCGGCTAGCTTTTCAGACTTGCCACATTCTCTTGCCAGCTGCCATCTATTGCTGCCCAAAGTACATTTTTTTTGACATTTTCTCAATTTTTTGGTTTCTTAATAGTAGAACAGAAACATTATTTTAAGAATATTAAAGAACAGTAAAATCTCGTTCTAAATGGCAATTTTCTTTGTTAAATTTGCAATTGTTTTTAAGAGAATGGCGTATAAGCACTACTGTAAATGTGAAATTTGAAGCTCTTTCTCACAGACAATTTTTGAGTTTTCGAAAAACATTGTTGGAACTCTTTTGAAGAACATCAACTCACAAATACAATATTGTTTTCAAATTGCTGGAAATGTGCATATTAATGGTGTGAAAGATATTTCGAAAAAATTACACTTGTGTAATTTTTGAAAAACAAAAAACAAAATATCCCAAATTGAACTTTACGTCATATTAAAAAGTGCAATTAGCACTATTCATTTAAAAATTAAGAAAAAATTTTGAGAAAATGACATTTGAGCATTTCTGAAAATGCGGAATTTTGGGCTACTTTTCACAGGAAACGGTTGAGTTTTCAACAAAAGTTTACTTCATATTATTTAGAGCACATGTACTCATAAATATAATAATGTGAACCAATTGCCGCCAATGTAAATATTAACGACATGAAAGACAAGTAAAAAAAAATAACATTTTTGTAATTTTTTAAAAAGCAAAAGAATAGAGCAGTATGGCGTTTATGTCATCTCTTAGAGTAAATTAGGCACTATTCTTATCAAAAGTTGAAAGAAAAAATTTGGAGCCATTTTTGAGAAAATCTTGTTTTTGTATTTTTTTTAAATTTTAAATATTGCACGCAAAGTTGCGTGAAAACTACAGAAATTTTCAAAAAAATGTACATGACCATAATGAAAGAATGGAGAACAAATTTTATTTGAAGAAAAAATCTCTATCTTTAATTTTGTAGTTGTTGGAGGAGGCCGAAAATGAATCAATTTCTTTTCAATTTTAGAAAATCCAGAGCTAAACGTGAAATTAGGGCATGTGCCACCTTTATAAGTATATTTTATTCTTACAACAAATTTGGAGCCCTTTTTGAGAAAATTTTGCAAAATTTTACGGAATCTTTTTCAACATCTCAAAGCTTCGAGTCGAGTCAGATCGACAGAGGTTTTTCTTTCAATTGGTTTTTCGGTATCAAGGACCCACAAAAGAGGGATTCTGGGTACACCACGTGTTAGGGGATTTTTTTTTCTTAATTTAGCAACTGGTTTTATCCACACTTTCGTTAGGGCCCGTTTCCCCCCCCCCCGAAAATCCGCCGTTTTTTCGCGCAGCATTACATAACTATACCTCCGTATATACGTACGTATACGGGAAAGTAAAACTGTTTTGTCATACAGTAAATACTTATTTGTTTAATTTTTCTTGAAGTTAGATCGTATCCATTGAATAAAATTAATACATAAGTTATTAAATCAGATCAATTTTATTTCATATGCATGTCCTAATCTCAAGAAAAAGTCTTAATAACATGTTCAGTCATCAATAAAAGGAAAAGTGCTATATGGACTTTTTATAGAAGATGTTTGTTTTTCATGAAAGTAGTTTCAGCATTTCCTATTTTGTTGGTAATCTCAGTATATAATATGTTAGAATCTTTATTAAGAAAACACTCAAAATATTTCAAAGTATTCCCTTTTTTAGTCTTCAATCCTAAAATTAGAAAACTGTGAGTTATTTTCTAATAGTCAACTACCTGTAGACTGTACTACCTCTAGAAGCGACATTCGGACGTATTAAACATGTATTGATGAGGACCCATTCTTAAATTTTCTTGGAACTAACCGCTGTTTTTATGTTGTTAAAGTTCGTGGGACATTGTTTTTGTATCGTATTCTAGCTACTTGAATAGCCAAATGTGCTTGTGTGCCTATACCTGTTGACCAGTGGCGTGTCCTTCATGTAGGCACTGCGTACCCTGTTATTTAGAACAAAAACATTCGACTTTATTTGTAACAGAATAAATATTACGTTATTTATAACTAAATCTTCTAATGTATCAAAAGCGTGGTGTCGTCTTGTACACAAGCAGCTGTGGACGCTCGCGCTTGCCGAACATCGGTGTGGGTGTGTGCGAGGCGCGCGGGGCGTCAGGAAGCTCGCGAGCGATCGGGTGCGCTCGGTGCGTTTCGTGGGGCCTGCAACCGGTTGAGTTGCTGGACCTCCTTTGAATGAAAGTAGCAGTGGCGTAGCAGTGCGGTCAGAGGACGCCAAGATGCTTAGCATCCCCAAGTCAATTATTAATCAACGAACCGTAAATATTGTATCGATTAACTTATAAGTGGTCCATTGAGCGAAGCACGTTTTGTATTAATTTTAAAAGTGATTTACTATGATTGAATTCGGCGCGTTTTTACAAGCTGGCTTCTGATTGCTTGGATGCTAAAATGGTTCCAGCATCTGCCAAGAGATTGCGAAGGGCAATGACGCATGCGCAGACGGCGGGGTTCCCCCCTCCCCTTCTCATCAATCTCCGTAAGATTCACGAGTTTCTTACGCTAGCGTACGACTGAGGCGTATGAGCAAGAAGGTATCAGCAAGTTGCTCGTTTGTGCACGAGAGTGCAGCACACGTAACGCTGCCAGTGAAATATTTTTCTTTCTCACTTGAGATTCTCTGCTTGGTCATGAGCACAAACAGGAGAAATAGTGATTGCCTTCTAATTTTTAATTAATATCTAAGAAGATGAATTCTTCCTAAAATATATTAAATTTTATTTTGGTCTGAACTGTATAAATTCACAAGTGAGCTCATTGCCAATCGCTCATGAGAATTAAAGCTGAGCCATTGCATAATTTGCTTTCAAGAATCTCCTGACATATATCTGTTTAAGTATTGTAACATTTGTTTTGAAAACATAGATTCTAGAGAATATTAAAGGTCATGATGTGTTCAGTTGGCGTTATTGTTGAGCATCCCCAAACGCGCGAGTCACGCTATGCCACTGGAAAGCAGTGTTTCAAACGAAAATATTGGTTTTTAATAATAAATGCGTATATGCGTATTTACACTGAAGTGCTCTAAGTGTCATGCTCTTGCCTGCCAATACAAACAGTAAACATCAACCATTGAATTAAGGTATCACACATACATCGAAATGTATTTATTGCGGAAAAGTCGTTAAACATACTCTTACGTGTCTGTAAAAATAAATCAATAGTACTTAGATTAGAGTACTTCTAGCCAAGAAAATCAGCAAGGAGAGCATGGTACACAGTAAGTGATGTTACTGTCAAAAACTGCTTCAAGAAAGCTGGGTGTTGGTTCAGGACAGATAACAATGGCGAAGTTGAAGGGTAATCTGGGAGCCTTAGGCTTTTGCGTGAGTGCGAGAGAGAAGGAGGTAGCGCGCCCTGTTGGGCACATGCGCGGAAGAGCTGTCGGTGTCTACCCACTGGCAGGGTGTCCCTGGACTTCTCACTCAGCTACGAGCCCTACTGATTCCCTCTCGCGTAAGTGAGAGAAAAGGAGTCGAAAACTTGTAATTTTCTTTAACTATTCAGTAAAAACAATATCGAAAAAATTGCACGCATGAGACGGATCTTGTTGGAAAATAATTTGGGTATTCTGAGGCTCCCAGATTACCCTTCAGCTTCACCACTGACATATAAACAAGACATCCTGCGAGAGGAAAATAAAGTTGAAGTTGGATCTAGCATTGAGGAATGGACTAAGCCTGTGTTCCACGAAACCGGTGTGTTGATGCCAACCTTCGAAGATTGTACAGATTGACGATGACCTGTCCAATCCACGTAGAACACACCGACGACGATGTCGTTCAGAATTGTGTGAGCTTGTATACTAATAAATAATAGTGAAGATGAAGGCGACCGATCACAGATTTTGAATACAGAAGTAAAGAACATTCCAAAGCAAGAAGATTTAAATGCACTGGAACTGGACGCTCCACCAGTTCTTTTTAAATACTCGGTGGGCTGTTGATAAAACAATATTTGATAAGATTAATGAACTGGAAAAACATACAGAGTGAAAAATCAGAAACGCAGAAGAAATAAACGAATTTCTTTAAGTAAATATTAGGTAAGATTTTTTGATTTCGTTTTGTAAGCATCTGTGTCATCAAATTCTAATGAATAATATTTATCACTATTTTATATTATATATTTATCACTATTTTATATTTATATTATATATTTTATTTATTTGCTATTTTTTTAAATTCTCAATAAGCGAGAAAAGCCACTCCCATACCTGTATAAGCGAAAAAGTTATTGAGGTCCCATGAACTCTCGCTTATTCAGGTTCAACTGTACATACATTTGAATACATAATAAATTCCAAAAATGTGTGTGTTAAAACGTAATTTCAACTGGAAAACAAAACTTTATTATTATAAACAAATTGTTATTTTAAGAAGGAATGTCGAAATAACCAAGAGGCATGTATTTGTTAAGTATATTAACTTCTAAAAAATACAACCATTTTTTATAATTTAATTATAATTTTCTGAAATGGCAGCATAAAATTTATGTATTTAATGACAATGTTGTTCTTTTGCATATAGATGAGTTATTTAATTAAAAATATTTTTGTGAAACTTACAATTACCTCTAAGTAAATTTAATGTATCTTTATTTTTAGTGAAAAGAAATAGTAAGCGATTTGTTAATTTCACTGAACTGATGTATCAATTCTTGGCACAATTTTTATGGCCATGGATAGTTTTAAGTCAACTAATATACCTGTATTATTATAATTTTCTTCATCTTATTCAATCTGTTGATTGTTTCATATATTATATTTTCATAAATCCCAAATTATGCCAAGAAGGAGGATGTATTTCTGCTCAAGTTTCCTTGTTTGAAGACACATTTTAAGGCAGCTTCATGGCTCATATTAAAAATATTGTATCCCCAACAATACTATACTTCCCAAACAGACCAAGTAAGCAATTTCAGATATTTCTGAATTCTAGATGCTGATTTGTCGGAGATTGCTAAGACATGATATGCTACTGCACATTTCTAACTTGTGACAAATCAAATCATATCATTGTTCCAAACATTTCATAATATATCCACATTGTGCAGAAAAACTGATTTGAGTGTTATTGGGTTATTTACAATTGTCTTAAAATAATTTTTTGACATTAAAAGCTGTCTTGTCCTGTAGATTTGAGTTGTGAGCACATCTATTTGCAGTGCCTGTAAATCTTTGAGACAAATTTACAATAAAATTATAGAAATATTGCCTACCACTTTCAGTGCCATATGTAGGGGAAAATTGCCAAGCCTGGTGTAGCTTCCTATGAGCTGACCATTAACTACTTTCTGTAAATAAAAATAATAAATTAATATTTCATGCTTAAAAGTTAAAAAATTTATTTAAATCTGATTGCAGATACATATTTACTTGAGCTGCATTAATTGAAAGATTTCCTGCTTAACCTACTACAGGCTTGAAGTATCGCCTGCGGAAGGCATATCATTTGCATCAGATGATGACACAATATTTCTATAGTTACATATTGTGTTTTTTAAATTAAAAATACAATAAAAGAAAAGAGTTGTTGCATAGTTAAGAAGCTTGGGGGGATTGATGATTTTGATGAATAAAATTTGTATTATGTGGAGATCATGAGATAAAATTTTTAAGTGCTAGATCAAAATTATTTTTGATAGTTTGTTAAGTAGAGCGACAATGATTTAAATCAAATCATTTTTTTATATCATTGATTTAAATCAACAATACAATTTTCTACTTTTCATTAAACTTTCCTCAAACTGCCTTTTTAACAATGCAGTAATTTTAATTGTTCTATTGCACACATTAAATAATTACAAAGGTGCATTAGCAATCTGTAACTCTAATTAAGCACCTGAAAAATAAAGTAACTTTGGATTATTATAACAAGAAAACAAGACCTTTATATATCGTGTATGTTTACAATTTCTTTGGTTAACTTGTTTACTGGATGAATTAATCATCCATTCCATCAACCATCAATTCCTATCATCAAAGAATCAAATATGCATAAATACTATACACAAACACACATCAACAAGCATTACATGCATTGTTACCCATAATACACAAATATTCCTATCAATGTATCATCAAATATACATAATATGTAAACTATAAACATTCTTTCAAGTAAAAAAAATATACATCCCAAATTAATTGAAATGAAGGAATTATAATTTTAGTATTATTTTAACATAAAGACAAATAAAATATTTTATATTATTTTGGTTTTGTTGCTAACTTATATTATGTACTATCTATGCATAAGATCATATTATAAATATTCAAAAAAATTTGCTCAGAATTACTGAACATCCATAATCACAAATGCTTGACATTACTCTATATTTATAATCAGAGTTAAAAATTGAAATGCTTTCTAATAAATTATTTTAAATAATAATTATCTGCTTTAAAAATCCCAAATATCTGTAGACTGTATGTCTATATTTGATCAATTAAATAAATAGTTCATTCAAAGAGAGTTATATAAGTATGAATATTATTTAAATAAAAAAACATGTAATTTAAATTAAACACAACCAAATTTTGAAAAATCAAATGAAAAAAATTTGATTGTTTTTCACCCAATTGTTATACAGAATTCAATTCACAATTAATACAGCACCAATAAGTTCCAGAAATTGATTTCATTAACATATTTTAGTTAGTACTGGTCATGTTAACTCAAGCATTAAGCACTGAGACCTAGAAGCCATCAAATGAAGAATATTATTTAAGAACAATTTTGTAAGAATTCACCAATCTCAATATAAACAAGATATTAGTGTTAAAATCAGTTAATTAAATTTGTTTACTTATTAAGTCATTTTTTCAAAATCATTAGATTTAAAATACACAATGATCTTCCTCCTGATGATTCTCAATTTTCTGTTTTCAATGAGATTTCATGGTCCTAAACATAAAATATATATACAGAGAGAGAACAGAAAACAGAGAATCAGGAGGAATTTATCCACTGCAATAAATAATACTCATTAATTAAGCTTGAGAACAGTTAATGTGCTTCTTTTTTCTATTTTCCGTATGATATGGTGTATCCCATATTTGTTGATAATGCTTCTTTTAGGGCTGGTTGTAACTGTTTTTCCATGTATGTTGCCAACAGTGCTTGAATTCCTTTAACAAAAACATCTTCCATTTCTCGTGTTAAATCACTAACATATCTTCCTTGCACACTCTCATTTTCATCCAGTGCAGAATCAGATCGGTGCTCAATTCTGGGCGATACTTTGTGGCATCCTGCTGCATAGACACTTACATAGTCTGGCTCTATAAATTGTGTTTCTGTCACAATGTTAATAGGTCCTCTCCAACCAACATTTCTAGATTTTGTTGTCATAGTTATACCAGATTTTCGAAGTCGTACTGTCATATTACACACATCAGCTGGCACTGGTAAAAGGGGATCTTGAACCACAGCATTTTCGTCATAGAGCTTCGCAATGCCAGACACAGCCAAGTCGTTGAAGACCATTCTAGTTTCAAGACTTTTATTCCTTGGGTTGAAATAGCATTGTTCTATTCGATACCATTTAGTACGTGCAGGAACTTGAACTTTCATGCTTGTAACATACATGTCATAAGGTGCTGATCGCAGATGCTGATGTAGAGCGTATCCTGCCAAGTCCATTACACCAATACTAGATGTAGTGGGCACTGGTGCATTAACTATTTTTGAATCCTGCATGGAATCCATCGTTGCCTGAATTCGTGTGCTGCAACGTTGAGTTGCTGGTGAGGGTTTCCCAATAATTCTTGGATCTAAAAACAATTATAAAGTCAATAAAAGTACTTTTCTATCAATACAGTATGCAAATTAAAAAAAAGTGTTTTTTGTAAGTATAGGTCCACACTGATGTAATTTGTGTCCGAGTGCTCATATGTATTACATGGTATGTTGGAAGATTAGAGTGCAATCATTATAAATAATATGGTTACATTTATAAATAATACAGGATACTTTTTGAACTTTGAAATCATATAACTGATTAAGACATCGCCACATACTGAACTCACTATTTTAGATGAATTTTGGAATTTGGGAGGTGAATTTGTAAGATTGCAATAAATGTTTCAGCACACTGTCCTACTTTAGAGAATTTTAACTTTGATCAATACATTCTTGGAGCTCTCAGAAGTTATTTTACTTGTATTTATTCTCAAAGTTTGATCTTTTTTAAATGATTCAAATCAACTGCTTTTGCTTACCTTTCCCGGTGATATCAGAGAGTTTTGTTGAGCTTGCAGAATAATGTGACATAGTTCCCACGACAAGGAACATGATCCATGCATTATTCATTTCTGAATTTTCTACCCTGAAAGAAAACACTGTTAGTATTTTTTGTCTTGAAAAATTGATATCTGCTCCAAGTTATTATGACTAACATTATTCACAAAATGATAGTTATTTTTCATTTGAAAATGCAGTATTTCTGCGAACATAATCACTACAGATTGATGAATATGAATACATATTAAAAAGAATGATGAATCATGATAACATTAGTGTTACCTTATTTTATACAGTAAATAACAAAAGCATTATTAAAATCAATTGCTTCAGAGTTCTAGCCATTTCAATTGTTAACATTTTAAAATCAAATTTGATTTGAGGCTCCATGGTTCTGTAGGTTGCATTACATTAAGACATTTTTGGTTCCCTACAAGTAAAAATTAAATTGTTGAATGATTTTGTCGAGTCGATTCAGGGAGGGAAGATGCCAGTAGAGCCTTGAAATACAGAAAGATAGATGCAGTTGTTACTCTATTGAATTGAAAATACTTATGATGATCCAATATAATAATCAGGTTTACTGTAGGCAGGATCTGAATTTTGTGTGTGCGCGTGCGTGTGCGCGTGCGTGTGCGCGTGCGAGTGCGAGTGCGCGTGCGAGTGCGCGTGCGCGTGCGTGTGCGCGTGCGTGTGCGCGTGCGTGTGCGTGTGCGCGTGCGTGTGCGCGTGCGCGTGCGTGTGCGCGTGCGTGTGCGCGTGCGTGTGTGTGTGGGGGGGGAGATTACCCTTACTTTAGGTTTTGATGTGTTAGAAAAGCAGTAATTTGTTGACTGGAAGCCTCATTTATGATTTTCACACTGAAACATTTAAATCAAGGAAAACAAATCTAGGGAAATAGAAAATAAAACTTTTCAGCTTTTTCTTGTATTTTCTTTTGTCAATTCATTGAATCATCCCTCCCTGGAAGTTTGAATGTCACCCCAGGTAAAATTACCATTTCACACCCTGACTAGTTCTAACAGCAAACAGGTGTTTACTACAATGTTTTAAATTGAACTTGCCAAAACATTTAAATTTTGAGTACCATATGTTGGTAAAATTTTAAGAAGATATTGAACTAAGAAGTTGCTAATGTCATGGCTTTGTCCAACTGTGCCCCTCAGAAAAATCATAGTTAATGTAAAATTTAAAAAAATTAAATTAAATATTAATGCATTCAATTAATGCTGTAAATCTTATATTGGGTATAATATAAAATATTAAGTTCTACATTGTTTATAAATAAACAAGAAAGGATTGAGATGCAATGTAGAGTAAGGTAGCGGAGGGAGTAATTGACCGTGTACCAGTAGTTGACCATTTAGAACAAAAGTCTTTTAAGAATTGAGTGTTTCAGTGAAATACGTTCACAAATCGCGAAAACTTAATGTCCTGTCCTCTGGTAGTAATAATTGAAAAGCAGAGCGCATTTGGCGGCACGTGTTATTAGTTGGCGAACATTGAATGTTGATGCGTGTTTTTGCCGCTGTATAACGTTGTTTTCTTCCAGAATTTGCTACGCGAGTGTTACAGATAAACCTAACAATAAACTGTAAGTAGTTTTTATATCATTTTAAAATAATTGTAGGTCGAAATAATAATATCAGATAATAATTTTATGAGCTTGGTTGCATGTTTAATAACATCTGAAAATATTTAGAAGCGTGGTCAAATAATGAATCAAGAATTGATAGATTTCTAGTAATTGACCACAGTGGTCAATTACGAGGTGAAACCTTGTTTTTATTGAACTCCTAATTAACTATCTATTTCTTTGTATTAGCATCCACCAAAACATTTCTGAAAGTTCGGCACTCGGCGCAAAGAAGCACTCGACGTGGATCTTACTTGATTCCGGAGATGAAAAAGTAATCAATATTTTTAATGTAAATATCTTGTAAATGCATATTAAAATATTGTTTCATGTTTTCTGTACTGTGTATGTCAATATAATTTTGTTAATAAAATAACTTCTTTATTTGTTAATTTTAATAATTATGTGGTCAATTTATGAGGGGTCAACTACTGAAAAAACACCATGTTTTGGTGGTCAATTTCTGATTCAGAATAATTGTTTTGAAAAATGCAGTTTTTGTTAAATGTTCTTGTATTGCATGTTAGCAGGAAGTATGGTAAGTAGTGTAAGCTATTCAGATTATATAATTGGCAAATGTAAATAGTCAGGTGGATGGAAAATGATACATTTTTTACTTAAATGTTCAACTACTGGTACGTTTACCTTATTACTTTTTGATAAATTCAGCGATTCGCCACTATTATAATAATTAATGTAATCCTTTACAGCTCACCAAGTGATATGTCAAATGCCAATTTCTTTCTTATATTTTCATTAAATTGCTATATATATATATATATATATATATATATATATATATATATATATATATATTATGAATTCATGAATACTATAACTGCAACATGTACATCCTAAAGAAACACGTAAACATGTTTTCCAATTCCTGAATGCAAGTTGTTGATTTAGCTGAGATCGGTAAAGCTTGTGTACTTGTGTCCAGAGTGTATTCTTGTAATTGAATATTTGTTTGAATATTTTTCTAAAACCATACTTGGCTGCTATGTGCCTATGTTTAAATTGGAGGGAGAGGCTGGTGTAAAACAAATGGTGGTTGGTAAATCACAAATTGTCTTTCTTCTATAAGACTATGACGAAGCCAAAAAAAATTAAGCTATGATTTAGCTTTGGAAATAACTTGTTTCTGTCATTTCAAAAACACTATGAATAAAAAATTCTTTGGGGCTTTTCTTTGGATAAAGTACCATAAAGATTTGGACAAAAATGCTATTTGTAACAAATTATAACTGCTTTTTATACAGGTAAATCGTGTCACTACAATAAGACGTTATTCACAAAAATTAGCTCCCGAATCATTGTTGCCGAGCCATTGTTGCAATTCCAATCTGATATTCCCTGAAATCTATTTTTACTTTCCCGTATACGTACGTATATATAGATTATATACGTAATGCTGCGCGAAAAAACGGCGGATTTTCGGCAGAAAAATTCTTATTACAAGGTTCTGGTAATGAAAAAGTGGATAAATCCAGTTACTAAATTTAGTAAAAAAATCCTCCAATACGTGGTGCAGCCAGAATCCACGTTTTATTGCTCCTTTATACCGAAAAGTCGATTGACGACAAAACTTCTGTACGTCCGTCTGTCTATCAATGAACAACGCTAGCGACTAAACCGTTCGGCCGATTTTTTTCCAAAATTGATATTCCCCGATCGATCTGACTGATGTCGTGACCCCTTGAGAATTTTAAACCTAAGAAAATTTTAAAACTGCCAAAAATTTGTTTGGTAACCTGTTTTAGGATTCTGAAATACAGAGAATAAATAACAAAAATGCGTAGAAATTAATAGAAAACTAATACGGGAAAGTCTGTGCTATTCTCATCCCATCCCATCCCATCCCATCATCCCATCTCATCCCATCGCTACCCATCTCGATCAGGTTTTTGTCCAGTTTCCCTGATCCATTGAGCAAATGCTGAGATGGCCCCTTGTTTTGCTTGTGGACGTAAATGTAGCTTCACTGTGCGCACGTTTTGTTGAGCACTCCTTTTGCTTGTATTGGTAGGAGTAGAACTATTTTGTTAGCAATGCAGAAAAATCAAATCAGCTGGTCATTTACCGTTCTAAAACTCGGGAACAAAAAATTTTATTATTTCTATTTTTCTAAAATAATAATTTTTCTAAATTCTTTTTCTAGTTTTTCAAATGTTGCTAATTTCGCTTTTTATTTGTATAAATTTTGGGTCTCAAGAAAATGTGCGCATATAATCTCTTCCCCCATACGCCATATACAGTTTTTACTGTTTTTTTATCAAATAAATAAATTAATAATTTCTGTAGCACCACTTGTTACATTCTCGCTACCGCTATCGCAGTAGAGAGAAAAGTTATGTCATGCTGCGCGAAAAAACGGCGAATTTTCGGCAGAAAAAACTCTTATTACAGGGCCCTAGCAACGAAAAAGTGGATAAATCCAGATTCTAAATTTAGAAAAAATAAATCCTCTAACACGTGGTGTAGCCAGAATCCATGTTTTGTGGGACCTTGATACCGAAAAGTCGATTGACGGCAAAACGTGTCGGTCTGTGAACATCGCTAGTGGCTAAAGCGTTTAGCCGATTTTCTCCAAAATTGATATTCCCCAATCGATCTTGATGTTGCGGCCCCTAGAATTTGAAATCGATATTTTAATTTTTGGGGGTACTTTACACGAAGCCCTGGGACATTTTCAATATTAAAAAAAGGCTCCATCGTTTTTAATTAAATTTTGTTGTTGGATAGTGTAAAGGGGGTTAAGAGAATGACACAGGTCTCATGTTAGTTGAAAAACCCTGATTTTTCGAAAATAGAAAAACATCAAAAAAATTTTCGGCGTCCTCCTACAACTACAATTACGAAGACAGAAGTTTTTTCAAAATGAAGTGTGTTTATCAAAAACAGATCTTCAAATAAGATCATGTATTTTTCGAAAATATGAGTCTTTTTTGTGTAATTTGGAGACAAACATAAGTCCCCCTCTCCCAATTTACTGTTCTTCATGAACGGGTGAACCCATTTAAAGTAGTCCAGCACTGGTCGCTCGACCATCTCGAAAAAAATTCATATTTTTTACGTAAATTTTCTTATTGTTTTGGCTGTTCAAAAATATCTTTATTTTTTATTGTAACTGGTTTACAGATGGCGGCCATTTTTGTTTTACGCCGTGTGCCATTTTTTGCGCATGTAGACATTTACTCTTTTCTAAATTACGCAGCCATGGATTGTTCTACATTCTAAGCTAAATGACCTTCGATTCAGTATACTGTGGCCTACAAATCGAAATATTATTGTGTTTATATAAATGTGTTTTTATTTGGGAAATATTTGCAACCAAATCTATGGAACGTGAATGAACGACATTCGATTTTTAAAAGGTAATTTCTCAAAGAAGGAATAGAATCAAAGCTTTAATTTTTAATGTGATTTTACACATTACAGTATAGTTGTTTGGTATAAGGTACCACTTGAAAATTACTCCTTTTAAAAATTGGAATTTTGGATTTCCCCCCTCCCCAAATTTTCAACTATAAAATCTCTGTAGGAGGACTAGATAAAAATTTGAAAATTGCACGTATGATAGATTGCTGTGATACCAAACTTCATTAAAAATATTATCTTTTAGATTTAACTCGAAGTATTTTTTTTAAAAAAATACAAATTTACGCGAAAAAGGCTTCATTTCTACACTGAGGATACGGTATGCTAAGTAGTAATCGTATTATTTTGAAGCTATTTCTAACTAAAATCTACATTGATTCAAAATAATGAATTCTATTTTATTATTAATAAGCATAAAAGTGACACAATAAATAATTTTCATTACGTGAACTTTAAAACCAACTTACCAATTGATCTCTTTGTTTCTAATTGAAAATATGATCATCTTGATATTGAAAGTTGAAGCGGATAATATAAAAATTGTTTATGAAATACAACAAATAAATAAATTCAGCATTTTGTTAATTTTTTCGCGTTTAAATTTGGCATTCTGCTTATTATATTTCAACATTTCTGCAAAGATACGGACAGTCGCACAATACTCCTAAGTGAAAATAACGTGACTGAGTTAACAAACAATACAAGAGAATTTCTGTGTATGTTATTTGTATTACTTCATTGTATGTATAATTCCATTTCTGCTTCATGTAAATAGCCTTTCTTGCCTGCCTTTCTTTCAATGATCTTCTAGGAAAAAAATCTGAAAGTGGGAATATAAAAATTGTCATTAGGTATTGTTATTTGTTAAAATGGATTTTAACTTAATTCTTGTTTCAGATCTTTTCACCCGTTGGAAAAAATGGCGTCAAATAATAAAGGAATAAAAGGTATGTTTCAGAATGTATAATATATTTTACGTATTTTCAATTTTGTGGATCTGCTTAGGGCATAGGGCATCATGAATTTCTTTGTAGATGTAACTGATCAAATAATGTATTTTGTAAATTGTATTAACTATATTTTCTGGATAGAATAAAAGATTTTGCATTGAAAGTAAGGTGAGACAATAGGCTACATGTACAAGCATTTTTTGGTAACGAAAGCTTTTGTGTTAAAAATGCGAAACACAACTCTTTAGGCTTTAATATTCCTTGCCTTTCTTTATCACTTCACCAAGGGAAGTGATTAAAAGCGTTATAATCCAGTTACAACGTTCTGGTTGTCAAAATATTACTTTATAATTTAAAACAAACTGTTCTAATATCAGACTTAAGTACGTCATTTTCGTTCAATCAGTGGCGGCTCATGCTTAGTTTGCACGGTTGCACAACCCCTACGTGAAAGGAAAAAAAGGAGATCTTATAATACTTTAGAAGTACACATTTCTCATTTAATGTCATTTAATATTCGAAGTATTGCACCGATATCGCTGTATAAGTCATCGTTTTGAAGTCAAAGAGTTAAGAGTCCCTAGAGTTAGAGTCCCTGTATCTAGGGGCTCTACAAAGAGTGTCCGTCGAGCGCCCTCTCCGGCTTCTCGTTCGTTCCCAGGTAGCGCACCGCGCGATGTCTTGCTCTTAACCCATTAGTGCCCAGCGTTACCATCTGGTAACGAAAATCCTTGTAATGACCAATGATGTATATGTATACTCCTAGATGGATGACTGTCGCCTTGGCGGTGAGGCCGCCCAAGGCGCCATTTTGCACGGCAAAAACCTTTTTCGAATTGCCGAAAGCGGTGTGTTGTAGTGAGTTTTCTCGTGAGTGATTAGTGAAACATTTTTTGTTTTGATTTTTTAAATGTTTTCATTTTGATCTTTACTTAATGTAATTGTTATTTTCAAAATTGGCCCAGGAAATCAAATATTTTTTGCCTTTGTTTTATCCATGTTTTACCACTATAGGGTGGGTTTCACAACAATATCGTGTAGTGGAATCTTAGTCTTAAGTGTTCATGTTTTGAACATGTATTTTAATCTATTCATTTATTCAGTAAATGTATGTGTTGTTCTATTTCCTATTATGTAAAATTAAAAGAAGCATTATTTATTATTTGAATATTTTCTTGCAATGGTGAAAGGTATTTGAATGTTTGTTCCTGCAAAAAGTTTTGTATTCATACGTAAATAAAAATGTCTGCCCATAAAAAGTACATATGCACTATATTTATCTACGTGTTTTCATTTTAAATCTCTTTTTTGATCTCTTCTGAAGTAGTATAAGAAGTTTGTACCTGTAAGTCATAATAAAAAACAAGTCCTCAGTTTTGCAAGTCTCCGGTAACACTATGTCAATGCTGTTCGTAGTTTGATGTAAATTATAAAATATATTTCAATAATGTATTGTTGCCTACAGTTTTACTATCTTATGATAGAACAGAACCACGTTAATAAATACAATGTATACGTGTTACACTCGTAAAAATCTACCGAACTGTCATGGGCTGCATTAGACATTCGAAGCTTTTGCCATGCAACATTTCTCCCTGTACGGCCTCACCTCCGCCTATTGGGAAAGCGCGGAGTCAGCCATCTAGTGGTATTTATATACATCATTTGTAACGACGCATTGACATTGTTTCAATATCTGTGCAATAATTTGCAAATTTTATTTATTCAATAGACGTAGATATCCTCAACGAAACATATAAGGAAGTTTTTTTCATTCCTGAATGCCAGATGCCGACTTTATTCCTCAGCGCTAAATAGCCGTGATCGCTATACTGCGATTTTTCTAACTTTTCCCCTCAAGGCCACTCCAAACCCATCTTCGCGATGGAATATGTCACGGTATTTCGGATCTTTCTCAGTCGTTCCGCTAGATTTCGCATGATCGCGACCGTATCAAACAGTGCCTGCGATCATGCGACTTCTACCGGCAAGACCGAGAAAGACGCGAAATGCCGTGACATATTCCATCGCGAAGATGCGATTTGAGTGGCCTTGAGGGGCAAAGTTAGAAAAATCGCAGTATAAAGCATTGTACACTCTTGGCCATGTAGTTAGAGCGAAGACTATTTTAATAAAAAATATAATTTACTGTGTTTGAACAGCTGGTCAATAAAAATAAGGCTTTAAAAGAAATGTGATACGTAGTATTAAATTACAAAGCTTAGCAGATATTTAAGGACAGTCCAAAGCGGCTCGATGGAAATGTACCAATCAGAAGAAGCAGAAGGGCAAACAATGGGAGAAGAAAGGGTTGTGAAAAAAGCGAGGAAAGGAGCGGAGCTGGCAAACTGATTGGACGTCTATAGCAAGAATTCCGGATATTTGTAAAAAACATTGTTAGTTTAAAAGGTGGTGGAAGTGTTCAGTATGTTGTGAAATACGTAGTCACAATACTCATTAAAGTATTGAAGAGCAGGGAAAAATATTTCGTAAATTTATTTAGAAATTTATGTGTTTGTGATGAACTCTCAGACCGTGTATCTGATTGCCAAGATTGCAGACACCGTTTAACTAAAGGAAAGTGAAAATGCTACGCAATTTATGTAGAAAGGCCGAGTAATCTGGATGATCATAAATACAGTATCAAAACATAATGCTGTAATTAAATGGAAAACCGATAAGTAATTTTGCACAGAAGCCATGCATGGCAGAAGTTGGGAAACCAACAATTTTTTTGAAAATAATTTAAAGGGATAAATTGTTTTAGTGAGCAACTGTGAGTGTGAGATTCTAATTTTCATATTATTCTTGTTAATATTATATATGTATAGATTTTGAATAACGAATAGTTGAAATTATCCTATTGGCATTATCGTATGTGCTACACATAACAAAATTAACATATAAAATGATCTTTATCCTACTGAGTGGCAACGCTGACGATGAACCTTGCGTTCCGCAGCCCTGAATCGCATACCATAAACGCGGTGTCCGGGCGTACAATCTCTAGCGATCATCGACTGGGAGCCGAGGGCCGCCTAATTGGCGTCATTTTTATACTTCGGTTTTATAAAGTGGCGCGTCAGGGCCTGTCTTCACGTTAGAATATCTGACGGCATTTTGCGTCTTTCTCGGTCTTGCCGCTAGATGTCGCGTAAGCACGACCGTATCAATAAGTGCGATGTGTCTAGCGGCACGACCGAGAAAGACGCGAAATGCCGTGAGATATTCCATCGTGAAGACAGGCCCTGACGAGCCAATTTATAAATACCAAAGTATAACAGACATGTATACAGACAAAGTATAACAGACACAGCTGCTTGACGCGTTGATCGAGGTGGTAGCGCTGGGGAAAATGCTTCGCTCGGCCACCGCTAGATCGCAGCGCCAAAAAACGCAAAAGCATACTTTTGGGGAAATTTCTTAGAATCTTCTGGATGGATCTGAAAACAAATCATCGGTTGCTCAACTGGGAACTAAGTCAACGCCACCTAATTAGATGTAGGTGGCGTTGATAAAATTCCAGTACCAATGCCGACGAAGAGAAAGAGGCGACGGCGAAGACGAAGACCGACGCAGAAGATGAAGACGACGACGACGAAGAAGAAGAAGACGACGACGACGAAGTGGACGAACAAGACGAATACGAAAAAGACGAAGTAGATTTAGAAGATGAAGCAGAAGACGAACAAAAAGACTGAGAAGAATTCGAAGAAGACGAAAAGGAAGACAAAAAACGAAGACAAAGAAGACCGAGAAGAAGAAAAAAAGACGTAGTAGAAGAAAAAGATGAAGAAGAAGAAAAAGACGAAGGAAGAAAAGACGAAGGAGAAGAACAAGAAGACGAAGAGAAAGAAGAAGACGAAGAGAAAGAAGAAGACGACGACGAAGAAGAAAGATTTTCCTTTCACGGAAAATGAACTAAATAAGCAGAAGGTCTATTGAGTTGCCTTGATCAGACGGCCGTGGCTGCACGTCTCCGAGAAGAGCATAGCTGTCTCATCGAGCCGGTCGCTGCGCCTGGGCTGCGGGGATCAGTGTTGTGTCTTCAAAGAATATCGAGAAGACGATAATTCAAGACTAGACATGAAGGTAAGCCAAGTGACCCGGAGGTGCAACAAATGAATGCGTGATTGCGGTCAACGTCATTTGGTTTTCAAATTGATTTTTAAAATATGTACTGCGACAAATTGAAAGAAAAACATTCCGAAATACCACTTGACAAAATCAATTTTCTGAAACTATTACATTAACTAAGTTCAGGAAAGCCAAAGGTAGAAATTGTGCTCAGTGTCACAAAATGACTGCAAAATGTAAGTATTTAGTTCGCAAAGTAGTAGACAAAACATCTAAACTGAATAAAGAGGACTCTGAACCGAAGAAAGAAAAAAAAGAAAAATCAAACATCCAAAAAAATTTAAAGCGTCGGCGACGCCATATTCAGCTAGTTAAAATGTATTGCATATGGATTGCAACACCACATGTGGCATTCAACTCCAATGTATTCATATTACTTTTTCTACACCTTAACATCTGCAGGTTACACTCTTTTGACTTCCAGAGTGTTCCTCATCAGGTTTCACCAGCACTGCACTTCATTTCGTGTGAATTACATTCTCTTCAAACAGTAAAATTATTGTACATTCAATTTAAATTTGGATAGGAGAAGTGAAGTGTTGGTCGATGGCAGAGAGCGTATTGTGGACTGCTTGAGAATAATATTGAGGATCATAATTTTAAAGATATGATTTTAGTTACTATCGTTTTAATAACAGCTCATCAATCTTGCAGAAAATGACAATTCTACAAAAATACATCTTTAATTACATACATTTGCCCAGGCCCATGTAGTGCGAAAGTCACCCGCACTCAAGAAGTATCCCTCCAAAGTATACACAGTATCAGATTAATTATCCTTAACAAATATAGCTTCTCTTTAAGAATTTAGATCGAGTTTGAAAAAAAATCGCTTCAGGGCATCCGAGTGGATTCAAAAGAAATAGGCGAGAAAACCATAAATTCCCTATGCTCGTACACAAATATTGAAAATAATGTGCAAACTAGCTTGGACTTCACTTCAGACACGAGCCCACGTGTAAAGAATTATCACAAACTTTTGGGCTGAAAAATGAAGTTGAATGTATTTTACTGTAAGAGAATTTTTTTCTATAGATTTGAATAATCACAAGCAAATTTTGAAAACAACTTACCATGTTAATGATCATCGTCATTTTATTGGAAACTACACACTCATGAACATTCATTAATAGTTATTCATGGCAAATTTATAGACAGATTACCTTTCAATATTATCAGAGGTTAGATTGTATAACAATTATACTTAATTACTGATCGTGTACACGAGATTAATAGTAGGTTACTTAGAAACGTGTAAGATGAACGTTTGAACTTGACCATCTCGCCACCCTATTCATGGGGACAACAGACGAAAAGACTGAACTAATCTGACTTGATCCCGTTAATTTTACTCTAACATTTCCTTAATATAATATCCTTTTTTGCTAAGTAAGAAGTGTGTTTTATACACATTTTGGCCTCTTCAAGTCATTAAGCGCAAAGCTAATAAAGGCGATCGAAGATTTTAATCATTCCTGGTAAAGAAACAACCGCAATGAGGTGGGCGGAGGGAGGCCCGAAGCTTCTTACGTTCATCGGCATCTCATATAACGAACTTGTACCGGCGTAGGTAGCTCAGGACATCGATTGATGTCACGGCAGTGCCTCTGATCGGGAGATCCTAGGGTCCGAGTTCCGACGGGGCGCGGTAGGATTTTCGACACTAGCTTCAAAGCTACGTCGAATTCAACCGCTCTCTGGAGGAGAATTCTAGCGGACGGCTGATTTGATTAGTAGTTTTTTTTACGGTTTCTCCGATCAACACCAGGCAAATGCAAACTCCCTACGAAACGGGCCACGGTCAGAGCTTGATCTTTCCTTCCTCTTCCTTGTCCTATCATCACTCTTTACTTACACCACTCACTAACACACACACACACACACACACACACACACACACACACTACCTCACTTGCCGGAAGGCCAGTCGGGAGCTTAGAGTTTGTCCGTCTTGGGTTAGTGCCCCGTTGGTGGGAGATACCTGGGTATGGAAAACCCATGGGAATGATCACTACTACCTCACGGGATAAAACATGCGCTATACTTACGGGAATAATGGCCTTAGCTGTCGACGCGCCCGGAATCACTAAACAATCAATCAACGAACTTATGCATTGGACATTTGCCCCTGATTAGTAGGCAACTCCTGTTTCACTGGTGTTAGACAGACACACGTAATCTCCCTGCCGATCTTCTTAAGCACAGGAAAACGAAATGTCCCTGCCCACCTCCATAAGCACACGATGAGTGGCAAATGTCATACGTGTAACTTCGTTACGTAAGATTTCTCGGTGCATGTTCATTGGGAAAAAGTCACCAGCACCGCTACACTCTCCATTAAGTTTGTAAGATTTATCCTGCGACACTCACTATAGACAGAAATACTCAATAAATTCATCACTTTTATTTCCAGTTCACTCAGGGTCTATCAAAGCCTCTGCTACTATTATTTCCTTTGTAAGACTTCGGACTTTTCCGATACGAAACATAATTTTCTTGGTGTACTAAACCGTTGCTTTGTTTAAAATACTTTCAACAAGGAAAGCATATTTCCCATTTGAAGGAATCAAAAGTGTAAAAATTAAATAAACAATTTATTTCGACAACTGTTTAATTCTCATCTACCCGAATGGAACGTCCTTCAATAATGAAAAATTTTAATGCAGTAAAGTGACAGTGCAAACCAAAGATAACCTCAACGGAAGCGGAAACGTATGTTTCGGTACTTCGATAAGAGCCAGCACATCCGTAGCCCAAGTTCACAGCCACTTCCCAATCGCATATGTTTTATAGTATAGAAATTCACTTTATCACCCGTAATCTTGATTCCGGTTTTTTGAAATGATGTTGACTTTAAAAAAGTTGTTTAAAATGAATTGCTCTTAAATTTTAACTTGTGTGTATGAACATTACTACAGAATAGGGCTTACGCTAGATATCCAGTAAGTTTCCCAACTTTTTTCGCATAATATACTAATAATAATTTCTAGCTGAAAGAAGGTAAAGGTTACTGAAGTACCACATTGTACTGAATAATCATAAGCAATCTTTTGAAGAATGATTTAATAATTTAATTAAAAGATCGTCTTATAAACCTCTGTACTTCGAAAAAACTCTCATAACATTAAACGCTTCTTGTTAAGCAAGAAGTACACGGATTTTCGCTTCTGCCGCGGGTATCGTCATAGAAGGGAGTTAAAGACAACTTTACTATATCTACTTTCTTGTAAGCTCCTACGAAATGGAGTTTATCATCATTGGAACTTCAAGAGTAATAATGTATTTCCTGGCACAACAAGAATAATTAAATAATGTTTGAACCGGATTAAGCTTCATTTATTGGACAATAAGAACACTATGTCTCTTACGTTGTAGTTGAATTGAGAGCACGGTTACTGCTGTGTTAAACAATTTTTAACAAAAAACGGTTATTAAACATTGAAAATATTCTAGAAATACAATCATAATGAAAACATAACCCTGTCACAGGAAGTGTTCTTATCCGGCTAACTGAAAGTATTCTGGTTCCTGCAGCAACATTTCATCAGTAATTTTCTCTTCAATCAAAAACCGGCGTCTCTTTAAAATGTTAATCTAAAATGCGCCACAACTATCTACATGCCAGCCTGGGTAGCCCGGCGTTCCTATGGGCGTTGGCTACTTCTCCTGCCTCCGCCCTCTTTCCCCCTCCAAATCCAGAAAGGCATGTTCAAACCCAAGCCGTAACTGGTAAAGTAAGCGCGCTCACGATACTACGAAGGATTCTTGCGAAATCATTAACACATCATATTTTCGAGATGCTTTTTATCAAACAAACGAGAATAGAATTTTGTTTAAAAATGTATTTGTTACTTTATTTCATGATTATTTTTTTTCTGTCCTGTAAATAACTTTTTTAGGGATAGGATTAAGTTTGAATAAGAAATATATTTCTTGTTTTCGGTTTGTGTAATGTTTTGTTAAACAATTCTATATTTTCTGTATAGCAATAATGTGAATTGATATTATTGTAACAAGTCTGTAAGTAGAGTATCTCCTATTAGAAACCTCCATTTAGTAGTAGATTTAGAATATCATTTTTACGCCTTGGCAGCCTCTTTAACAAACAATATTTGTTTCCTAACCTGAACGTAGGAACTTAATGCAATAACTGCCCTCAGAAGTAAACGCGATTACGAAATCAAGGTGCTTTCGATTCTATTTAATTATTTATTATTTTGATTTAATTTTATAAGCTCAGTATGACTAGTGTATTTCATTTTAATGGATAATTTCTTACTAGAAGAAATGTGGGAATTAATATGAAATTATGTTTTTTTTATGTTGCAGATTTTGTGTGATGTGAAGATGAAAGGTGGTAGTTGAGTCGGTAACGGATAGCAATGTAATTAATCGTGTTTTTCGTAATGTATTGTCAAAGTTAATTAATATGAAACAAATTAGTATTATGTCGAATTCTTATAACAGATATTGTAAACGGCTTAGGTAGCTCAGGGCACCAACTGATGTCACTGCAGTGCCTCTGAACGGCAGGTCTAAGGTTCGAGTCCCGACGGTAGTGGCAGGATTTTCGACACCAGCTAGGTCGCGAGGTAGCGTTAGGTAGCGAATGCCGAAACAGTCCCCTAACAAACGGATCACTTACACGCTGCACACTTCCACACATGTCGGGGGCCTAGAGCTTTCCCAGGCTGGGGAGGTGGAAGATAACCGATTGGGGAAAATCCCCGCCAGCCGTCGTAGGTCGGCGGCGAATCTCGCCAGCCTGCCAGGAAAGATCAATGCCACCTCCCACGATAAATCATGCATGCATAACACTTACGGAGCGTGGCAGTTGGCAGTTGACATCCCAACTGCATGCAACATGCAACTGTACGGCAGTTGACGCGCCCGAAATCACTGATCAATCAATCATAACAAATATCGCTACATTTGAGGGAAGAACTGTCTAGTGACTTTTCCAAAAGATTGTCAAGGACTAGATATTCGGTGACGTACCCCCTCCCCGAAATAATTTGTACAGTCCTTACTCTTAAATCTCGCGTAGTTGCTCTGGATGCTGCGCTCGCGAACTCTAGCAAGCTACCTTGCACGCGACCTTGACTTGCGTTGTTTAAAACGAGGGAAGTTTCGAGACTGCAACGTGTGTCCACGAAAGTAGTTTTGAAATGCGTGAAAGTTACGAATGGTTTGCTTATACTCTTCTCCATTATGGGTCAATCCATTTTAAGTGGTCCAGAAATTAATAAATTGGTCGCTCGACCATCTCGAAAAAATTTCATATTTTGTACATAAATTTCCTTATGTTTTGGCTGTTCAAAGCCATCTTTGACTTTTTTTATTGTACCTGGTTTACAAATGGCGGCCATTTTTGTTTCGCGCCGTGCGCCATTTTTCGCGTTCACAGACATTAACTCTTTCCTAAATTGCTCAGCTCTCGGTTGTTCTAGCATTCTAGAATAAAAAGCATTCAAATCAGCATACTCTGGCCTGCAAATCGAAATATTATTTACATATTTTCTATGTCTTTATTTGGGAAATATTTGCAACCAAATCTTTGGAACGCGAATGAACGAAATTCGATTTTCAGAGAGTAATTTTTCAAAGAAGTAATAGAATCTAAGCCTTCATTTTTTCTGTGCTTTTACACACAACAGTATAGTTACTTTTCGTAAAATATCATTGGTATATAACGTACCCCGCGAAAATTACATCCTCTTGAAAATTGGAATTTTGGATTTTTTCCCAATTTTGAACTGTAATATCTCTGTTGGGGGACCAGATAAAAATCTGAAAATTGCACACATGCTAGACCGCTATCATACCAAACTTCAGTAAAAATTACAACTTTTAGATTTAACTCGAAGTATTAAATAAAAATTGAAAACTTACGAAAAAAAAGGCTTCATTTCCCCACTGAGGATACATTGTGCCAAGTAGTAATCACATTATTTTGAAGCTATTTTAAACTAAAATCTACACTGATTTAAAATAATTAATTATACTTAATAATTAATATACATAAAAGTGGCCTAATATATAATTTTCAATATTACGTATACTTTACTCAAAATAAACTTACAATTTGACATCTTTGTCTGTAATTGAAAATATGGTTATCTTGATTTTGAAATCAGAACCGCTTAAAACAAAAAGTACTTATAAAATACAACAAATAAATAAATTCAGCGTTTTGTTTATGTTTTTGCGTTTAAATTTGCCATTCTAGTTACTATTTCTGAAGGTTTCTGCAGAGATAGGAACAGTCACACAGTACTCCTTAGATGCAATGATCGCAACTGAATTTTAGAATAACATGATGGACACAATGATTTCCCTGGTATAAGATTGTCCGAAAAAGTTTTTTTCTTGTTAGTTGTGCGAACGTTGTGCGAACCAAGCTTCTCTCAAAGCTTTTGATAAAGACTTTTTATGATTTTTGTAAGGATTTAAAAAAGATTGGCCAAAGAAAGACCAAGGATTTAAAAAAGAATGGCCAAAGAGATCAAATTGTATCTCTTGATACTTACAGAGAGATGTGATATCAATTTATTCCTTAATGAAAACAACATTCTCCTCTACATCAAAGTCTTCAATTGACGTAATGTCCTTAGGAAAAATATCATAAAGGATTATGGCCAACTTCATTAGTCATATCACTAATACAGCAATCACACTCCATTTTCATAAACGGTCACACAATTGTGCACAAAGGCACAGATTAACACGTTTTGACGTAAAGGAAAACAACCCTCAAGCCACAAACTCATAGAAAACGATTGAAAAGCCTGTGCGATCTAGAGAGTGCGTTAAATCCTCGGCCCACCGCGTTGGTTTTGTCAGATACACGAATCTTCTGTTGTTGATATTCTAAGAAATAATCAGAGGTGCGGTGTCAAGTTTGGCAGTAGCTTCGACTCTGCTTTCCAAAAATGCACTGGTCTAATATCCGCTGATTCTCTTGTATTTTCTGTTAATTCAGTCTCGTTATTTTCACTAAGAAATACGGTGCGACCGTCCGTATTTCTGCAGAAACATTCAGAAATAGTAACTAGAATGGCAAATTTAAACGCAAAAACATAAACAAAACGTTGAATTTATTTATTTGTTGTATTTTATAAATACTTTTTGTTTTAAGCGGTTCAGATTTCAAAATCAAGATAACCATATTTTCAATTACAGACAAAGATGTCAAATTGTAAGTTTGTTTTGAGTAAAGTATACATAATATTGAAAATTATATATTAGGCCACTTTTATGTATATTAATTTTTAAGTATAATTAATTATTTTAAATCAATGTAGATTTTAGTTTAAAATAGCTTCAAAATAATTTGGTTACTACTTGGCACAATGTATCCTCAGTGGGGAAATGAAGCTTTTTTTTTTACTTTCCCGTATACGTACGTATACACGGAGTGATATACGTAGTATAGGGAAGGTTATGTAATGCTGCGCGAAAAAATGGCCAATTTTCGGCGGAAAAAAATTAATTGCCGGGCCGTGAAAACGAATAAGTGGATAAAACCAGTTGCTAAATTAAGAAAAAAAAATCCCCTAACACGTGGTGTGGTCAAAATCCATGATTTGTTGCTTCTTCATACTTAAAAATCGATTGACGGCATTCCGTCCGTCCGTCCGTCCGTCCGTCCGTCCGTCCGTCCGTCCGTCCGTCCGTCCGTCCGTCCGTCCGTCCGTCCGTCCGTCCGTCCGTCCGTCCGTCCGTCCGTCCGTCCGTCCGTCCGTCCGTCCGTCCGTCCGTCCGTCCGTCCGTCCGTCCGTCCGTCCGTCCGTCCGTCCGT